>SJYA01003018.1:0-154044 GCA_006410615.1 Neotragus moschatus | reverse complement strand
CTTTTGAACTGTGGTGTTGGAGAAGACTCTTGAGAGTCCCTTGGACTGCAAGGAGATCCAACCAGTCCGTCCTAAAGGAAATCAACCCTGAATATTCATTGAAAGGACTGATGCTGAAGCTTCAGCTTCAATACTTTGGCCACCTCATGCGAAGAGTTGACTCATTGGAAAAGACTGATGCTGGGAGGGATTGGGGCAGGAGAAGAAGGGGACGACAGAGGATGAGATGGCTGGATGGCATCACTGACTTGATGGACATGAGTTTGAGTGAACTCTGGGAGTTGGTTATGGACAGGGAGGCCTGGTGTGCTGCGATTCACGGGGTCGCAAAAAGTTGGACACGACTGAGCGACTGCACTGAACTGAAACCTTCTTTATCAGAAGTAATCTCCAATTAACACTTTGTATAATTTGGGAAATGCTCTTTTCATCAATAAATAGTTTATTTGATCTCTTTATGACTATGGTAAAATGCATATAACATTTAAAATACTTTAAGGTACACAATTCTATGTATTTAGCATATTCATAATGTTGTGCAACCATCACCACTGTCTAGTTCCAGAATTTTCCATGATCCCTAAAAGAACCTCTATACCCATTAAGCAATAGCTCTCTCCTTCTTACCTCCAGGATATGACAATGACTTATCTGCTTTCTGTCTCTATGGATTTGCCATTTCTATCACATAAAAAAAACCACACAGCATGTGTCCTTGGTGCTTGCCTCCTGTCCCTTAGTGAAATGTTTTCAAGATTCATCCATAGTGTAGCATGCTTCAGTACTTCATTCCTTTATGTGGCTGCATAGTATTCCACTGTGTGTACATATCATATTTTGTTTGTGGATTCAACAGCCTATGGCATTTGGATTGTTTCTACCTTTTGGCTACTATTTTAGCAGTTCATTTTGTTTGCTTTTATAGAATATATAAATACCATGTGATATATTTATTCTCAAATACAAATTAAGAACACATGAATATAAAATGTAGGGGAACATATTTTTTCTCTAAAGAAGAAAAACTTTTGTCCATTAATGACCTCATCCATCACATATCAAACAGAACATGGGCACTTTCAATGAAGGATGAAACCTGCTGAATTTTAAGGATATAATAATATGCTGAGACTGATAGCCAAGAACCCACTTTTTATCACCTGGATATCTTGTATACATCTTGTATACATATATACATGGCTGAATTATTTCATCTCCACATTAAATTTTCTTTGGCCGTCTTTATTTCTATGAAATGGCAACTCCACTCAGCTCGTGACATAGCCCAAAGCCTGTTGGCCATCCTTAGCACACTCTTCTCTCATTACCAGTGTAAATTCCACCTCCAAATCCTGTATATTTAGAGTACAAAATGGCTTGAAATCTTCCACTTTTCTTTGTTTCCACTGTCATTAACTAGAATTAGTCATCATCACTTGCCATCTGGGCTGTTCCCTCTTGCCTTGACCATCTCAAATTTATTCTTAACCAAAAAGATCGACTCAAGGAGATCCAAACTCATTGGAAAAGACTCTGATGCTGGGAGGGATTGGAGGCAGGAGAAGGGGACGACCAAGGATGAGATGGCTGGATGGCATCACTGACTCAATGGACGTGAGTCTGAGTGAACTCCGGGAGTTGGTGATGGACAGGGAGGCCTGGCGTGCTGCAATTCATGGGGTCGCAAAGAGTTGGACACAACTGAGCGACTGAACTGAACTGAAAAAGATCGGAGGGATGCTCCTAAGAATTTAACTAAATTACATCATTCCTCTGCTTTGAACCCTTTGGAAACTTTCTGTTACCCCTAAAATAAAACCCGATCTTTAATACAACCTGTTCACCTCTATAGCTTGGATTCTGACCATGAAGTGATCTAATAGCACTCTCCCTGTTCCTTATTATCCCCCATCAACACCAGGCTTCTGTCAGCATCCTCTTGCACCACAGTGTTCTATAACTTTGCCTAACGCCGTTTTAATTCTCCTGCTATCCCAAATCTCAGTCCTCACCTAACAACTTCCTAATCACCTTTTAGCCTCTACTCAGATGTCATGTTCTCCAAACCACCTTCCACCCCAGTCAAAATTAGAGTGCCTTGATGTTTTTCCTTTGAAATAAACTCAGTATTTTTTCTAGCATCTAATATGTTCTATTTTCTTTATTGTGCATTTATCTGGCTGTTTGTTTAATTTCCTATTCCCACAGTAGGCTGTAAAGTTATTGGGGCTTTATACAGTAAGAAAAAATATCTCTCTTTTAAGTAAAATAATCATAAGTCAGCTAAGTACATATTCTTTGGTTTCTAAAATAGGTCCTTTGTTTAAGATAGTTCAAAAATGTTAGACATTAGTGCTTTTACCCCTTTTTTCATAGATTTATAGATGAAGAAAATAAAATCCTTGCCAAGGTAAGGATTCTGAAGCGCAGCAGGTCGAACTTTGTTTTTAAAAATATTGCTTATTAAAATAAGTGTCTATTGGAAAAAATAATCTGAAGGATTCAACTCAAATTACATGAGTGACTTTAATTAAAGCAAATCTAATTTACACTAACCAGTGGACTTTTGGTCACTTCATTTTTCTGCCCCCCCAACTCAGTTTTATTTGATTGTCTTTACTATATCAACTGATAAGTTTAATAGAGTTAAATTCATCAGGTACGTCTATTGTTGACACAGTTCTCATCTCACGTTATGATTTCCAAAGGAGCGTTAGAATATCCATGTGTCCACTCACTCTTTACCTCTGAGTCTGCCCTTCCAATCACAAAATTTCTCTGCGGTTAATGGACCAAACTAGTTGGCTTTCAGCCACTACCTTTCAGGGAATGAAGAGAAGAAGCAGTCAGAGGGAAAGATGCTGTTCTCCTTTCTTTTCATAATGAATGAGTATAACACAGTTTCTTGAAATAAAATCTATCAGAACTGTTTAAATATTCTGCAGGCACATCAGCTCTCCTGAAACACACATCATTCTTCTAAAAGAAGTCAGAGAATTTTTAGACGTGATCAAAGCTACAGATGGAACAGGCTTTTGAAAGCCAAGATTCATAATCTGCCCCCCTTTTGGCAACAGAAGGCTACATATGTTGTGTCGAGGTAACACTCCTGTGGGGGGCAGGAGGAGGACTTTTCTGTACTTGAAGATGTCTTGCAATCCAGCCAAAGAAAATGTGTGTTCACTATGTACAGCAAACCTTTGCCTAAACCATAAACCTCTGACTGTGCTGCTTCACAGTGAGGACCTGAAAAGATCCTTTACCCAAATCACTGTCCAGAAGTGAATACAAACCAGAAGAAAAACATAGTTTTAAAAAATACACTTTCTCAGAATATTTTTCACATTTGTTAATTACTTTTTTATATAGGAGATTTTTCATATTGTGCACTCTCAAATCAAATATGGGGCCGCAGCCATGGGTTCAGCCACTGAATGACACACTTGAGGAGTTTGGAATTTTCTATTCTGTTCATGACACAGACTAGCTTGAAAGTTTGAGTGTGCTGAGGTATGTAGATACATCAGACATAGGCTTGGCACCCATGAATTTAGATGTGTGATATTGATATAGACTGAATGGTTCACTTTAGAACATCCAAAGGTCTCCAAGTTTCTACCACTGGGAGAAAATACAGACACACAGATGATGTCTAAGATGTCATACACAACAGATACAGAAAAACAGGCGTCTGCTTTGAGATTCGGGTGGATATCACAGTTTTCAAAAGTTTAAGATTATAGCACTTGGTTTGGCATTTTCCAAAATGAATGCTATTTTTGTATTCACCCCTGCCACTGAGATAAAAATACAACTAAATAGGCACTTCCATTATAAACAACAGCATGCTTCATGTTTATCTCGAAACTGAAAATCTGTAGTTTAATTATCATCTGATTTTGAATTACTGCTTGATTACAACATAATGGTGCTCAATTTGACAAGTATAATTCTAAGAAAAAGCTTTTACCTGATTAAGAAATGACATGAAATGCTCTGAAGTGCTTTTTAAAAATAACGCTATTTTTAGATTGAATGTTGTATCCAAGAGTAAAAGTATTCCATAAAGGAAGTATCATAGCAACTTTGTGTCACTGATTAAATACACTGTGACTTGTAGAATTCTTCTCCTGGAAAAAGACATAAATTCTATAGATGTATTAGATGTCATATATTGCAAATACAGGAAAAAGAGGCAGTCTGTTGGGGAGATTCAAGTGGCAACTCCATTTCTTGGTGATTTAGGAGTTACCAGAACAAATAGGACAGGAAAGAAACAAAAAAACTTTAGTTTTATACAGTGACTAAACTCAAAGAAGATGAGGAAGATACAGTGAAGGTAATGCAAAATAAAAAAAGGGAAAAATGATCCATTGCCTACAGACTTAATTTGTGACCCATTAAAAGTAGTTTGTGAATATTTAATTATTATTATACAATGCACTTCATTTTACATTTATTACAAAAGTTGAATTTAAATATGTGGGCATCGTTTATCATCCCGACTATAAATATTTTAGAAGTAAAAATCGACATTTGTGTGTAATGCAAAAGAAGAAACTAAGGTGTTATTTGAAAGGTAGGTTTGGGAAATATTCACTATATTTCTAAATAATAGAAAGTTAATTAAAAGGTAGTTTCTTAGCTGGGATTGTGTATGATCTTATTTCAAAAAATCTTAGGGCTAAATCTGGACTTTCCAATGAAAGTGTTCAAATGAGTAATGGTGTGAATTTGGATAAACCACATCACCTTTCTAAGCTTCATCTAAAAAAATGGGATATGGACACCAAGGTGGCCGAGAGGGACTTGGGAGATTGGGACTGACACATACGCACTACTATGGATAAAACAGATAACCAATGAGAACCTACTGCCCAGCACAGGGAGCTCTACCCAACGCGCTATGGTGACTTAAATGGGAAGGAAATCCAAAAAGAGGGGATATCTGTATACATGTGGCTGATTGAATGTGCTGTAGAGCAGAAACTGACACAGCAGTGTAAAGCAACTATACCCCAACAAAAAATAAAGAGATAAAAGCATTTAAAAATGGGATAATCTTCCTTACCTCATAGAGTTAAATGAGATGGTACATAAAAACTCTTCTTGTAGTATTTATTTCAATTAAACATAAAGGACAGCCTGGGTTTGAAGCTGACACGGAGCATAAGGTGCATAAAAGACAAGGGTGAGTTCACGGATACAGATGGATGGAAACTTCTCTCCAATACCTCTCTTAGCCTCCTGAGGGTTCACTCCACAGTTGGCGATTCACCCAGCCCAGAGTGAAAGCTCAGCCAGGTCTGAGAAGCCCAGGGCGGCACGGTGGCTAGCTTTTAGACCATCAGATATAAGAGGGGTCAGGGTAGCATTTGAGGGTAAGTCATTTACTAAATAAATTCTATATTCCCTTATCTTATTTCACATTTGATCCTTAGACCTAAAAAGGACAGGACATGGATCACATACTTAACAGTCAGTGCTGAACTTGCCTGCTAATTGTTTCATTATGTGGTATTTTATATTTTTAGTTTTCCTTCTAGGGTAAAATTAATGTCCAGGAAAAAAGTCAAATTTATATATTAAAATTTAAGAAAAATCTTATACAGTCTCCACAGTTTAGCCGTTTCAGCAAAAGGCTGAATTTTATTTCTAAGTGACAACCTGTGAGAAGACTCAAGCAGAAGAATGGTATTGTAAATGTTATAAGATTTTAACACCTTTGGCCTATAACCTTACTCTAAGGTACTGTGAACAAAAAAGGAAGATCTTTTTCATAGTCCTACAGCTGCCAGTCTTGCCAGCCTTTAATCTCTTAGCTCTTAATCTCATCTCTCTGCATCTCTCCAGCGTGACATTTCCAAAATGCTAACTCTCCCATATCACTTACGGTATTAAGGCATTTTCTAAGAGGTTTTCCACACCTTGAAATGAATTTCAAGCATCTCAGAATGGCTTATAACCTCCATTCTGATGAGGCACTTGCTTAACTGTCCAGCCTCATCTCTCAAACTTGCTTCTTTGCACTTGATACTCTCATAATACTGAGTTACTTTAAATTCTCTTTCTTCAGGATTTTATGTGTGCTATATTGGTGCTGGGAAAACTCTTCCCTTCAACATTTTCCTCTGCAGGTCCTGACTCTGAATACTGAGTTTTGGCATCCCTCCACCTCCTGGTCCTTCCCACCCCTCTGAGAGCTCACACCATAGTCCCCACTGCTGCGTCTTTCATACCGCTCTTCCTATTGGTTCCTTAGCCATCATCTCCAGACCTGCTCAAGTATGACCTGTATAGACTGTCTTTAATCTCTGCACAAGGATCACCCCTCCTCTTATACTTCTGTTCAGTACACATGCGTTGATCTTCCCAGGTTAACCACAAGAGGAAAGGCAAGGATAGTTGACTCCTGAACATCTCCACACACCTTCCTGGGGCTGTAGACAAGACTTCTTTCACATGTGATCAGCATATCTGTCCATCACAACCTATTATAAGTTACTCCAAGTAGGACACTGCTCCTGCACTGTTCCTCAGTAAATGCCAGGTTTTAACTGGGGAGAGAGAGCAAAAACCACTTTGAAAGAGGCTTTGGTGGAAATCAAATCCCCAGGAAAGGTTAAAGCACTGGGGGTTACAAAGGATGAAGAACAAGAATGCTGTGTGCTTGAAACTGTGTGTCAGGGATACAGTGCTCTTTTGTATCCTGTCACCAGCTTCTCTGGAAGCTCAGTGGTAAAGAATCTGCCTGCCAGTGTAGGAGATGTGGGTGCGATCCCTCCATTGGGAAGATCCCCTGGAGAAGGAAATGGCAATCACTCCAGTATTCTTTTCATACTGTTCATGGGGTTCTCAAGGCAAGAATACTGAAGTGGTTTGCCATTCCCTTCTCCATCTACTACTGTGGGAAAGAATCCCTTCGAAGAAATGGAGCAGCCATTATAGTCAACAAAACAGTCCAAAATGCAGTACTTGCATGCAATCTCAAAGACAACTGAATGATCTCTGTTTGTTTCCAAGGCAAACCATTCAATATCACAGTAAACCAAGTCTATGCTCTGACCAGTAATGCTGAAGAAGCTGAAGTTGAAGACCTACAACACTTTCTAGAATTAACACCCAAAAAAGATGTCCTTTTCATTATAGAGGACTGGAATGCAAAAATAGGAAGTGAAGAAATACCTGGAGTAACAAGCAAATTTGGCCTTGGAGTACAGAATAAAGCAGGGCAAAGGCTAACAGAGTTTTGTCACAAGAACACATTGGTCATGGAATACACCCTCTTCCAACAACACAAGAGAAGATTCTACACATGGATATCACCAGATGCTCAACACCGAAATCAGACTGATTGTATGCTTTGCAGCCAAAGATCGAGAAGCTCTATACAGTCAACAAAAACAAGACGGGGAGCTGACTGTGGCTCAGATCATGAACTTCTTATTGCCAAATTCAGACTTAAATTGAATAAAGTAGGGAAACCACTAGACTATTCAGGTATGATCTAAATCAAATCCCTTGATTATACAGTGGAAATGACAAATAGATTCAAGGGATTAGATCTGATAGACAGAGTACCTGATGAACTATGGATGGAGGTTCCTGACATTGTACAGGAGGCAGTGATCAAGACCATCCCCAAGAAAAAGAAATGCAAAAAGGCAAAATGGTTGTCTGAAGAGGCCTTGCAAATAGCTGTGAAAGAAGAGAAGTGAAAGGCAAATAAGAAAAGGAAAGATATATCCATTTGAATGCAGAGTTCCAAAGAATAGCAAGGAGAGATAAGAAAGTCTTTCTCAGTGATCAATGCAAAGACATGGAGGAAAACAATAGAATGGGAAAGACTAGAGATCTCTTCAAGAAAATTAGAGATACCAAGGGAATATTTCATGCAAAGATGGGCACAGTAAAGGACAGAAATGGTATGGACCTATCAGAAGCATAAGATATTAAGAAGAGGGGCAAGAATACACAGAAGGACCTGTACAAAAAAGGTTTTCATGACCCAGATAATCATGATGGTGCCATCACTCACCTAGAGATAGACATCTCATAGTGAGAAGTTGAGTGGGCCTTAGGAAGCATCACTACAAACAAAGCTAGTGGAGGTGATGGAATTCCAGTTTAGCTATTCCAAATCCTAAAACATGATGCTGTGAAAGTGCCATACTATATGCCAGCAAATTTGGGAAAGTCAGCAGTGACCACAGGACTGGAAAAGGTCACTTTTCATCCCAATCCAAAGAATGCTCAAACTATTGCACAGCTGCACTCATTTCACATGCTATTAAAGTAATGCCCAAAATTCTCCAGGCCAGGCTTCAACTGGAGAAGGCAACGGCACCCCACTCCAGTACTCTTGCCTGGAAAATCCCATAGATGGAGGAGCCTGGTAGGCTACAGTCCATGGGGTCGGTAGGAGTCAGACACGACTGAGCGACTTCACTTTCACTTTTCACTTTCATNTCCCAAACTCTGCATGCAACAACAGCCCCATGGAACGTTCAACAGCCCTTGCCTCAACATGCCTCTTCCTGCTGACACTTGGCGTTTTTGTTTTCTCAGTAAAAAAAAGCATTCTTATCCACCCCCACAGAAGGCAAACTTGCTTGTGGGATGGAAATGTCTTATCTAAATTTCTGTCTATCCCTTGATGGAGTCTTGCACACAGGAGTCTTTCCATAAATATTTGTTAGCTGGAATGAAAAAAATGATTCAATTAACAAGTAAAACTAGAACCCAGGCTTAGTTGTTTTCTATGCAGGTATCAAAAAAAGAAAATGTTTAATAGGATGGAGATAAAAACAGACTGGGAATTTTGATATTTTCAACTCCAGTACTCCTAATACTTCCATCCTGGTGGACAAAGCACCCAGGCAGAAAAGGAATTTGGTTTAGACTATACTGCTTACAGCTTTGCCCAGCACTGCTTCACAGGCCTCAAAATTGAGACTGAGGGGCAGAGACCCTCACTGCCCTTCACAGCCCTGTGAGGAGGTAACTATGACAAAGTAGAGTCCTGGGGATTCCATGGTTATCTTGATGTTTTACAAACATTGCTAGTTGGGGTAATGTAGAGTCCAAGAATAAGAATCGGGTGATAACCATTTTCATGACGAAAATGTACACTTACAGACATGCACAATCATCAAGTGATATAACGTGCAGAAATTTAGGTGGTGACAATGACAATGTGAAGATGATCCAAATGTTATTCTGAACACTGAGGCATCATCTGGGGTCTTAACAATGACCATGAGCACGGGGAACTGTTCTCAATACTCCATTATAACCTACATGGGAAAAGAATCTGAAGAACAGATACATGTCTATGTATAACTGATTCACTTTGCTGTACAGCAGAAACTAACATAATATTGTAAATCAACTATACTCTCCAAAACACACACACACGCACACACACACACACACACGCACACCACAGTGACCGCAGCTCAGCAAGTTCTCCAGGCTTTGCTTTCCATGCACATTTTGTGTCATCCTAGTCTAACTCAAAAGATCTAATCCCACAAGATCACCTATAATTAGAGAGTGATGATGCATTCTTAGGCGACAAATATAGACACCAGAGGTGATGCATCAGCAGTCTGAAAATAATTAATGCTTATCCTCACAAGGCCACCTACACCAAGGCACTCGGGAACAGTTCAACCATCGCCGTGTCACAGAAGGCTGGCAAAATCATTTTTCTTACCTGCAGAAGTAGGTCACAGCAAGAACATTTGGCAAAGAAAAACCAGAGTGGACATGAATGGGTTTTGTGACACAGTCTTTTCATTTCTCAGCTCAATGCAAGACAATCGCTGGGTCACTGTACTTGCTAATCACCTCCCTCCTTGGTAACAGGACCAGAATGAGGCTTGGAGATGCAGTATTAGGGGACAGAGTAAGAAGTCCCGATGCCAGAATCCTGCAGCTGCACTGAACTATCAGGGCTCAAGCACTTCTGGCAGCCACTGGATTTTGATTTTATTTCCAGGGATATGAAAATAAAAACGACCATCATAAACAAGCAAGCCGATCAGGAATCTGAGCTAGGCAGTACAGAGGCAAAGAGGCTAAAGGTTACTGCATTTCTCACAGTAGCCTTTTTAACTCAGCATACGGCCCCCATGTGGGACATTGTATTTCTGGTGAGACTAGTATTTAAACTCAACCAGTCAGACTTTGCAACACGAGTGATGCCTGTTTTCCCTAGCACCACCGCCTTCTAAACAGTGACTGCTTTTCCCAATGAGGATGAAGAAGGCAGAAACAAGAAGTGGACAGGAGCGAGAAGTGGAACTGTGACATTCACACTCATCGTGTGATCTCATTGTGTGGCCAGAGGGGCTGAAATCCACCTGCCCAAGAGCTTTATCCTGTTATCCCTCAGAAAGGCTCAACCCACATCCCACACCTGCAGCTTTCTCCGGCTAATGCTATGTCTCCTGACCATCAGGCACTTGTGTTCAGACCAACTGATGCTGGACTGTCTTCCTAGGGAACAGACAAATTGTCTCCAGGACACCAGGCTTCTCTCCTAATTTGTGCCCTTTCAGATCTACTTTTATTTTTTTAATTCAAGTATAGATGAGGTACAATAGAATGGAAGCTGTAGGTATACAATACAGTGATTCACAGTTTTTAAAGGTTATACCCCATATACAGGTAACATAAAATACTAGCTATATTCCTTGGGTCGTATAACATATCCTTGTAGCTAATTTTACATGGAATAGTTTCAACCTCTTAATCCCCTTGGAGAAGAAAATGGCAACCCACTCCAGTGTTCTTGCCTAGAGAATCCCATGAACAGAGGAGCCTGGCAGGCTACAGTCCACGGGGTCGCAGAGACGGACATGACTGAGCATGCGTGCTCAATCCCCTACCTCTAAATGCCCCTCCCCTCTTCCCTCTCGCCACTGGTAACCAATAGTTTGTTCCCTGTATCTGTGAGTCCATTTGTTTTTGTTGTATTCACTAGTTTTTTTACCTTCTTTTAAAGGGATGTGCTCTGAAGTTCTGGTAAGGGCTGGAACCCGTCCCCTGGCTCCAGTTCAGAGATACTCATTTAGGGCAGTCAGTCCTCCCTTTCCCCCACCCTCAACGCACTAAAAAGCTTTCCACTGTCCTTTTTCTCTCCCTTACTTTTCTTTCAGCTCAGAGCAATCCTATTTCATTTTTCACAGAACACGATTTTCTGTGTCCGCTTTATCATTTTTACCCCTCTCAGTGTCATTAACGACCTTTGAGCTTAGTCAGTTATTCTATGCTTCTTCCTTCCACATTCATCCTTACTCCCCCCCCTCCCGCCTCCCCATTTCAGCACTGAAGGACAGTTGTACAATGAGTAAATTGTAAAGTTGTGTCCCAGTTCCCCTAGGGACAATCTTCTTCCGTGAGCTATTAAGTTGGAAAATGGCTTTTTAAAAAAACATCAAGGTTTTGTCACAGAGCAGGTGCAATCATTACAATGGGAAATTAGTCCTTTTTCCAGCGAAAGTGGTACAATACTTTACTTGTAACTGCACAAAGGGATTTAGGAAATGGAATATAAAAAAACCTATCAAGAGCTTTAGAGAGTTATGTGCAAAGTTATGTGATATTTTGTTCTTGCAATACAGACAATAAAGCCATACTGGTGTGGAATGCCAAAGTTTTGCCTTCTGGTTTCGCTATTGCAAAACCAGCTCATTTAAACTTTGGAGAATGACCTCCTTTTCCTCCAGCATGCATCCANCAGACTACCTAACCTGTCTCCTGAGAAATCTGTATGCAGGTCAAGAAGCAACAATTAGAACTGGACATGGAACAAAAGATTGGTTCCAAATCAGGAAAGGAGTACGTCAAGGCTGTATATTGTCACCCTGCTTATTGAACTTATATGCAGAGTACATCATGAGAAACACTGGGCTGAATGAAGCACAAGCTGGAATCAAGATTGCCGGGAGAAATATCAGTAACCTCAGATATGCAGATGACACCATCCTTATGGCAGAAAGCAAAGAAGAACTAAAGAGCCTCTTGATGAAAGTCAAAGAGGAGAGTGAAAAATTGTCTTAAAACTTGACATTCAGAAAAGTAAGACCATGGCATCCAGTTGCATTACTTCATGGCAAAGAGATGGGAAAACAATGCAAACAGTGACAGACTTTATTTTGGGGGAGGGGCTCCAAAATCACTGCAGATGGTGACTGCAGCCATGAAATTAGAAGACATTTGCTCCTTGGAAGAAAAGCTATGACCAACCTAGATAGTGTATTAAAAAGCAGAGACATTACTTTGCCAACAAAAGTCCATCTAGTCAAAGCTATGGTTTTTCCAGTAGTCATGTATGGATGTGAGAGTTGGACTGTGAAGAAGGTTGAGCTTTTAAATTCTGTGAAGAATTTATGCTTTTCAACTGTGGTGTGGGAGAAGACTCTTGTCCCTGGGACTGCAAGGAGATCAAACGAGTCAATCAAAGGAAATCAGTCCTGAATATTCATTGGAAGGACAGATGTTGAAGCTGAAGCTCCAATACTTTGGCCACCTGATGCAAAGAACTGACTCTTTGGAAAAGACCCCGATGCTGGGAAAGATTGAAGGTGGGAGAAGGGGATGACAGAGGATGAGATGGTTGGATGGCGTCACTGACTCAATGGATGTGAGTTTGAGCAGTCTATGGGAGGTGGTAAAGGACAGAGAGGCCTGGTGTGCTGCCATCCATGGGGGTCACAAAAAGTTGGACACAACTGAACTGAACTGAACTAAAGCAGTATTCTTGCCTGGAAAATCCCAGGGACAGAAGAGCCCAGCAGTCTACCATCCATGGCAGGCTACAGTCCATGGCAGGCTATAGTCCATGGGGTCACAAAGAGTCGGACATGAGTTAGTGACTGAACAACAGTCCTATCACCAGTGTCTCACCCAGAAATGAGACAAGGAGGTTATAGAAGAAGAAACTTCTGCTGACTCCAATCCAAATCGCCCCTGTTTAGATGGGCTACCTTTCCTTCCTATCGTTGGGCTAAGGTTAAGCACAGCACAATATTCCTAACTGGCTTCTCTCTACTCCCTCTGGGGGAAAGAGAAAAAAAGTAAAAGAAAAGTAGAAATAAAGGGAAGGGAAATAGTACAGAACAGACTGCAGTCTCATTTTCTTGGGGTTAGAACCATCTTCCTTTCCTACTGTTATATACTGAAAAAGAAAGAGATAAAGAGATTCATCATTTAGGAGAAAACACAATTATCTAGTATTTCAAAATCAAATGGAAGCAGGGAAAGTCCAATTACTCTAAAATAATGTGCTTACAGATGGAGGCATCTTGAATTTCCTCTGAACCTCATTGATCAATAAGCCATCCTAGGTCTTGACCAGGTCACTGGAATAAATCAGCATACTAAAAGCTTTTTTATATGGTTATTTAATCAACTGATTCCCTTCTGCTTGTACATCTTCATTCAAAACCCCTCGTCCTTTTGGTGGAGATTCCATACATCCTTACAGACATTCTCTATCAGCTCATATAAGCAAGTATTTACCAGCCATCTCACACACTGAAAAACATTTGAATGGGTTTTCAAGAGATCAGTTTTCTACATTCAAGGCTTATTAATCACTACCATCACTGCGTCACGTCAAGGGATAAGATCAGCATATGCCTTTCAGGATTAGTGGGAAAAAATTCTTTGTTCTCATATACTCAAGGCTTTAAGAACAAAAGCCTTGCATTAAAATTAGAATCAGACTCAATGTTGCATCTTCACAATAAATATAGAAAATAGGAGACCCTATTTGGCATAGACTGATAGCCAACTAGAAAAGAAACAAAATCTTAACGTTCAACATTTTTTAAAAAATATTTTTATCTGATAATAAAGAGGACAACTCTCAAGGTAAAGATTGATTTTGTATTTATCAAATTGTCTTTTCAAATAATAGTAATACTAATCCTAAGTAAAACTAATTTGATACAAAAGATTATATGTAGATTATAACACTTGTGGGAAAAATGAACGGAATTGTATCATAATGGAATTGTATTAGGATTCCATTGTATTCTGGACTCTATATGAAAGAACTGAAACCACAATTTTATGTTAATGAATTGAAGGGAAGGAAACTCTGATTGGCTATCACTGTGCACTGTTGGGCAAAAGTGTCTATACCTCAGATTCCTGCAGTTTCCATAGAAACAGGACAGTGGCTAGTGTAAGAGCAATAGTTTTCTCTAGACAAAAGACTTGCCTGAGCTTTCATTTCAGTGCGTCAAAATCTTAAGAAAATAAGCCTTTATCTTTAAAAATAGAAAGGAAAATTTTATTATGCTAAATGTCAAAATTCAAATGACATTTCATAAATATCTTTAAAAAATAAATCCTTCAACATAAATTAACTGGAATACACAAAATTCCCTTAATTTTTTCTTTGATCCATCTATCAAAATAATGAAACCCAGCTCTATCAAGTTTGTTGCCAACATGGCTTGAAGCTTATGAGCAAAATTGAAAATCCCAGTTCTCTAATGTCTATCAAGGATAATCAAGGTCTGTAGACAGAGTTCTATCAATACCACTGTTTTTAATTTAAATATTTGCTTACTAAAGTATGACCCCATTAGCGTATATGAGGGATTTCCTAGTGGGTCTGACAGTAAAGAATCTGTCTGTACTGCAGGAGACCTGAGCTTGATCCCTGGGTTGGAAAGATCCCCTGGAGAAGGGAATGGCTAGCCACTTCAGTAGTCTTGCCTAGAGAATTTCATGGACAGAGGAGCTTGTGTGTCTACAGTCCACAGGGTCGCAAGGAGTTGAGATTCGGACATGACTGAGTACCTGACGAGTGTCTATGAAGACATGGGAGGAAGCAATTTGCATTTGTTTATCTCTTCTGCTTTACCAAAGTCCCTGAAAAGGTCAGCAAATAACCACTGGGTTAATAACACAGTATCTAATATAACTCTACCTGCTAATTAATTAGAAATATTAATAAATGTTCATTTTTTCACATCAAATTTAAATTCTTCAAACAATATGTCATTCGATTCCCCTCCCCACCCATTCTATAATACTAACATTGAAGAATTTGACATATGTATTCACAAAATGGGGCTATTAATACAGGCAAATAAGAAAGCCAATCTAATTAAAAAAAAAAAAGAAAAAAACCATTTTATTTTGGCATAGAATCCAACAATACACAAGTTCCAAAGAGAAAATGAAAGTAATCAGGCACTGAAATTTTTAGATAAAGTAATTTAAGTCATGAGTGAACGTCACAAGAATTTTATACAATGAAGAGTATTACAAATAATTATAAGATCCTTGTAACATCTAAACAATAGATATAGCAAAGAATAATTGTTTTCATCAACACTGCATCATCAAACTACAAGAAATCAGTAAAAAAAAAAAAAACCCTCATGTTATAATTGTGACTGTCTAATAAAGAGCATTTTTAAAGAGGATATAACTGACAAATCGGGCTTTCCTGGTGGCTCAGTGGTAAAAAATCCAGTTGCCAATGCAGAAGCCACAGGTTTGAACCCTCGGTCAGGAAGATCCCGTGGAAAAGGAAATGGCAACCCACTCCAGTATTCTCGCCTGGGAGATCCCACGGACAGAGGAGCCTGGAAGGCTACAGTCCATAGGGTCACAATAGCGTTTGACATAACTTAGTGACTAAACACCAAAACAACTGACAAATCACTAAAAAAGATTGCAAAATACATTTTCTATCTCTGAAATTATAAAATGATGGTGTATAAAAAAACTATGTTCTCAAATAGGCTGAGTTAGTAATAGGTTGAATTTCATTCATTTATTCATTGTTTTAATTGACAATGTTCATAAAATAGTTTTTATTTTTAAGGTAACCTGCTGATCCCAAAGTTGTGACCAAACACCATTTCAATGTAGATACAAAATAAAATCAGGATATAAAGTGAGCAGATTTACGTAGAGCAAAATTTGTATTGTCTGTTTTGTATGTGAATGTGTACAATCTACCAGGCTGAGAAGTTTCACACACATAGATGTTAGGCTAAAACCAATGGACGCAATTACAGTCAGTCTAGAAATCTGCAAGACCATATAAAATTAGAATCACCAAAATATTTGCAGTTGAGAGAAATATCTGTGTCAAATACAATATCAACCTCACAAAATTTCAAAAAGTTGAAATCTAACCTCAATCATGTATAGAAAACACATCTGAGAAGGATCCCAGATATTTTGTGGTCAATAAAAAACACGAATGAGAAAAAAAACAAATTATTTCCTCTAAGATTCCTACTTTAAAAAATCAATGTAAAATAACAACTATTTCTATAATGGTGTTTCTCCAAAGTTGTGGCCCCCAAAAGAAAGTGAGGAAATCTGATGCTTAGAAATGTATTCAAAATTTTATTAAAATCTCTGGATTTTTCCATTAACCCAAATGTTATTTCAGCCTGCTAGTAATTTTTAATCCTCTCCCACCGACTAAAAGAAGTATGTTGTATTTCAAACGCAAGTGAAAAATATCTGACAGTGCAGAGAAAAAAAATGACTCCTTTCTTTCCAAAGTCTTGCCTTCACTACCATTTAAAGGACATACGAAGGACTATTTGGTGAAATTCAAAATAAACAAATTAAAATGGAGAAACACTTTTGATGACCAAAAATGATACAAATTGTTATAAAGCCAGTCTTGTGTGAAATACATGCCAAAACATAATCTAATGTCTTCAGAAAAGTGATTTAAAACCTCATGAAAATAGAGTTGCTTTTTCCTACCACCTTGGATTAGCATGATGTGAAAAACTAAATTATAAATCTATAGATCAGCCCATTGGGATGAAAGCCCAAAAAGAGAGGTTATATTTTGTTTTGTACAGAATGACACTGAGCTAGAATACCAAAGAGGAAACCTTGAGGAAAAAAGTAAAAATGTCAAGAGACAGTTATCTATTAACGCTAAATTTGAGGAAATCTTCAGATTATTAAAAAAAAAAAAACCAAGGACACAATATACCTGGCATCGTTATTAATGTGTGGTGTGAGAACCAGCATAAAATGGCAAGAAGCTAAGACAGGAGAGTTTTTTTAAAGGGATAGTAAAGGCAATAACACTGAGGAAAGGCTTCTTCAAAAAGAGATCTGTGGCAGGAACCTTAAAAAAACTTTCTTAGATAACAATTTCAATTCAATATTATACTAATCATTATACCAAATGTCTATCCTGAAAGTGTCTCCCATTTTTTACTGACTTACCCCCTGTGTTAAGTCAATTTATATGTAAATGCTATGGAGAATTAGGTTAATGTGCCTTTTTCATGTAACTGACAGTAAGAGCAAATGTATCTTTCCACTTGGCTTCCAAACAAAGACCCAGCCAAGCCTTGAAGAGAGGAAGAGAATCTAGAAAAGCTACAGAAACCCAGACTGTGAAAGAGCAAACTGTGCTGATTCGTGATGTCAAAAACTTGAGCAGCTGCCAAAAAAGTCAGGTGTGTGAGGGGTCTCTGAGCATCTTTTAACTTAGTCTCTGATATATTCAAACACGGATCTTGGAAGCATGACAAAAAGACAAAGTCTTGGTTGGCGAGAGGAAGGAGCTGCCCTGGAAAATTAATTCCATGAATAGATGGAGTAAAAATTCCCCCTCTAAATAATATTTAGTTTCAATGTATATTTAATTTCTAACAAAGCTTAATTTTCTCTGTTAAAGCTGACTATTCAGTTTCAAGCTTACAATATGACTCCCACTTTTCTAAAGATTCAAAGGTTGTGTCATAAAATGAACTTAAGGAAAGGGGCAAGAAATGAAATACCTAAACCTCGTTTCTCAACTATAAAACGTTAAAAAGTGGCACCATCTACCTCATTGGTTTGTTGCAAGGCCTGGAAAACAAGAAGGCTCAAGAAGTGCCAGACACAATAAGCATTATCACTTTTATTACCAAATTCCACTGTTTAGAGGCCAAAATGTTTAGGCTAACATTGTCCCATCATCTGGCCTTAATTTGATTTCACAGACTGTTCTTCCATATACCCTAGGACAACAAAGAAAACATTCTTAATTTCTCAAAACTCTTTTTCCTAACCAACCCCGAGCTTTTGTTAAGACTGGCTTTTGTTAAGACTGTTCCTCTTTATGGAATATCAGCTCACCCATTTCCATGTTTCAAAGTTTTAACCATCTTTAAAGGGTTCACAAAAAACAATCACCTTTACATAGAAATCCCAAACAGAAGGGATATCAGGAAAGTCATATCCAGCCTTGTCAGGTAAAAGTTCACATTTATGACCGTCGCCTCCTCCCAACCCCCGCCACTAAACACATGTTCTTCAGAGACAGAGATAATGCTTTGTTTATTGTTGCATTCTTGATAATCCTTTGCTAAACAACTTAGCAAATTAATACAACTCAAATGCAGTTATACTCTGCAGTCTACATAAATTCATTACATTTGATTAACCGGCAGAAGAACAAGTAAACAAGAAACAGCACTTTATTATCCCCAAATACTTGCAATTATGGAAATCATAGGTGAGTTGTATAAATTACATTATACAACTTAGTATTAATAATTTCTATTCCATTATTTGCATATACCATAAGGAATAGAGTCAATTAATAGATAGTTTTCAAAATTAAATAGTTTGTAAGGATTAAATAATTATGCTATTCTCCTTTCTTCTTTTAAGATATGGTGTTCTCCTTTGAATTACTAAAATACTATTTACATTCACAAAGGAATGTTTAATGATTATCAGTCTAAAATAAACATTTATTTTGTTTTGAATTCACTGAGTAAATTCAGGGCATAACTGGTAATACTTTGTGTTTGTAATGCATATTTGAAAAAAAAAATACACTGTCCTAGATTATCAGCAACAATGAAACAAAACTCACAAAGGTAATACTAATTCTAGGTTATTTTCAAAACTTTCCTAGTTTAAAAATCATTTATTAAACTTGCTTGTGCCCTGTTTTACTTATTAAAATGAAAACTGCTTTGAATTAACTCTGTCTCCTTGCAAAGTAGTACTTTTCTTTCCTTCCTTTGCTATAATAGTAATGTAAAACAAGTCCACAAATTATTAAATAATTAGGCATTGCCTTGACATTCCCATTATCATCTGCATAAGAAGCCTTCCTTGAAGCAACATTTGTTTCAGATTAAGTCATATCAGTTTCACCAATGGAAAAAATTTTTAAGAGTTGATAAAGGAACTGAACAATTGTGAAGTATTCATGGCAAGTGTCATTTCTCGATTTTAATAAAAAATTTAAAAATTCTCTCTGACTTCCTTAAAGATCCTTTAAGAAATTTGATATCTATAAAAGACCAAATTTAACAACACAGAAAGCAAGCTTGAAAGGACACACAGTCTAATAAAGCACATTAAGGCCTAATTCTGATTGTATCAAATTATATGCTTGGATATAACTACAGAAGATGAATGCATATTTTGATCATTAAGGCAGATCTAGTAAACGTGGAGCTCGATAAAATTTTGTGAACTATGTATGTTGAATACGTTTTGCATTTTACCTTGTAAATAAATAAATTACATTAGGAATTATGTATGTTGATAAGAATTATTTGCACTGTATTATGGTCCTTCATTTTGCCACATTATCCCATAGGATTTACAGACAAAAAATACTGAATAATTATAAAAATAAATTCTGTGGACTAAAAGTTCAAATCTGATAAGAAAAATCAGGATTTTCTGGGGAGGTTCAGATTCATTCTGTGAATGGAATCAAACGCATAGCCTTTGAAATATTTATTAATGCTGGCTGGCTGGTTTCAGCATGTTCACACATTTTTTGACAGCACTTCCTCTGAGGGGGGAAGCCTGAGTTGAGCTCCTTGAAGACAGGATGGACATAATGAGTCACTGCTAACAAAAACTGTTTGAAAGGGAAGTGGCAGACAGTACAGTGTCTTAACCAAGAGACCAAAGATGCCATTTGGTAAACTCAGAACATCAACTCTGTGGCTTTCTTCCCCAAAATAGGAAGACACTGGACAAACACAAAATGTGGAAAGTTTTTAAAATACTCTACCAGTACTGTTTGAAAACGTCAAGATAACATGAAACAAGGAAAGATGGAGAAATATTCGCCCACTGGAGGAAACTAAAGAGACAGGACTCAACTGAATTTGCTGGCCTAGATCCTGGAACATTGAACAGCAACTGTGAATGACATTCAAATAGCCAAATCAAGTCTGTAGTTAGTTAGATGGTATTGTATCAGTGTTCATTTCTAACTTTTGCTAAGCTGTGGAAGCAGTCAGGTAAGCTGGGTGGACCTGCACTGAAACTTTCTACACTATCTCTGCAATACTTTGGTAAATTGAAAATTATATCAAAACACTGAAGAAAGAACATATTCTATGAGTGAATAAAATAGTCAATATGAACTGTAATAAACTGCAAAAACAAAGCATTATATGACTATACGACTATTAAGTAGCAACTGTGAATAACATTCACAGAATAAATGCATATTCAAATCCCTACGATTATCATCACTGTTATCATGATCTCTAAATTTATTGAATGTGTAATATATATATGTGTGTGTGTAATCACATATGAGAATGATCAATATTGCTAGAGGTGAAGTAGTAACAGGTTGTGATTAAGAAAATATACTCTGGGACTCTGAGTCCTGGCTGCTGCATTTATCATCTATAAATCAATACCACTTATTCATGAATCTATCTCCCCACTTCTAAAATTAAAAAAAAAAACTAGTAGCACCCACAAGAAGTGGATAGCCAGTGATGGCCACTCCTGATTCATTCCCTCTCCTTTTATGCTGCTTCTCACATTGATGAGTGGGATCTAACTCCCCCCACCCCACCGTGAATCTGGGTGAGCTTTAATAATCCCCCTTCCCACATACAATGTGGCAGAGGCGTTCTCAGGTTTCTGAGTCTAGATTCTAAGAATCCTTGTGACTACTGCCTGGATCTCTAACAGTACTTGGTCCTGAGTTGCTCCCTCTCAGAATCTAGCCGCCACACTGTGAGACGTCCAAGCCACATGCAGAGGCCATATGTGTATATGTTGGCCCTGAGTCTCAGCTAAACTCTCAACCAACAGCCAACATCAACTGAGCACTCTCAGACATTCCAGCCCAGTCAAGATCCCAGATGACAGCAGATTATCTTGCAGCCAATATGACATGGAGTAGAAGAGTAAATCACAACCCACACAACTGTGAAAGAGAAAAAAATAATACTGTCTTAAACCACTAACTCTCTGGGTTGTGTGTTAAGCATCATACTTCCTACCACTGTTTATAGTTAAAGGAGTTAGGTGCACTTTATTTTAGAAGTTTAACTACTGTTAAATAGAATTTTAACTATTGTTACAGTTATTATTCTTATGTCTACCACAATTCTCCCAAAAGTGTACCTAGACTGGAGATTCATGTGATTCACCTTGTCTTATGCAGAAGGAAAAAAGCAATTCTTTTTTTAGCACTTGCAATCATTCTGTTCAGTTATTGTTAACAGATTTCACAAAGACCATTAATATGGCTCTACTAAAAGAAATATTCTAAAAATTAACTTTGGAGTTTGAAAAATGCATGCAGACAAATTAGCATTGCATATCATTAACCCATTCATAATTTGGATTAATTCAACAACTAGTTATTGAAGACCTGCCATGAGCCAGTGCTGGTTGGAAAGGATACAGCTATGAACAAGACAAACATGGCCCCCTCTTTGTGAAGTTTGCAGACTCAGTTCAGCAAAAAGGATGGGGAAAGAAATCACACAAGCACTTATGATACAGTGAAATATATATTCTGACACAACACGAATAACAAGTATGAGAAAGCACATCATCGACATATGGTTTCTAGCCTGTGACCCAAGGCACCTACACCACTGAGCAAACTCACAGGATGCCAGTGGATATTTAAAACTGTCACCTGAAAATACCATGACATCTTTCGGGCCCTGTTGGACTACCACTAGTAGGATAACTATTTAATACATAATGCGTTAAGTACTTCTTTCAGCCTAGAAACACTACATGTGTCATCAGTTTTCCCTCATATTTTTCCCTCGAGTTAATGGAATCTTTCCGACTTCCCTGGTGGCTCAGATGGTAAAGCGTCTGTCTACAATGCGGGAGACCTGGGTTCAAGCCCTGGGTGGGGAAGATTCCCTGGAGAAGGAAATGGCAACCCAATCCAGTACTCTTGCCCAGAAAATCCCATGGACGGAGGAGCCTGGTGTCCATGGGGTCGTGAAGAGTCGGACACGACTGAGCGACTTCACTTTGACTTTGACTTCACTTCCAACGTGCAGCCTTTTCTTGGTCCAGCCTCCATGACCTCCAATCTATAGTCTAACATTCTCCCATCCGTCCTGCACAATACCAGACTCATTTCACCACAACATCAAACTACTTTCACCAAACTGTGCTTTTCCAACAGAAATATGTAAAACCAAACACACAAAACAGGATACACATACATCTTCTTTCTTTGCATTCGAGAAACAAAACGAAACTTCACTCTTTAAATAGGGATGGGGAAAAGAATCTGTGGTTGTCTTTCAGGGTTTGTTATTAACCTTGTTATTAATCTACACTCTAGATTTTAGCACCTCTCACAACTGACCTCCTGCTTGTTTTATTTTCTATTTCTCCCACTATCCTGATTTTTCATTCTTCAAATGTATATTCACATCCCTACCATCAGTTCAGTCAGTTCAGTCGCTCAGTCATGTCCTACTCTTTGCAACCCCATGAATCGCAGCATGCCAGGCCTCCCTGACCATCACCAACTCCCGGAGTTCACTCAGACTCACGCCCATCGAGTCAGTGATGCCATCCAGCATATCAAAGGTCAAACAGCACAGGAAATAAATGACATCTCTTTCATAAGATATGACATGCATGCATGCATGCTAAGTCACTTCAGTTGTGTCTGACTCTTTGCAACCCCATGGTCCGTAGCCCTCCAGGCTCCTCTGTCCGTGGAATTCTCCAGGTAAGAATACTGGAGTGTGTTGCCATGCCCTTCTCCATGGGATCTTCCTAACCCAAGAATTGAACCTGTCTTTTACATCTCCTGTATTGGCAGGCAGGTTCTTTACCACTAGCACCACCTGGGAAGCCCAAGATATGACAAGCTGCTGCTGCTGCTGCTAAGTTGCTTCAGTCACGTCCGACTCTGTGTGACCCCACAGACGGCAGCCCACCAGGCTCCCCAGTCCATGGGATTCTCCAGGCAAGAACACCGGAGTGGGTTGCCATTTCCTTCTCCAGTGCATGAAAGTGAAAAGTTAAAGTGAAGTTGCTCAGTCGTGTCTGACTCTTTGCAACCCCATGGACTGCAGCCTACCAGGCTCCTCCACTCATGGGATTTTCCAGGCAAGAGTACTGGAGTGGGGTGCCACTGCCTTCTCCAAAGATATGACATACCAGATATCAAATATATCTTAAAGCTTTAATAATATACTTAACATGGTATAAGCTACAAAGAAATACAGCAGAAAAGGTTAACTCAAGGGTCTAACTGACAATGTACTCTCCAAAGTTACCCTTGACCTTACTGGTCTTCACAAACAGGGGCTATTGCTGGCCGCTTCTTGTTCATGAGTTCTCTTTGACATCCGTCAAGGGCCCCAACACGTGCTTTCTGCCCACTTAGCATTCTCTTTCCTGTTCCCAGCCTCTTTCTATAAAGCTTTCCTGAAGTCTCTATTCTAGTCCCTTCTAGGTCCACAAATACCTTTAGGTTGGTTTCATCAATAACACTATCATCAATGATCACATGTGTTGATGACTTACAAGCGCAAAATTTCAACACAGATTTTTCTCCCAAATCTGAGTTCATGCATCAAACTGCTTACTGGACATCACTCATCACATCGGGCAAATAAATTTAACTTATTCAAGACACAACTTTCTGTGAAAAATCTTTTCCTTTTGTTCTTACTTCTGGAAGAAAGATACTTCTCAACAATATAAAGCACCATTTTCTAAGCTAAGTTTTTATTCACTGGACTATAGGCACCAGGAAGATGAGGATTCGGTGTCTTGGAGTGTGTATGTTCTGATTGCTCCAACCTGAGCGATTCAATTAGAGCTGGCAAAAGTGGGTGCTCATTATATGTTTATTAACATATAGTGACGAATGAACCATCTAATAGAGGATGAAAAAATATAAATATTAACTGCGGAGTTTTAATTGACAAACTTAATGCTCCTGTCCACTGGTTTATCTTTTTCCCCCTAGTTTTTCTATTCATGATCTTCTCATCTTTCATTTCAGCTTTTACTTTCCTGCTCATCATTTCTCCATCTCACCCTCCTCCTCCACCCACTTTTTTTGTTCTTTTGAAGATGTTCATTAATGTGAGCTTATCTAGTCAAAGTAACTGGAAGCGGGGAGAGAGGACGGGTCTGAAAGGGAAGGGCAAGGCAGGGAGAGACTTTTACAAGGAAGATGAGAAAGGGCTTAGCACAGAATGAAAAGAAGAAATAAAGGAGGATGAAAACAAAGAATGTCAACTGATGTGTGCGGGGAGAAAAAAAAGACAAGGAGAGGCAAGACACATGTACTTCCAACCCTGAAATTAAGGAAAATGGTCAATGTTTTTCTCAAGGAAATATCTTTAAATTTGTTAAGATATATTCAGTTCATATTTTTAATGAAATCACGGAAATAGAAAATAGAAACACACGGATCACTGAGTTTTTAAAAACACTATTTTTGAGGCCCAGTCCTTGGAAAGATCTAATCAAAACCTCATGAAGATGATACAAGAAAGAAAACACTTGCCCTCAAAACTAGAAAACTTAAGAAAAGTGCCAATTCTAAAACAAACTGAAGCTAGAATTTATTATCAATCATTGGCTAGCAGAAAATTAAAATTTTACAGAAGTGTGTATCTATCAGGGTAATTTCAAGAATTTATATTGCTTTTCAGAGTTAACATCTAAATACCAATGATGGATAATGCTTAGCCCTGTCCGCCCTGCAATAATTCTTCATGAGCAAATTAGACATTTAAATGTAATGAAAATATGAATATGCCTCTCTTAAGTCAAAATTAAAAAGAAGCAAAAAATTACACATAAAGTAATAAATTAGAGCCTTTAGCTCTAAAAAAGGAGCTATGACAAAGAAAGTAAGGAATTTCAAAATAAAAGAGTGTTGCCTTCTCTTGAACTAACTAGATATCTCATGCAACCAGGAAGTTATTATGTTTGGCCACAACATGGATGGTAGGGGGATTAGCTGGCATCAGGGTGCTATAAAAAGAGCCTGCATTTGAATGAGGCCAGCAGGGTTTTAGGCCTAGTTCTATCATTAATTAGCTCCTTAATCCCACACAGTTAATTTCCTCTTGTAGAGTGAGGATGATCTGTAAATCTCGTCCTCTCAAAAAAATTATAATGAATAGTGATTTTTTAAAATTTTCTTCAACAATAGATTTTTATCGTGGCCTATTATAAATTATTTATATTTATATCTGATATTCACATTTCCATTGATTAATCAAAACATCCATACTTGAATTTTTATATAAGCATCTTAATAAAAAAATCAAATTAAAACATACAACCTTCCTTACCTCATATATTGATTGTCAAAGCTGAGTTACCGAAACAGTTTAACTCTGTGCTGTCCACTTTATCTTGTCTTTTAAACTTTATTAGCCAGATCAGAGCAAACTAATTTAAAAAAAAAATCTTGCTAGACAGTCAATTCCTTCTCCTCCTATCACCCTAAATGTTGTCTGTATTAGATATAAAAGAAAATAAATGGCAAACAATACGAAGTGTCTTATAAGGCATAATAACTTGCTTTCATTGACTACCTCCAAATTTCTTTTAGGTTAATAGCTATGTATTAGCTAAAGGGGTGGAGTTGAAAAATAGATGAGAAAAAAATGATAGTGAGCCATACCATCCGTCTTTGTCCAATGCTCTGTCTCTCTCGTTAATGATTTATCCTTTCACCATCTCCTCAGTCCCTAAAGTTGGCTGTGGCAATACTGGCCAGCAAAGGCTGTGCCAATCTATGCCATCTGTACATGTCATCTGCCATGTGCTTCATGGAATGGCTTAAAAGGGAAAGAGCTAGCGAGAAATGATCATTTACAGCAATTATACTTGTTCTAAAGAATAATAAGTATTTTCTCTAAAAGAGGACTTTGTATTTTAAGGCTATTTCAACCATTTCTTTTTAAAATCCATATAAAATCAAAAATATTTTTTGGTAGACATCTAACTGTTTTTTTAAAGATCTAGTTTTTTGTACATAAAAGTTGAGCTTATCCATACCATATAAATGAATACGGAATAGCAGAGCCATCCTGAGACTTCTCTGTCCCTTTCGCCATCCTCTGAGCAGGGCTCTCTTCCCACCAAGTTAACATCCGAGGAGCACAGTTTCTCCATTTCTGAGCATGTTTAATCGACCACTATGGTTGTCATGCCAACCAACACAGAGCATTCTGAGCTTACATGGGGTATTTCAATACAGTGACCTAATTACTATCTGTCAACAAATTCACCAGCAAAATAAAGGGACTAACACATTAGTAAGATTTATTTCCTGAATCTGAACTATAGAGTTGCTTGCAATAAGACTGTCAACATTTTAAAAAATAATCAGAATGCTGTAAGTATCACAACTATGATCCTTTTAATCCTTTGCCTTGGTTATTGTCTTCATGAGTTTCTCTATTTAAAAAACGCCTGAAGTCAATATATATTTAGCTTCTCTTTTATGACAAAAGCAAATGCCTTTTGACATTTAGTTATCCTCGATGTAAAGATATCATATTCTCAAAATAGGAAATCACTGAATAGCAAAATTACCTCAATTCTGTATCATGAAATGAAAATTTATGAAGACGTGTTATGCTATATAATCTTGTTAACTATTGTTTAAGGAAGTCTTTAGTTCAAAAGCAAGAACAGCAAATCCACAGGACTGGAGGACTTTGCAAAATGATGAAGTCATTAATTGCAAAAAAAAGACATATTATTCCTTCTTGTAGAGGAAAAGAAGACCAGCATAAAGGTCAACCTGGGTTGAAAAAAAAAAATTCAGACTAATCCTTTAGATATAAAACATTCAAATATTTTACTTTCACTTGACAATTTATTATATTTATGATAGTTTGCTTTTGTTATGTGTGTGTTTCTGTGTGTGTATCTATCTGTATCTGTTAGAAATAAAAAAGAAGAGAGAAAGTAAATTATTAAAATATGAATGTTCCTATTTTCTGGTAAACACTTCTGTATGTTTTGGACAAGAAATTATACTTTAATCATTCTATGTGTAGACTCTATCTATTACCTAACAGAATATTAACACTCAGATGGGTTTCTCCTACATAAAACATCAGATGAAAAATGTGCTTATTTTATAAGAAATAAGTAAAGATAAATAAAATGCATCAATAGAAAATATATTCTACTTCTAGTAAAGCAACAATCTAACAATGTTCTGACATTACCTTTGACATTATCAGGTTTAAAGAGCATCTCTAAAATTCATAGAAGCATAGATATGGAATTCTAGTGCATTTCCTTAATATTGACAATAGGAAATTTAAGGTCATAGAGGTGAAATGATTTGCCACAGGCCATTCACCCATGCTACCATTTCAAACACACAGAAGAAACTTTGAAAATACCTTTTTTGTGATAATATAAACTTGATTCTATTCATTCACAATTTTCATCTATTTAGCCTTTCATCCAATTAGCCTTCATCTTATAGTTTTTATTTCTTTATCCCCTCTCTGATTTATTCTATCTCAATTTGGCTATCTTTGGATACCAATTACTTTCTGGAGTATCTGGGGCTAGATTGCCTTGGTTTAAGACCCAGCTTCACCACTTCCTAGCTGGGTGACCATGGGAAAATCACTAAACATCTCTGTGCTTTGGGTTCCTTATCTTTAAAGAGAGAATCACAATATCTTATTGAAAGAGTTGACAGGATTGGGTAAATTAAACATAAAGCACTGGAAACAGTGCCTAGCAAATAGTGTGACGCTAATAAATGTTAAATTTTGTTATAATTTCTTTTAGATTTACAATATGTAAGTCCCTAATAGGAACTAAAGTCAAACATTTATCGTGGTCATAGCCCTTCTTTGGAACTTCTACATTCAAGTATTTTTTTTTAAACACTGCAATTACACACAATAACTTACATGAGAATTCACATATTCAATCAGTATTTATTGAGTATAAACTGTTGTACCGCTGTACTCAGAATTTTGAATTCAAAATTAATAATTCGTGGATTTTATTTGAAAGGGAAGTCTAGGAAGTATAACTCAGTGAGCTGAGTGACATGATAGAAACTTACTGGACCTTAAAGAAGTTCACAGCTTGTGATGAATGTGGGCGTCTGGCAAAGCTTCCTGAGAAACACTGGTTGAGCTGTGACTTGAATGGTGAATGAGATTAGCAGGTAAGAAAGAGCATAAAGCAGGAAATCAGGACGGGCCAGAACACATCACAACAGAGCATGCTATGATGAAAGAGTAAGGACTTCTGTGTGTGAAGGATGAAATCCAGAAACAAGGCTAGTGGGTTGGTTTCCCCAGTGTTATAAAGGGTCTGATATGCCAAAATAAGGATAATGGATTTATTCTTACGGGGAGTGAAAATAATGCAAGTCTTGAAGACACAGAATCCATGGATATATTTAGTGTGAGAAAAATAATTCTAAGTAAAGCAGAAAATGGCAACCCACTCCAGTGTTCTTGCCTGGAGGATCCCAGGGACGGGGGAGCCTGGTGGGCTGCCACCTATGGGGTCGCACAGAGCCGGACATGACTGAAGCGTCTTAGCAGCAAAACAGATAGAAATTAGATGAAGAAAAGCGTAGTGAACTGAAGACAACTGCAATAGCTTAAGGCAAGAACTGACGAAGCTTCAAGACTACAACTGAACAAATACAGATGAGACATCAGAATTAAAAGACATTTCTGAGGAAAAAGCATATGGCGACCAATCTGATGCCGAAGAAAATGTGGAAGGGCTTAGGAGTGACCCTGTGGCTTTCAGGTTCTGACATACCAGAGTGACGGGAGTCAAGAACAAAGGATGCAGGGTAGATTCAGAAGTAAACGGATTCCTTTCACTTGGGACACGTTGCATTTGAGGCACAATCTATGGCGTGGCCTCTTATATGGTACTCAGAGATCCAGCCCCATAGCATTCAGGTCTTTCTGAAATCTCCACTTGAGTAAGAGCTACATTCCTTCATTCACCGATTGGCTACATTTACCGACTTGCTTCTAACGAACAGAATACGGCACACATGATGGAATGTTGTTTCAAAGATTTTTCTTTTTTTAATTCTTTTTTTATTTTTTTACTTTATTTTACTTTACAATATGGTATTGGTTTTGGCATACATCAACATGAATCCGCCACGGGTGTACACATGTTCCCAATCCTGAACCCGCCTCCCACTTCCCTTCCTGTACCATCTCTCTGGGTCATCCCAGTGCACCAGCCCCCAGCATCCTGTATCCTGCATCGAACCTAGACTGGCGATTCGTTTCTTATATGATAGTATACATGCTTCAATGCCATTCTCCCAAATCATCCCACCCTCTCCCTCTCCCACACAGTCCAAAAGACTGTTCTATACATCTGTGTCTCTCTTGCTGTCTCGCATAAGTTCTATACATCTGTGTCTCTTTTGCTGTCTCGCATACAGGGTTATAAAAGCACTGTGGCTCTCACTTTGCCTGTTTTCTTCCTGTATCTTTTACATCCTTCATTCAGAAGAACCAGCTACCCTGTCAGGAGGCAGACCTATACTGAGAAGGCTGCAGCAAGGTGATTTGTGAGCCACAAAACAAGTGTGCTCTGACAAGTCGAGCCTTCGGATGAGACTGCAGCCATTGGCCAACAGCTGGACGCAAGCCTCTCAATTCTAAATCCCACTCTGTTCTTCACACAGGTATATCCTTGGTATTCTCAGGTCTATTTTATGTGTGGATATTGTTTTAGTTATAGTCTGTATCCTCTTCCACATCAAAATCTCCATAATCTAGTTTGCCTTGTTCAGTGACACTCAGAAGAGCAGTTGGCACCGTGTAGTTATTCTAATATAACTATCTATGTACAGTCAGAAAATCTGCAGATTTGAGATGACTTTTAGCAAGGAAAGGGAGGCCCTATAACATAAAGGAAAGAAAAAGTAACATATCCTAAGAGATTAATAAAAATCCACTTTGATCACCTACGATTTATCAAGTAGTGCTAATCATTTAGATGATTTATAAAAGTTATCTCATGAAATAATTTATCAAGTTCCCTGGTGACTCAGATGGTAAAGAATCTGCCTGCAATGTGAGAGACCTGGGTTCAATTCCTGGGTCCAGAAGATCCCCTGGAGAAAGGACTGGCTACCCACTCCAGTATTCTTGCCAGGAGAATTCCATGGACAGAAGAACCTGGTGGGGTACAGGCCATGGGATCGCAAAGAATTGGACATGACTGAGCAACTAACACTTTCACTTTCACAGAGATATTGTATTTTCCTATTTTACGAATGATAAAATTAAGACTCTTGATCAGAAGCTAAATCACTGGACCAAAAACAAAGCCAGTATGTGAACAAGTTAAGATTCAAATCCATGTCTGAGCAACTCAGTTATTTCTACCACCTCCCTTCTGAGAGTTGAGAGTTTTTCATTACAAACATGTAAAAGCTAGAAATGTAAGCCATTTGTCCCATTCTATTGCATGAACAAAGCTATTAGGTCGTGTTTACCAAAAACAGATCATAATTCAGCAGAGCTACTCACATCTGGGAATTCTGGAAGAGGAGAAGCATAATTCCTAGGGGTAGTGCTGATGGAAGACACAGTCTTCAAGCCTTCCATCTATGCAAGCTGTTTGCTGGCTTGTTTTTAAGCCAATGAGCCTGTAATAAGTTCCCACAGGCATTTCCTTCCCCAGAGCATACTGAACTCGCCTGAAAGCTGTTCTGATCCAAAACAAGAATTTCAAGAATTTCTATAAGTTTCTGAACTATGTTTTGTGTATGTTAAGCCTATGTCTTCATTACTTTATAGTAAAACAATTACCTTAGGTTCTTAAACATTCTGTTCTCTGAAAAATTACCTAAATTTGATTTCATATTCCATAACAATGAGTATAAATTGCAATTATTTCATTTCTTTAAGATAATTTATGTACATTTAATAAGAAAATGCAAAACAACACACAAATAAATAACTCCATAATACACGGTAATAACTGAGATTTCAAGTCATACTTTTTGCTTTTATTTTGTCAGTAAAACATAACCTGTAATCTTAGTAATAACCAATATTTACCAACAGTGATAACCAACTGATCCAACTAAGTTTAGAGCTGGTCTTCATGGGATCTTTCATGATCACTGACACTGAATTTCATTTATATTCATTAATTAGCTAGTGAGAATGACAAAAGCATTAATACCAGCAACGAGTCTTGGCAATCAGGTGTGACACAGAATCATTCTCCTAAATGATTGAACTCTCATGCCCACTGAATACAAGACAACTGTTTTATTGGTACACACATAGCATTTTCAGTAACTGTAGGTTTCCTATCTCAGTCAATCTTGCCCATCAACCCATGATTATAATTTTCTCCTACAGCTACTGAACAATCCAGATGGAAAGCTGTATATCACCACACATTTCACAAAACTTTTTGAAGCTTTGCATAACAAGAATGTATGCAGATGATCACAGATTTCAAAAATCTGTTTGATTTTCAAAAGCAAAATGTTTGAATTAGTTACCCAGAAAGTTCTAATTTTTAATGACTGCCATGTCTACGTTTTTACGTAGTTACCCAGAAAGTTATTTAAATGACTGCTATTTCTATACTTTTTGTCTCAGGCTTCATGATATCTTTATTTGGAGATATATAAATTATAAATCTCTGTTGGGAAATTTACCACGAGTTTTATCCAGTAGAAATAATATACTAGACCAACGGCTCTCTATGTGCGGTCCCATGACTAGCCCCTATAGCATCGCTTGGAAATTGTTGGAAATGCAGATTCTTGGGCCTCGCTCCAGACTTACTTAATCATAAACTTGAGGTCAAGGGAGGAGGGGCAGCAACCTATGTTTTCACACACCCCAAAATAGGTGAGCATCAAGCAAAATAAGACTGAGAACTACTCTGCTAGACTATGGTCCTGCTACACTTACAAAGACACAGAACATAATAAAGACACATAAATCCCAAAGGCCCCCAAATAGCACATCCATTGCAAAGTACGGTTAATAAGGATTCTTCTCTCACAAGTTATTCATTCCTAATAGCTTTAGGCAAAATCCTCACCTTATCTCTCCCAAAGGCTGCTAGGTATCATTTAACAATTTTTAAGGAAGCTCAGTTGTTTCAACTTGAGATTACCTTTAAACCAAATGTTCTAGTGGTGCTCTGTTCATCACTTCAAGGTGAATTAAATTCTGTTTATGACATTTATAATATAGTTACATGGGGGTGGATAAACATTTTCTTTCAGTGCCACTGCATCTAACTAGCAAGACAGAAGCCCTTGGTTCTGGAAAGAAGGAAACTCGAGGAGCACAGTGGATTAACAGTCAGTGCATTTCCTCAGAAAAGCAGTTTTACCAAGGGAAATATAGAATGCAATTTTTACGCCGCTCCGAAAGAGGTACTCAATTTTTTTGTCTGGCAAATCCTCAGCTGTATTCCACATAAAAGAAAATGAAGGAAATTGGAAATCATTGCCAGAGGCTACTTATAAGCAGAAAGTTCAAAGATTTCAATGGTCTCATACGTAGTCGCTTTTTTTTTTTTCTTTCTCATTTTGCAAAATGGGAAACAACATTATGCTTTCCCAACCATGCCCTCTAAATAGCTCCACCAGGCTCATTGCCAGCCCCTGGAGACCTTAAGACAGAATCCATACTTCTCTTTCCTTAGTTCCTAGGGGCTTCTAGCCAGCTCGCTTCTCTTGACTCTTACAGGCATCAGTTCTCCCCTGAAATATACATTATTTCTTTTTTGGCACAAACATATACCCACTTCTTTAATGTTTAACCACTGTCATTTCTTGGCAGTAGCACTCAACGAGCTCTCCCCAAACATCAGACGCTGAGTTGATGGTCCTTAAATGTTCCCCAGTCACCCTATAAACTACTAGAAATTGCCACAAACCTAAGAATCGGCTGAACACAACTTTGGAACCTCAACTTATAATAAAGACTGATGCTAGTGCAACAAAGTGAAAGCACATAGAGTACAGAGATAATATTGACATTTTTATAAATAAAAGTAGAATTTTAAATAATGTAGTGGGTGACAGGGTAGACAGAGTGCCACGGAAACCTGTGAGAGGCATCTAGGAGTCAGCTTAGAAACAGAACATTTTCAAAAATACACAAGCAACCCTTACTTGAAAGGCATGATGAAATACCCTTTCCATAAGGATAGGATTCAAATATATTTTCAGGTTTAGTTCTTTTTTCACTCAGCTTGTTATGGCATGGCCTTTTAAGTGGGATGGATTTTTTAAAATAATAAATTCTAAAAAGATTAAGAAAATTTTGCCTCAAATAATGTAATCCTGAGACTACAAAATTTTAAGCTTTATAGATTTCTAAGTGGTCAGGAAGTGGTTAAATAATTCCAGTAACTGTATAACTTGAGGCTTCCTAGGTGGCACTAGTGGTAAGAGAATCCACTTGCCAATGCAGGAGACATAATAGACAGGGGTTCAATCCCTGGGTGGGTAAGAACCCCTGCAGTAGGATGTGGCAACCCACTCCAGTATTCTTGCTTGGAAAATGCCATGGACAGAGGGGTCTGGTGGCCTACAGTCCATGGGGCTGCAAAGAGTTAGACACAACTGAGTGAATGAACACACAACTGTATAACTTGTGGTAAATAATTCAACATTTTCAGAAACTTAAGAGGAATTTCAAATTTCAAATTTTACAAAGTAAAAACATAAATAGCTAAAAAGAATATTAAAAATATAAAATAGAATTTAAATTTATAAAATATAGAAATAAATCATACTTGTACCAAAACCTTGGTTAGAGAAATAAATTGCTTTATTTAATCAATGCATATATGGGCTTCCCTGGTGGCTCAGATGGTAAAGAATCCACCTGCAATGCAGGAGACCTGGGTTTGATCTCTGGGTTGGAAAGACCCCCTGGAGAAGGGAATGGCAACCCACTCCAGTATGGCTACCCACTTGCCTGGAGAATTCCATGGACAAAGGAATGGAGGGCTACAGTCCATGGGGTTGCAAAGAGTTAGACTTTGACTGAGTGACTCACATTATCACTTTCAATCAATATACACTAACCTGAGTTCAATTTCATAACATGATTTTTAATATTAATTATACTGAATGTAAATCACTTAAGTTAGGGATGGGACTCTCCAACATCTGGGCCAAAAGTGCTCTGAAACCATGAACATCCTGTAGTAAGATCAGAGGCATTCAAGTCTTTTCCATCCATTCTCACTTTTTCTCACAACCACATTTAAAAAATTAACAGATAAAATTCTGTATCTACATAAACTAAAGGGCATTCCGTTGTTTTCCAGTGCCGTCCTGCATCATCGTGCACCTGAAGCCTAAACTTTAAAAAAAAAATTATTCAAAATTACTGCTTTATTATATTTCTAAAGCACAGAGAGTAAGACCTCTTCATCAAAAGATTCTGTTTCTTCCACAGTAAGCTCTAGTCATGGTAAGTGAGGAGTATTTCCACACAACATTCTGAGTTACATTCAATATTGAAATGGTACACAATTCTTTATCCCTCAAGGACCACAAACAGTCCCATAAACTTATTTTAGATGATATTTTAAAAAAAACTCAAAAAATGGCATTCTCAATTTGTGGGAGCTGAGACTCCACTGGTCATGCCATGTGTACGGAAAACGATCTTTGGAGTTTCATTTATTCCAAGGAAAAACACAGCAGATATTCCACCCACTCTCTAGAGGAAAGGACATGCCATCTACTCTGAGGCAGGAAGAGTAAACCACAGATCTGAAAGCAGTATGTTGAACAAGCCCCTAAAGTACCACATTCACACAACCTCAAAAGTGAGAAAAGGTTAGCTTTGAGTTACATATGAATAAAACAATCAAGTTTTAAAGTTTGCCAACTTTTGCTTAAAAAGGTAAAAAAAAACACAACAAATTAATGAGCTCACAATGATTTTGGACAAAAAAACTGTTTGATAAGCTTACTGTATATTCCATGTAGACACGCAAACCTTAATCATGTCGTATCACATATTATTTTTCTATTTTCTATGTAGGAATGATGAACACATTAAAAAATTTCATTAAAGGTAACACACAGTACAGACATATTGAAGTGTCATTTTTTAGAACAAATTGTCTAGTATTAGAAATTCAACATGACCAACCTAATACATCTATAATATAGTCAAATATGTCATAAATCACCCAGAAGACACTTAAAATAATTCTTTTAGTACTTAAAGACTGAAGCGAAATGAACATACATCAATAAATAGGAGGAAACATGCCAATAGTCTCATACAAATGGGATGAAGTGGCCAGTAAATCTGGGTTTTTTTAATAGAGCATATTAGAAGAAAAAAGTACACTCTATGTTTTTAATCTATTTAAAAAATTGTGCTTCAATACAGGACACAGGATGCTTGGGACTGGTGCATGGGGATGATCCAGAGAGTTGATGTGGGGTGGAAGGTGGGGGGGGGTCAACATTGGGAACTCATGTATACCTGAGATGGAAAAAAAATAATAATAAATAAATAAAATAAAAAGCTACGTGCCACTAGTAGCAACTGTACTAAAGTAACACTTTAGAGGGATTCAATAAAAGACTTTGAGTTCCCACTGAAAAAAAAAAAAAAATTGTGCATGGGACAGAGGCCAAAAAATAAATAAATAAGGGGCTTGAGAAAACTAGGATTAAAGAGTTTGGGTAAAATTATACAGAAAGTGACTTACAGGGAAGGAAAAGAGCCTGTAGCAAAGTCATCTGTTCTGGAAACCCACAAGTTATTGGGGTTATGACAGTTGACTACAAAAATGACTCAGTTCTCTACATGCTTAAAGTTTATGGAGAGAATCCAAGTATATAGTCTCTGAATTCCAGATCTTATAGTTTACTTACAACTTTCTATTGTTGGTGGTTGAGTAAAGGGATTGAAAATGTTTTATGTTCAGTTATTGTATGAGTAACATTCAAAAGTCATCTTATTGTAAAAGGATGAGTCCTTTTAATTGATGAAAAATTATAATAAAATTTCTAAAGTATTAAATGAATCTGGGTTTAATAACATATGGGCTCTACCGAAGACCTTGAGAACGTCTCAAAGTCTGTTTGCTTTTAGTGGATAAATAACATTCAGTGTCATATCTGAGAGTTCCACAGCTCAGACAATGCTCAATCCTATCTTTTTAAACATTGGTTCTAGTAGCAAAATATTGAAAGATGTTTCATCAAAAATATAAACAATTCTGTACTAGCACTGAAAAAGAAATTTCCAGTCTAAAATTCCAAAATTCTTATTTGTGCTTTTATTATGGGGGCGTGGGGGGTGGGGAATGCTTATTCTAACTAGACACATTTTTTTTTCCTTTGAAATGAAGACTATCTCATTTTATTAAGTTAAAATCCTCCTTGTTCTCTGGTATTGATATAAGATTTTCTTCTAGCTCCTTTTAGAGTTTAGTTTGAATGAAATAATCATTGACTAATAGTTTCCATAATAATCAAAGAATCTTTGAAATTATTAATTAACATATACATGTTTACATTAGATACTTGATATGAAATGCTAAGAACAGTGCCTAGAAAATTAAATATTAGTTATTCTATTTACTATTTTTCCACAAAAAGTAAATCACGTTAATACAGGCAGTGAGCTATGTTTCAGACGTTTAATCACTAAATTGAAGTGCAAATTGGCATGATATAGACTACTATGAATGAAAATGTATATCCACTGATACAGGAAATGTGGAAAGATGTCTCAAAAATGGAAAAAAATGAGTAAGCTTTCAAGGAAAGAGATTTGATCAGATACTATTTCTTTATTTGAATTCTTTACTAGAACTTCTTCTCATCAAATAACAATGAAAGAATATAAACAATTATAAGGTTTTTCTTCCACATTTTACATTATTAAGAAAAAACAGCTCATTCATCTTTCAAAGGATCTCTCTAATGGAGACAATAAATTGCATTTAAAAGAAAAAATATTTACCAAACACTAAAATTTCTATTATTAATTAGTGGGAAATAATAACTAGCAAAATGTTTTAATTCTCTCACCTTTACTTGTGGATAAAGTAAAAACACACATGCTCCATAACAGGAGGCAGTGTGAACAACATGTTTCATCTTCCTAAAATCATTCCCAGGGATCAATTCCACAAAATGGCTTTCTTTTGTAGAGCTAAGTGTACTATAAGATTATTACGTCTCTGGTGATAGAAATTTAAGTCCAAAAACATTAAGCAACTTAAACAATGTGCTCAAATGTCTTTCTTTGGGGGAATTCTGGTTACATACAGTAGTAATGTTCCGACATGTTGACATGTCTTAATACTTTAGGAAAACACATCATTTAAAACAACAGGATTTTTTTCCTTTTCTCTCTGATCTCAGACTTGCTCACATTGTAACTTAATTCCCCAGTAAACTATATACTCAGGCCCTAATAAACAGACTTTCGTCTGCGACCAAAGGTAAATTTTCCACTCACAAGCTAAGAGAAACAGCTGTCTTCTGTTTTTCTTCCCTTTTATTTTCACAGAGCAAAAAAAAAAGGAAGTTTCTTTCAGATTAAGAAAATCTAAGACAATGGACACCATTTGAGCAGAGAACACATGGGAAAACATGAATTATTTTTATAATGTCAGCTCATCCACAGCTGTGCCACCTGTTAACATGGATGCCATCCAAAGGGATTCTGAAAATAAGCCAGGCAGTCTGCCTTCGATGGATGAAAAAGAAAACTGCCAAGCATTTTGCATGCTTGTGGCGGTGGGGGGTGGGGGAGGCAGGGAGGCTGCTAACTGTAGAGGACAATGGAGGCCAAAACTGACAAACCAGAGTCGTTTCCTGTTTCCTGTCTCCTAGGAATCCCACATGTACCACTGCCTTTGAGATTCAAGAATAATTAATTTCTAAGAAACAAATTTTAAGATTTTTTTTGATGTGAACATTTTAAAAGTCTTTATTGAATATTATAATATTGCTTATGTTCTAATTTTTTGGCCATGAGGCATATGGGATCTTAGCTTCCTGACCAGGGACTGAACCTGCATCCCCTGCATTGGAAGTGAAGTCTTAACTGCTGGACCACCAGGGAAGCTCCCTCTAAGAACGATTTTGAAGTCACAGCTCTACCTATATTCTGCATCAGGATACCATACCCATATCTCAGTCCACCATACTGTTCTCAGTTTCCTTAAATGTTAAAGATCAAGTTTCAGTTCAGTTAGTTAAAGATCTAACTATATTAAGCACTTTCATTTTAAAGTGAGGTCTTCCTTGGTGGCTCAAATGGTAAAGAATCTGCCTACAATGCAGGAGACCCGGGTTCAACCCCCTGCATAAGGAAGATCCACTGGAGAAGGAACTGGCAACCCACTATAGTATTCTTGCCTGGAGTATTCCATGGACAGACGAATCTGGCAGGCTACAGTTCATGGGACTGCAACAAGTCGGACATGACTGAGTGACTAACTTTTTCCCCCCATTTTAAAAGATGAATACACTCATTCTAATGATATGGTTGGACTATAAAGAAAGCTGAGTGCCGAACAATTGGTGCTTTTGAACTGTGGTGTAGGAGAAGACTCTTGAGAGTTCCTTGATTGAAAGGAGATCCACTAGTCCATCCTAAAGGAGATCAGTCTTGAGTGTTCATTGGAAGGACTGATGTTGAACCTGAAACTCCAATACTGTGGCCCCCTGATGCGAAGAGCTGACTCATTTGAAAAGACCCTGATGCTGGGAAAGATTGAGGGCAGGAGGAGAAGGGAACGACAGAGGATGAGATGGTTGGATGGCATCACTGACTCAATGGACATGAATTTGTGTAAATTCTGGGAGTTGGTGATGGACAGGGAGGCCTGGCGTGCTGCAGTTCATGGGGTTGCAAAGAGTCGGACACGACTGAGCGACTGAACTGAACTGAACTGAATGACATGGTGAAAAACTGACATGTATCTTTTGTCCTAACGTGATGGTGTTGCTTGTGTTACTGAGCATGTGGGTCTCAAAGACAAGTAGCACCACAGTCAGAAAAAACATAATTAGCCGCAGAATCAGTGGAAATAGAAGATGACAATTCTATTTACATTCTATTCTAAAATATTAAATCTAAACTACAGAAATCACAGTAACCAGGGCAATGCATAAGTTCTAGGAATATTTGCTAAATATTAGGAGATATATACATAATTTTGCCTCCTGACAGGCATTTTATAACCACATTTGATAACAACATAAAGTTAATTTCTGAAAGTGCAGCAAACACTAGTAAAGCACAACTGTCAAATCACAGGACACAGTTTTCTTATATTCTTTATAAAATCTGAATCTCTAAACTTCTTCTAGTTTTTGTCCAAAGGCAGAGATGGCATCTGATGATGCTTGTTGAGAATTTTGTCCACTTGGTACTAGGCAAGGCAAACTCCCTTTTGCAAGGGTCTACAAAGGAGCTGACATCCAAAAAGCAAAAGGGGGCTAGTTAATTCCTCCATTTCTGTGACTGTTTAAAGCTTTTTGATGTTGTTATTTTCCTAGTCTCAGGTCTATAGATTTCAATGTCAAACCATTGAAGATTCCAATTCTATTAACATAGCAGACATTTTTGACTCATGCTGGTTCTTTAATTTCTTTTGCAATGGTTCTAAAAATATTTTACTACCAATGTTCACTTGGTAAGTTTTAGGGTGAACTAATCAAATTGATCCGCTGGATCATGGAAAAAGCAAGAGAGTTCCAGAAAAAACATCTATTTCTGCTTTATTGACTATGCCAAAGCCTTTGACTGTGTGGATCACAAGAAACTGTNTGGCATCACTGACTCGATGAATGTGAGTCTGAGTCAACTCTGGGAGTTGGTGATTGTCAGGGAGGCCTGGCGTGCTGCGATTCATGGGGTCGCAAAGAGTTGGACATGACTGAGCAACTGAACTGAACTGAATTAATCAAATTATAAAAATAAAATGATGAGGGAAAAACTCAGAATTACCCAGGATGTGTTCAACAGTAGTGTCAAGTTGATGGTTAAGTATACAATAAGTGTACGTTTGGTTCATTTGCCACTTAGTAGGTTAAACTTGGGAAACAGTTCTTAACATTAAGTCCCTCTATATCAGATTCCTAAAAGGATCTAGACATCTGTTTTATTTAGAGGTGTTTTGATGGCCAACAGAAATTCACTCAGATTAGCTGGGGGCTGGGCAGCACAGATACATGGAGGGATAAAGAGACTGCACATACTGAGAATCATCTCTTGATCTCAGGAGAGGAGTCTCATTGACCCAGACCCTTTTTCTGGAGTCAAAACTTCCAGGTCATAGGTTGCTGGCTCACCTGGGGACTAGATGCCCTTGGTGAAGCTGTTTCACATCTGAGAAAAAAAGCCCGAGCTGGTGATAGGGAACAGCCATGATTGCCGCACTTGGCCGATTAGCGCAGCATTGGGTGCATCTTAAGAGGAGTCACTAAGAAGGGGGGTGTGGCAGGCAGGTCACATTGGCATCTAATGCGATGTAGGGCATATTTGAAAGTCAGACCCTGGCCTCCTCTGTCTGACTGTATCGAACCCCAGCTCTTTCTACATGCTACTCTGAGACTTTGGTCCAGTTAATTAACCTATTTGATTTTTAGTTTTCTCAGTATTAGTCATGGTAACGAGGTCAGACAATGGTCATGGTAACGAGTCAATGAGGTAATCTATGCTAAAGTCCCTAGGCCACCATTTGGCACTGAAATCGCAGGGTAATTTAAGTTGACCAATATCATCTAGTATCACAGAACTGAAGCCTACTCTCTTCCCATTCATTACAGTGGTGTCTCTTCTCCACGTCTGTCTAAGGAAGGGTTTGGCTCCAAAGTCATCTGGCAAGGCAGAAATAACCCTAGTCAAGAAAAGTTCTGATACAGTAGCTGCAGACAAATACTGTTTGACTCTANTCACAGAACTGAAGCCTACTCTCTTCCCATTCATTACAGTGGTGTCTCTTCTCCACGTCTGTCTAAGGAAGGGTTTGGCTCCAAAGTCATCTGGCAAGGCAGAAATAACCCTAGTCAAGAAAAGTTCTGATACAGTAGCTGCAGACAAATACTGTTTGACTCTAGGTTTTCACTTTCATGCATTGGAGAAGGAAATGGCAACCCACTCCAGTGTTCTTGCCTGGAGAATCCCAGGGACGCGGAAGCCTGATGGGCTGCCATCTACGGGGTCGCACAGAGTCGGACACGACTGAAGCAACTTAGCAGCAGCAGCAGCAGCAGGAGGTACCTGAAAGTGAAGTGAAAGTGAGCATCGCCCAGTCGTGTCCAACTCTTTGTGACCCCATCGACTATACAGTCCATGGAATTCTCCAGGCCAGAATACTGGAGTGAATAGACTTTCCCTTCTCCAGGGGATCTTTCCAACCCACAGATCGAAGCCAGGCCTCGGCACTGCAGATGGATTCTTTACCAGCCATAAGGGAAGCCCAAGAATACTGGAGTGGGTAGCCTATCCCTTCTCCAGAGGATCTTCCTGACCCAGGAATTGAACCGGGGTCTCCTGCATTGCAGGCAAATTCTTTACCAACTGAGCTATTAGGGAAGCCCTAGAATAGTTAAATTCATAGAGTTAGAAAGGACACTGGTAGATGCCAGCAGGTAAGGGGTGGGGAAGAGGAATGGTGACTTAGTGTTTAACGGGTACAGAGTTTCAGTTTAGGAAAGTTAAACATTTGGAAGATGGATGATGGTGAGGGCTGCACGATAAAAATGTACTTGGTGCCACTGCAACGTACAGTTAAACATGGTTAAACAGTATGTTTTAGACATTATGTGACTTTTACCACACTAAAATTTTTCTTAAGTTTTGAAGATTTTACCACACTAAAAATTTTTTTAAGTTTTGAAGATTTTATCAGCCCATAAATATAGTATACATGCTTTTCTGATGTGTATCCTTTAACGGGGATATGTGTGTATACATGTCCATGTAAAGTGTATAATTATGAGCAGATATGGCAAATATAATTGTACAGTGTTGTTAATTATGAGACAGACATTACAACTAAACTGGAAAAAAAAAAAAAAAAAAGATCTGTGCACTGTCCTTTCACTGAGATCCTCCTGCTGGTTTTAGTAAGTTAAGGGGGTGCTGATGCCGTATGTTAGCAGTGCCAGGCCAAGGATGAATGAGGGTCATTAAGCAGTGGCCACATGATGGGTTGTTGAGATAAGGAAGCCGGGCTGTTCCCACCGAGTTCGATCTTCTGTGTCCTCAAGTGACCCAGTCTTTCAGGGTCACCAAGGATTGATTCTCAGAGGAAGTCAGTGGTGGACTCTGTTCAACCAGAGAAGTTGATAGGTATGAATATGCTGCTGGTTAATTATGCTACAAAAACATGGTGAATAACTCTGAGGCTGGCCTGATCAAACATTCCTTGTACATGTAATTTTCAGGCTTTGTTTCATATGATGTTCCTGTTCCAAAAGGAAATCAATCAGGTTTTGGCTGTTTGGAACAGTCCTGCCAATATATGAATATTTCAACTTGCTTTCTCTTCCTGTTCATTGCTCTTTTCTTTTTATCTCTGTATAACCACTCACTTGCTCTAATCATTGATTCCTCAGTGACGATCTCTGTGTGTGCGTGATAAGTACTTCAGTTGTGTCCAGTTCTTCGACCCTGTGGATGGTAGCCCTCCAGGCTCTCCTATCAATGGGTTTCTCCAGGCAGGAACACTGGAGTGGGTAGCCATATCCTTCTCCAGGGGATCTTCCTGACCCAGGGATCAAACTCTCATCTCATGGTCTCCTGCACTGGCAGATGGGTTCTTTACCACTAGCGCCACCTGGGAAGCCCTGACATTCTCTGTGACCTCTCCTAATTCATAATGTGTTCACCGAGGTTATCGACAAAGCCATGGTTAGTCACTTGGTGGGGCATAGAAACACACATTCTCACTAAGACACTAACGATCAGACACCCTCAAATCATTTACTTCTCTTACCAGAGGACTGGACAAAATGTTCCAGACATAGTTAAATATCTACAAGTTATAAATGTATACCTTTTAAATCTTTGTAAAAAGAAAAACACAGGTCTTTATGCACTTTGTTCAACTGCCCATGGTAACTGAAGCCCTTGTTGCTAGATCTGGTAACCATGTATCTCAATGTTTGCTGACAGTGATGCTGGGCTTATGATAGCTGCCCATCATATGCTGGGCATCTGATGTAACGGCCAAGTTCAAAGAAGCCTCTTTTGTTTTCTTTCTTTTTTATTTTTTTCCCCCTCTGATACCAGAACACTGTTGCTTTGATTGAACTGGAGATAAAATAACTGATTTCATTTAGAGGGCATGTTGTACAGAAAACATATTAATATTTACTTAAAACAGGAGACTCACTCTCAGCACAATAAGACACTCACCTTTGGGAGGTTGGCAGACATGGATGGGGCAACAGATTAATGACCCACATTTCAGTTTCACGCCAAGACAGGGACTCACTGAGCAGAACGGCTGGTGGAGTCACCCCCTTAATAATGCTCTCCTCCCAAACTGAACACATAGAGTTAAATCAGTGCAAATGTCATAGGATTGTTTTCACTGCCTTTTATAAGTAAGTGGAAAAGGGAGGTCTCATTTCGAAGAAAAATACCTTTCTTATGGAAGAGCTTTTTAAGCCCTCAAGTATCAACTCTATTCTTTTTTTTTCCAAACATGTTTATGAAAGCACCAACTTCCACTTCACAAGGAAGTTGAATCTGGAAAACAACATGACTAAACATTGACATGAATGTAAGTCCTTTAAGTATGTAACAAGAAAGAACAGATTTAAATAGTTAAGAAAGGACAGAAAAGCCTCTTTCAAATACAAGAGAATTCTCTGATATCTGAACTATTATTTAAAAAATTCAATTTACGGGGAAATAGGATAACGGTTACTGTAAAGTGTTGCCATCATTTAAGTGGATGCATCATTTAATCTGTCTACCTGAACTCTTGAAAAGTCTCTAATGATTTTTATCTGCTTGTCAAGGAACTCCAACTTAGATTTCATCACATTGCCTCCTGCTCCCACACAAGTAGAAAGAACATTTATATTCAAATATAACAGCCTAACAACAAACTTGTATAGGAAAGCTGTCATAAGCATAACTGAAAGGAATGGAAGACCAGGAATGAAGAAAATTAAACCTCTCTTTCTTCAGTAAGAGGAAAAAAAAAAAAGCTTAACCACAGATATCTTACTTCTGTATCTCAGCGTACTTATAGATGACTATACAACATTTAATTTTATTGTTTTCCACTGCTGTCCCTAAACAAAACAAGCACATCTAAGGTAAAAAGAACCCACTGAGACAGGAGCAGGTGCTCATCACATCACCACTACCCCGACCGCAGTGAAGGAATGATTTTCAGTGGTGTTACTGGAGAAAAAAACATCACAACTAATTACATCATTTCTCTTGGTTCCTACATCCACCAAGGCATGCTCAAACATGCTCAGACATACTCAACCTGTTACCACAATCCATGATTTATCTCAAGGTTTCATTTAGTATAATGAATATCATTTCTCTATTTAAAATGATAAACTTCTATTTCCTTAAATAGAATGACTGGCCAAGAAGCAATCTTCTCATGTGCTATAACAAGGTATTAACATGAAGCATTTTATTCCTAAAATAAGTTAATCAATTGAGAAGCCTTTTAAGGATGAAAATTACCAGAAAAAATTGCCATTTCATATCACTGATGAACACTTATGCTATTAGTTCACATAATAAAGGTAGTTGAGGATTTTTAACTTAAAAACATATCTTATGATATCTATGTAGATTATTGTGTTTCTATTACAGAGTATCATTATCAAGTGTGCCAATGTCTAAAATTTGAGTACTGGTTTATTGCCTTTCTCTATTGCTTCTATAAAACCTTTATTTATGGAATGTCTGGTTATACATATGTGAGTTTGTGCATGTGTGTGTAAAAAAAAAAAACCCAGCAAAGCTGAAACGTTCAAAATAATGAAAAAAACAAAACACTGTATTTCTATTCTATTTTATCATATAAACTAAAATAATGCATTTGTGTACATTCGAAATCAAATTTGATAGCTGAGTCTTTTCCATACTGCTCTTAAATATAACCTTTAAGTAGTTTTACCTGTGTTACTGTTTGCATCCTAAGAACACAAGAGTATTTGCTATAACATTACATAAGCCTTGAAGAGACAGAAGAGAAAACGCTGCCAATCCTGGGGTAAAAGCCACAGTTCCCTCCAAAGCTACCCTTGTGACACACAAACGCTAGAGTGTTGGAATCATTTAAAATTGCTGATATTTGGCCATTTCAACCTCAAAAAAAATCGACAATTTCACTTTAACTTAAACAGCCAGATATACCCAACAGGCTTAGAAAATGCATCTGACGATATCCTCGACAATTATTATGCAGAAGTTAGTGACAATCAACTCTATAGAAATGAAAACCTTAACATCAGCGTATGCTCTGAAAATTTATGAACCTTTGCTCCATCTTTATTAAAACTCAACTGCATCCATGTAAAGAAAAAACAGATTTTTTTTTTTTACAAAGGTGCACCAATGAAAATAAATACCCCTCTGTCTTTGTTCTATCAGATGTCCATTCAAAGGTCGTGATTACGGTCACATCGCCAGATTTTAAACTACATCTCGCTCCCAATATTGCATTTGTGGCTCACACCAGGAATCCCTTGACCCAGCTAGACAAGCGTGAAAACATGAAATAAATGAAGATTAACAAAGACAGGTCTAAGGGACAGCTTGCACCAACACCGCAATGTCCTCATCACGAATACTCGACTCTGCATCAGGGGTACTTATATCTGAAAGATTTGCAAATAGTGACAACGTTCACGCCAGACATGACTGCAAGTGGGGAACAGGCTAAAGGGGAAATAAAAAGAAATGCCTTCCAAGGGAGAAACATTCATTAGCCTTCCTGGCAAGTGTCTAAAGCAAACAAGGAAACTGCAAAATAATGCCTTCGTTACAAATAAACCCTTTCGAGCACAGTACCTTTTTGTGTCTGCCCCTCTTCCATATTCTCTTCCATGGCTACCTTTCTTCAGTAGAATCTGGTACACGGAATTAATCAAAAGCTCAATTAGATGGAGGAAAAGCAAGTGATTTCTTTTTTTTTTCCCTTGGGAAGCTCCCCCAGCAGTGGCTTGGGTAAGTCCTCGGAGCTTAGCTCAGGCTCCCTCGCGCCTCTTGTTTGCTTGGAGACAGGCTGTCAAGTGCAATTTCATTCAAATTACTCTTCCGTGAAGATTATCAATTTTTCTTCTCAAAGCTGCCCATTGTGTACCACTGTAAGCAGGTATTCACAGCAAAGAGCCTGAGAATTTTGGGGGGAAATTTGGTCTGAATCCCAGTGGCAGAGACTCTAGGACTCGAAAGGCTTGCTTTGCATTTCAAATGGGGGAAAGAAATTGAGGTTTGTATTGAAATCTGGGCTTTAAATGGGAAGCAGGCTGAGCTGGGAACAGATGGAGGGGTGTCCTCCTAACAGGAAGCAGACCACCAACCCACAATTCCCCCTCTCTGCCACCAGAGTGGGAAAGCCCAGCTCCCCGTGGGTTCTTTATGCTGCAAGCTTGCTCCTCACCCAGTCAGATACCTTGCGAAACTGCGTTTTCCTGTTCTCTCCTCCCCAAGTATCTGGTTAATTTGATTTAAAAGTGCCAAGACAGGATGCAATTATACCATCTCAGGGTTTATCTCTAAGAGGTTATGATGGAGAGAGGACTTGCAAGCTCACAGCTCTCAGATTTAAAAAGATAGAGAAGTATGGTTTTCAAAAGAAGGAGTATAAACCTTTAAGCCTGAAAGATATGTTTAAGTCATTATTTCACTTCAGAGCCACGAGACTCTTAAAGGGAAGGGAGAGAAACTGAAATGTCTGTAGAAAGAAATCGATGGATGACTTTGTAACCTATCGTGACGATTTTTGCCCACAAAAACTGATTTGAAATGGGAATCTCTTGAAAGGGAATTGCTTCAGAGGGTCGTCACTGGGGAAGCAGAAGGAGCAAATTCTAGGTAAGGAATGACAGGATAAGCGATTTATAATGGGATTCTGCAGTCTGATTTGGAATGCAAATCACAATGCTGCAGTCTGGCAATAAATTAGCATTTGTACTTCAGTCTAGTGAGTGACAGGGCATGATCCACCAGTCTCAATACTTCACAGAAAGCAGAGGAAGAAAATGAACAGTACCCTTTTCTAGGGGGCCTAAACCTTCCTAGAAGATAAAGGGAGGAGGAAGCCTTGTCTCCGTCTCCATCTTTTAACAAGCAAGCACACAGAGACACACACATATGTGCACACACACAACTAATTCCTTACCTTTCATGAAAAATAATGTGCCTCCTAACCACCCACAGCATATGTTTCTCATATTACAGTGCATATTTAACATTATTTAACATGGGTCAGTAACATGTTCCATACCACCCTCGAAACCATGACAAAAGCCACTCTTGAGAAGAAAAGCAATTCTCATACAACATTTCACTTTATTTCTCATTATTTCTCCTAAAAGAATGGTTAGCCTTCTCACGTCTACGATCATTCGCTATTTATTTTCTCTAGTCAAATAATTTTAACCCAAAGGTAAATATAATTCAAATAAATCAAAAACTCATCTCCTCCGAATAGGTTTCAATTTATATTCAAGGGTTCATGAGAGACCTGCTTGCTCAGGGCACGGACCAAAGAAGGAAACCAGGAGGGAAATCAAAGAGGCGAACCAGAACAGCATCCCTGCTTCCACTTGTCCCCAGGCTGACATAACCTGGCATATAGTCAAAACAGAATGAAGCATCACTTCTCATTAATATTCTCTGTTCACTTAATACCACGGGAATCATCAGTGAAACAAATGACTAAGAGTAACGGCAGTAGAAAGAATAACGCCACTTGAAAATTTCAGAGCACTTTCCAATCCAGAGGACACACATGCACATGCATTAGCCCATTTGCAAAACAAAGAGGCAAAGTGCTGTTCTCTCCCCATTTTATGCGGGGGGAGGGGGGGGGCGGAACTGAGCCTCGGGGAGACCCAGGGGCTGGACCAGGAAACAACCAAGTAAGTCTGAGATTCCATGTCAGCAATCCTTCAGTCTAACGCTCTGAACCACGGGCAGCTTTATCCCCTCGTGAGTGTCCTCGGCACCTTCACAAGTCAGACTCAGTCCACAGTTTCACCATGTGAAGCAAGGGGAAGATGTGGAAGGGGGACAAAAAGAAAACTGCAAGAAATCTTCACTGGGCAAAGGGAGATGGAAAAGTTACTGTAACTTATTTCCCTTCTGGAAACTTTGCAACAGAGCCACAAGTTCATATAATGATCAACTTTTTTTTGTCTGAAGTAGACTTTTTTCATGCACAAGTCTTTAAAAGAAGACATTAGCAATTTATACCAATTTTTCAAATATACAAAGAAGCACCTCTAATCCAGGCTAAAAGGCCTCTTATGAGGAGAAACAAGCACGCACACAGCTTCCTTATGGCAATCACTTCTTGGAGAGTGCAGATGAATTTTTTTAATGTAGTAAAATAGATATAAAATGCACCATTTTAGCCTAAGTGGACAGTTCCATGGCGCTAAGTACATTCATGCTGTTGTACAACCACCATCAGCATTCATCTCCAAAACTTTTTCACTTTCCAAAAGGGAAACTCTGACCCATTAAACACCTTAATACCTTCTCCCCCTGTTTGAGGGCAGGTGACTTTCTGGGGCTGATTAGTGTGTTTAGAATTATTTTTTAAAGTCTTGTTTTCATTTAAACCAAATTTTTTGAACAACCAACTAATTCAAAACTATTTCAAAAAGAAAAAGAAACATAGTTGTCATTATTATAGTAACCTTATGAATTTGAAAATATACTTCCATGAATCCTAAGAACTGGCAATTCTCTGTTTTCTAGATTGTTTTTTTATTTAATTTTTAAATGTCTTTTTTCTTTTTTAACCATTTTGACCACATTGCATAGCATGTGAGATCTTAGTTCCCTAGCCAAGGATGGAAACCCATGCCTCCAGCATTGGGAACACGGAGTCTTAACCATTGGACAACCAGGAAAATCCCTGTGTTGTATTTAAGACCTACCAGTTGAAATGATGAGACATCTCATCTAACATGCTTTCCATCACATCACATTATGTTTGCCACACTCTATTTTCAGTAGATTAAAACATATAATATTTTATCAATGGGAGTTTAAAAATATGGTACTAAATGTTAAATGTGATTTCCTTTTCAAATATTGCCTAAGAAATATTTGTGAAATATATGACTTTTTCCCATGTAAACTAGAAGACACAATTGCTCACTAAATCTAAACCTGTTGTGAGAAGATACTTTGCAAATAATACGTCAGATAAGTTAATATCCAAAATATGTATAAAACTCATAACTCAACAACAGTAACAAAAGAAAAACCAACTTTTAGAGGAGCTGGATTGATGTTTTTCTAAAGAAGACATACAGATGGCCAACAGGCACATAACAAGATGCTAAACATACCTAATCATCAGGGAAATGCAAGTCAAAACCTCAATGAGATATCACCTCACACCTGTCAGACTGGTTATTATCAAAAAGGCAAGAAATAGCAAGTGTGGAGAAGGATGTAGAGAAAAGGGAACTCTTACACACTGTTGGTAAGAATGTAAATTGGTACAGCCACTATGGAAAACAGTAAGAATATTCCTCAAAAACTTATGAATAGAACTACCATATGATGCTTATGAACTGCATATGAACTTATATGCAGAGTACCTCATGTGAAATGCCTGGCTGGATGAATCACAAGCTGGAATCGAGATGGGTAGGAGAAATATCAACAACCTCAGATATGCAGATGATACCACTCTAATGGCAGAAAGTGAAAAGGAACTAATGAGCTTTTTGATGAGGGTGAAAGAGGAGAGTGAAAAAGCTGACTTAAAACTTAACATTCAAAGAAACACGATCCTGGCATCCAGTCCCATCACTTCATGGCAAATAGAAGGGGAAAAAGTGGAAACAGCGACATATTTTATTTTCTTGGGCTCCAAGATCCCTATGGATGGTGACTGCAGCCATGAACTTAAGACACTTGCTCCTTGGAAGGAAAGCTATGACACGTAGACAGCATATTAAAAAGCAGAGACAAGACTTTGCCGACAAAGGTCTGTATAGTCAAAGCTATGGTTTTTCCAGTAGTCGTGTATGGATGTGAGAGTTGGACCATAAAGAAGGCTGAGACCAAATAACATGCTTTCAAATTGGTCCTGGAGAAGATTCCTTAGAGTCCTTTGGACAACAAGGAGATCAAACCAGTCAATCCTAAAGAAAATTAACCCCAAATATTCATTGGAAAGAGCTGAATTTCTAATACTTTGGTCATCTGATTCAAAGAGCCAACTCATTGGAAAAGACCCCGATGCTGGGGAAGATTGAGGGCGGGAAGACAAAAGGGTGACAGAAGATGAGATGGTTGGATGGCATCATCAACTCAAAGGACATGAGTTTGAGCAGACTCTGGGAGACAGTGAAGGACAGGGAAGCCTGGCGTGCTGCAGTCTGTGGTGTCCACAAGAGCTGGACACGACTAAGTGACTGAACAACAATGATCCAAGCAACTTCACTTCTGGGTATTTATCTGAAGAACATGAAAACACTAACTCGAAAACAAACACACACCCCTCCATTTATCCTATCATTATTTACAGTAGCCAAGTTATGTAAAACACCTGAGTGCCCACCAATGGGTGAATGGATGAAGAAAACATGATACACATGTACAATTGAAATGCCATGGCTTCGGAGTTAATGGCAGAATGATACATATATTTCATAAATGAAACTGTAAAACAAAATGGCAAGTGGAAAATAAGTAGTTGTGTGCCATGTCTCCTTTACCAAGTGCTTGTTACAAGTGTAAAGACAGATAGAAAAATTCAAGAGAAACACTATCTAGACTAAATTAATCCATTCGAAATAGGAAAAAATCAATTATAGGTATTTATTGTAAACCAAATTTGAGATCCTCAAAGTGAGTAACTTTCTCCGGGTGACACAGGTTGTGAATTAAGGAACTGAGATGTGAATCTCGGTCTTTCTAATTTTACATTCACTCTCACAAGAAGCTAAATCATTCAGTACGTGGTTACCACAGTCATAAGACATTTCATGTTACCATTTCCTCATTTTCGAGTGAAGTCTTCGTGTTAACACTAATCACAACAGACATAAATTATACCTTAGCTGAAAGGTGAATTTTTTTGCTCCATTCATTTGAATCAAAGGTCAGCAATTTGGAAATCTCAGCTAAGCCCAACCTTACACATCACACTGGATATTGCAAATGACAAACTCTTAAAAATAAAGAATAAAATGGGAATGTGTGTGTGTGAGAGAGAAAGTGAACAAGGAAGACAGAGAAGCTAACATAAAGCTTGCAAAGCTCATCAGAAGTTTTGAGTTTTGAAATACTGGTTTTAAATCTTGCTTTGAATGTTCCTGCAGACACAGATGATAGGAAAAATCCTTTGCGAAAGCTGATTACACAACATGGTGCATATAGATATGATGAGGAAAAATCAGAATCAAGTCTTCTCAGCTTTATAATGAGCACTCTGGTCTTTTTGGTTATACATTAGACTGCAAGTCCTTTCATGGCTGAAAAAAAATATACGGGCGTCTACTGTTACATTTCTGGAGAGCATCTCGGGTAATCTAAACATTCTTCTTATCTCAGAAAAAGAAGCTATGCATAGACTGACAACGTCTCTTCAAAATGTCGCCTGTCAATATATCTGAATTCAAGACTCAGGCAGGGCACAACAGGCTTGTCCCAACAGGCAAATCAGGATGAAAGACACTTCCTTTCCTACGTCTAAGAGGGGCGAGTGATTTTATGCATTGTTCCTTTTTGGTGAGTTGTACATTTAAGATACTTAAGGGGTTCTTAGTCTTGAGCAAGACACCTTTGATCACGATCTACCCTCTGAGAATTAGAAGCATACAGGTGAAAGTTGCTCAGTCATGTCCAACCCTTTCCAATCCCATGGACTGTAGCCCGCCAGGCTCCTCTGTCCATGGGATTCTTCAGGCAAGAATACTGGAGTGGGTTGCCATGCCCTCCTCTAGGGGATCTTCCCAATCCAGGGATTGAACCCAAGTCTCCCACATTGCTAGGCATCTCTTATTGCATGACCTATGTAGACCATACAGAATAGACAATATAAATTGTACCACTTACATTTTAAATGAATTTAAATTTTCAAGAGACATTATCTTAAACTACAGGATATTCAGCGGCATGTTGCCCAGACATAGGTTTTTCATTCATTAATTCATCAGCTATCTACTGAGTGCTTATCTTCCTCCAGATATAAATCTAACTTCTGGGGTAAGTTCAGGGGAAACATATGCTAGTTCCCTGTTCTTATTTACACTCTAGAAGAGGCTAAATAAATAGGCACATAAAAAAGACAGTATCAGGTTCTTATATGTGCAATGATGAAAATAAATAGAGTAATACATTAAAGAGATTTCCCTTATGGCTCAGGGGTAAAGAACCCGCCTGCTAATTCAGGGAATGCAAGAGACATAGGTTCGATCCCTGGGTTGGGAAGAGTCCCTGGAGGAGAAACTGGCAGCCCACTCCAGTGTTCTTGCCTGGAGAATCCCATGGACGGAGAAGCCTGACGGGCTACAGTCCATGGGGTTGCAAAAGACGACAAAACAGTTATTAAACAACAATACACTAAAGAGTGTTCAAAGGGGCTCTGTAGATTATGAGCCAATATTTGAGGTTCTTGAACATTATGCACAACCGTAATAATAAATCTAAAAATCTCTAGTATGAAATGGTCATCAATAGAATTTTATTATTTATTAGTTAGGAAGGAAAACAATGAAAGAGAGGTTTGAGCAATCAGCAGAGGGCATAAATATTATGTTTTCTGTCCAAATTGTATCTTTTGTAATTGTTTGGATGTGGTGCAACATAAAATTTTTAAGTGGAACATTTTCAAGTCAGATTGAAGTCAAAGCTGTCGTAGAGAAGAAAAAGTGGCTTATTGTATTCAATTTCAAAAACCATTTCCCAACAACCTGTGTCCTGAGGCTTGCTGCTAAGTTGCTTCAGTCGTGTCCGACACTGTGCGACCCCATAGACGGCAGCCCACCAGGCTCCCCCGTCCCTGGGATTCTCCAGGCAAGAACACTGGAGCGGGTTGCCATTTCCTTCTGCAATGCATGAAAGTGAAAAGTGAAAGTGAAATCTCTCAGTCATGTCCGACTCTTAGCAACTCCATGGACTGCAGCCTACCAGTCTCCTCCACCCATGGGATTTTCCAGACAAGCGTACTGGAATGGGGTGCCATTGCCTTCTCCAATCCTGAGGCTTAGAGCAACCTAAAATGTCACCCGATGCTGGAGTTCATTGCCTGTGTGCATGTGTGTGTGCACAGGTGTGCGTGAGCTCCTGTGTGTATGCACATGTGTGTGTCCTGCATCAGGATCAGGAATGGAACACAGGCTATCATATCCCCCATTTAAAAAAAAAAACTGCTTTTTAAATAGAATATTCAGATGGCCATTCAGAATTTTTGTACTGTTAAAAGATTTGTTTCAACACTATGTTGACTTTGACTACATTCACGAAAAGGAGGTAGATACTGACATTTATGAAACTGAAATAGTACACAAAACTGGGTCCTAGAAGCAAATGGTCACAAGCAGCTTCTCTGGATGGTCTAGAGAGAAGAGAATGCAGAATGTCCAATCTGTGCAGTGAAATCTAAAACACCTTTGGGAAGTCAACAAAGACACGTTTCTCATGTCTCAGAAAATAGAGCTGCACACCTGTGCTCACTGCAACAATATTTCCAATAGCCAAGATATTGAAGCAACCTAAGTTTACACCATCCGATGATTGGATCGAGAAGACGTAGTACATACACACAATGGAATGTTACTCAGCCATTGAAAAGAATGAAATTCTGCCATTGCAACTACATGGATGGACCTAGAGGGTATTATGTTTAGTGAAGCAAGTCAGACAAAGACAAATACTGTATTGTTTCACTTATACGTGGAACCTCAAAAGCAGAATGAATAAATATGACAAAACAAACACATAAAAAATTTAAAAAGATTTTAAAAATTAAAAAAAGTTTTAAATAGAGCTTATGAAGAGTCTTGCTAATGAAGCCATATTATAACCTCCCAGGTCCAAATATATCAAATCATGCAACAATACAATGCAGAGTCGTCTTAGTCTAAAACTACTAAGCTCTCTTAGTGATCTATTGCAATACTTCTATAACAGGCATTCTGTCAGGTACCCTGCTTTGTGCTTACCGTACCACTGCCCAGTATATGATTTTGGGTAAGGATGGCTTGTCTCAATTTCCTCAAATACAAAATAAACATATAACACTTGCCCTGTTGTCTTCGGACTGCACCAAGTGCCAGATACTGTGCTAAATGTTTTATGTACGTCATCTCATTTTATCCCTCCAACATCTTAAGATAAGGCCTTCATCAGTTGAAGCCATTTTAGTAGGTGATGAAAGCAGATGAAAAAGTTCTCCCAAAAATACAAAATACTGTACAAAAATAGTGTAATTATAACCACTGTTGAAAAATAAATAGAACCATTGTTAGTAAAGTGTGCTGTATGAAAAATATTATCACTAGAGTGATATAGAAATTGCAAGTTGATAGCACATTCATCCAACTGATATAACTCAGAAAAGCAATGCTAAATATTTAGGGACTATTATATGCCAGTCACAATTCTTAGCATTTGGGGCCATACTTTAGCTCAAGAATCTTCAAAATAACCCCTTAAGCATGCACTAATGTTATTCCCATTTTACAGATGTGGAAACAGAGGGAGAGAAATAACTTGCCCCTGGGCAAAGAGACCAGGCAGTCTGGTTTCTGAACCTGTACTCTTAATTCTAGCACTAAACCACTCCTGAGAAGCAGGCTCCCGTGGATGCAAACCAAATAGCTGTTCATCCCCTAGGCTTCGGGAACAAATGGCAGGATCACTTTTCCTCACGTAGATGGCTTTCGGCCACTCTCGGGGCTCAGTGAGGTCAGCACGGTGCCCTGGCTGGGCCTGGCTTAGCAGTCAGTTTCCAAGGGCAGCTCTGCCTGCCCTGCACATCCTCCATGACCTCTTTCTGGGTCTGCTTCTCACTTGTAAACTGAGAAACAGAAAGTCTATTCATGGGGGATTGTGCAGGATCCAGTGCATTCAGCACAAATCTTGGCACAGGTGCGGCTGGCACTCAGTACACATGAGACTCCCTCCTTCCTCGAATGTGACATCAGTTCAAATAATTAACTCTCCCATAAACTGCTTAGAAAAGAAGAGAGAAAGACCTTGGGTCATGAAGTGTCAGGTTTGAAATGAACTATTACTGTCTTGAGTCATAAGGTAATCCACTTGGCAAAAACAATTTTATCCTGAGTATCTACAACTAGGATTTTTTTTTCTTCCTAAAACAGTGTGTAAAGATTTTCTCAGGGGTCAGTAGATTCCCTTTGATAGACCGGGGACTACCCTGGTTTAGTAATCCCTGGGTCAGTTCTAGACTTGCCCAGGTCATGTTGCTGCTGCTGCTGCTAAGTCGGTTTAGTCATGTTCAACTCTGTGCGACCCCAGAGACGGCAGCCCAACAGGCTCCCCCGTCCCTGGGATTCTCCAGGCAAGAATACTGGAGTGGGTTGCCATTTCCTTCTCCAATGCATGAAAGTCAAAAGTGAAAGTGAAGTCGCTCAGTCATGTCCAACTGCCCAGGTCCTAGGTCTGCCTAAACCAACTAACCACAAAGCAGAATTGTCTCAGAACTGTTATCAGGGACAGTGGGAAGCATGGTATTAGCCTCCTGCTCATAAACCATGTTGAAGTAACCAAGAGCATGTGACTTTTCATACTATAAACTGTCCAAAGCTTAGTAAAGGGCATAATTTTGTCAAAACCTCATTTTAAAACTTTAAGATGTCCTAAAGTAGAAAAGACTAGGCAGGTGACAATCTTACTATGTTGTTTCAAGACCACAGTTATTCTCTGCAAAGTGGTTGTACTGTTCACAGACCAAACAAAATCCAACAATGGTCATGGCAATAATAATAATGAATGCTCAGATGGGCCCTTTGGATGTGCCAGGTGCTTCTACGAATAGGATACGTATTTCTCCCATTTAATCTTCATAATAATTCTATGAGATAGGTAACATTATTATTCCCACCTTGTAGATCTCAAAACTGAGGCACAGAGCGGCAGAGCTGCGAGTCAAATCAGTCAGTCTGTCTGCAGGGGCCACACCTGTCCATCCATTTCAAAGAAATGTGTACACATACAACAAAGTGCTCTCCTTATGGCTGTCATCGAGGCATGCCACCTGATAGCTCAGTTGGTAAAGAACCTGCCTGCAACGCAGGAGACCCCAGTTTGATTCCTGGAATGGGAAGATCCCCTGGGGAAGGGCTAGGCTACCCACTTCAGTATTCTTGGGCTTCCCTTGTGGCTCAGCTGGTAAAGAATCTGCCTGCAATGCAAGAGACCTGGGTTCAGTCCCTGGGTTGGGAAGAGCCCCTGGAGAAGGGAAAGGGTACCCACTCCAGTGTTCTAGCCTGGAGAATTCCATGGACTGTTTAGTCCATGGGGTCACAGAGTCAGACACGACTGAGCAACTTTTTCACTTACCACATCCCTCATCCAGCTCATAAAGGAATCTTCAGTCCCTCATGTTTATATCTTCCTAGCCAACCGAAATCTTTTGTGGAATAAGTCAAGGCAGGATCATGAAAACATGTAAGTATTTGCAGCCAGGCCTAATTCCGCTTCACGTTGTTCCCAGTGGAGAAACCAAAGTGTACTACTTTCCCATTTAACAAATAAGGAGACTAAGGGACAGAGAGACGTGAAGCAGGGCGCTGCGCTGGCGGCCCGAGGCCCCCAGAAGCCGAGATCCGCTAGACCCTCTGGCCTTGTCTCGCTAGGCGCCAGCCTCAGATCATGGCGAGGGGCCAGGCACCACAGAAACAGAGGCCAGAGGACTCTTGGAGCCGCCCGGGCGCGTTCTGGCGACTGAACCAAGAGAGGAGTGGTAAGATCCACTCAAACGCTTGTCAGGGCTTTCATCTGAAAATGGTGGCTTGGCTTTCACACGGCAAAGCGAAGAAGCTCCTATAGAAGGTCCCCAAGGCTCCCTACCGGCTCCCAGCCCGGCGACCTGGGCGAGGGGCAAGGACACAAGGCTCCCCGGCCCCCTGGGACAGAACTGTTCAGCTGCTTTTTGCGAGTTTTGTTTTATTCTTGGCTTGCTTGTTCCCTCGGGTGATTACAAAAATCTTTCAAAAGCGAGACATGGGCAGACTCTCAGTTCGCCCCTCAGGGAGGCAGTCCGCGGGGGTGTTCACAGGGCATGGCTGCACCTCCGACTTTCACAGGTTGTTTCCCTTCCCCAGCACTTCACGCTGAACGCTGGAGTAAACTCACCGTGCTGGTGTGTGGGTACAGCGGCTCTGTTACACCTCTAATCCTGAACGGAATGGATTAAGCTATCACATTGTCTCACCTGCGCACTTTTCCCTTACAAGAGTTTCAAAGGAAAAAAAAAAAAAGAAAGAAAGAAAAACCAAAATTCTTTATAAGCTGACAGTGACAAGAGCTGCGAGAGCCTGAATCACAAAAAATAATAACTATAGTAGATATTAGAATTATGACCGTCACTACTATAATAAAATAAGGCATGTCCCTACAGTTTGTTGAAGCTCTCATGACTTTTTTGCATCATACATCTGCCCCAAGAGAGGAAAGAATAAAAAAGCATGAAGGTCATTTGGCTGATGACTTATCAGTTTAATTCTTTTCGTACCTGAACCCTTCCACACTGGATGGGAAGCCCCGACTGGACCTCGCGCCCTTGCTCTCTCCTCTGTTCTAGCACTTTCTACAGCACTCTGTTCTTCCTTGGCTTTGCTTGTCTCTCCTGGTCTGCATGCCCTCACCACAGGGTCCTACCACATGTTCGCATGCTACTGTTGAGAAGAGGGTGTTGTAAGCTGTATCTTGTTTTCCTGAGTGCTTGTGACAAATTGCCACTTCCTGGGAGCTCAGGAAAGCCCACCATGATTACACTGCCCAGACCCTTTATCCTGGAAAAGCATTGCTATCATATTTCTCCTTAGGAACATATGACTACATAAATGGCACATGAGACTATGCTTGACGAGAATCCATTTAAGTGATTAGGAAGCACACATTTCATCATATGATGGAAGAAGATAAAGAAACTGAGGAAGAGGGAGGTGAAATAACTTGCCAAGATCACACAGATAGTTAGGAGTAAAGTCAACCCCAACATATGTCTCTGTAGTAATGAATTCTCCAGGGAAGTGGCTGCTGACTCATGAAAGAAAATGGAGGTCTAGTAGGAACTGGATAAATAACATTCATGTTCCTCATTTTTTTCTTACATAAACTGTACTTATACAACTAACAATAATGTGAGCGTGATATTAATTTTAAACGCTTGACATAGGAGCTGGATTCCGCTTTTTAAAAAAATTTTATTTAATTTTAATTGAAGGGTAATTGCTTTATAGAATTTTGTTGTTTTCTCTCAAACCTCAACATGAATCAGCAGTAGGTATGCATAAAACTCCTCCCTCTTGAACCTCTCTCTCTGGATTCTGCTTTTTTGTTTTCTTTCTTTTTTTTTTCAAAGAAAATCCTGGTGTATATGTAATTGCAGACTCCTGGAAAATCTAACACTGCCCTACTCCTAGATTTTTAAGAATCTTGTTGGGAAAAACATTGAAAGTTGGTCAAGATTGGTGTTTTTTAAAAGGATAAAGATGCTTGCCCAAAACCAACTTGAAATGATAGGGAATCCATAAAAGGAACGCACTGCAGATAAACCTACTTGAAAATCTTATTTCCATGACAACAGAAACAGCATTAAAGGGCCAGTACACCTCTGCACTGCTTTGTTGCCAACACATTCAATCATCTGACACATTTTCAAGAAAAGAAATAATCTTTCACATATATGCTAAATTATAACTATGTATGAACATATAAAAATGTTAGCCCTTTTTAAGAACAGAGATAAAAAGCTGATATCCTTAACAGTTACATACAGACTAGCAGGTTCTCCACTGATGCTGGAAAATGTAGAAATAAAATGCAAGCTATAAACTAACATTGCATACCAAATGAGTTTTTTAGTTTCCATATTTGTCATTAAATTTATTGCTTTTAAAAAATCCAGTTAATCTATATTGTCTTACAACACCAGGTGTGTTTGCTTATGAATATGTAAGTAGCCAAAATAAATTTTTATTCAGAAAAAAAATATTATTTTATAATATGAGACATACATGGTCATTTCTATTCAGTTTTTCTGAAACATGAATTTAGTTCTTTTTGGTTTTGCATACATGAAACATTTGAGAAAATTATGGAAAAATAGCTTTGTTTCTCTAATGTAATAATAATATTTTATACAGAACTCCTTTTTAAGATAATGTTTCCAAGACTTCCTAAATTTAAGGATTCTCCAAAGGGAAATTTAGCATTAAATTATGTAAAGTAATTTTGAATGTGCAATTTAAAATTATATGTATATTGGATTACAGATTTTAAAGGCATTGTGTGATTGAATTTGGTCTTCACAGAAACTCCCAGTGTAAAATAGAAAGGTCAGATACCATTATCAACTTATTTTTCATTGACTAGGTATTTGATACTCACAAGCATTACATGCTAAGTGGCCATAAGAATAAACATAATTCTGTATATTTCTATGCTAAGCTTTTCTTTTCTATGATGCTACACTCCACACTTAATTTAAAAGACTAAAACTGTCATCATAGTTCAATTTAGTCATACTTTAGTAAGAATGAGTTAATAGTTTTATATAAAAAAGAGAACATTCTTAATCTCCAATATTTGCTAACTTAATAAGAATGCAAATTCCTTAGCAACTGATGCAAAATGTGCCTTTGATTTGAGGTTTATCATCATTATTAACTATGTGCCCATTCTTTATACCATCCTGTAGATACAGATGATAGATAGATCTCAGTCTTCAAGTAGGAAAGCTTTCCATCTCTAACTCTACAAAGTAAACAGGTCAATCTCTCTACACCTGTGAATTCAAGGAAAATTATTTATGTGCCAGAAATCAAATGCAAAATTCCCAAGGTGAAAGTCATGTAAAAAAAATATAAAGCATGAAGATTATTTCACCTAAAAGTAGAGAAGAATTGACAAATGAGAAGTTTATTAATAGTTTTTCCACGTGTCTTTCCTTTCCACATTCTTTTATTTCCTGCCACAGAAAGTTCTGGAGCTGAATGTGGACCTGGAACCCTACTGAGCAGACCTACCCCTACCCCCAGAGCATGACACAATGACTTGGAAGGCCCACTGGATTGGACCATTTCATTTGTAATCCTAATTCTACCACTGAAATGCTGAGTGATTCTCACAAAACTACTTAAAACTGTTGAGTCTGTTTCAACACACACTTATTCAGTGCTTTTGCAGATCCTACTCTCAAAAAGTTGGAAGCCAGGCTAACTTCATGGATGGGCCTCCATGGGGTCACACAGGACCCTGAGCTAAGAGCTAGTACTTGGTTTAGTGATCTGTTGTCACTGTTTAGAAATTGTTTCTTTTTAAATGTAAACTTTTTATTTGGACATAATTGTAGATTCCCATACAGCTGTAAGAAATAATATGTAAAAGTCTTGAGTATTAACTACTTTCTCCCAATGGGAAACATCTTGCAAAAATACAGAACAAATTCCAGAGGGGCATGATGTATTCTGGAGAAAAGGGAAAAAGCCAAAGCTTATTTTTATTTTTGATGTTATAAATAAAAAATGAGAAGATTAATGCAGAAAAGTCATTGAAACAGATGGTGGATCTCCAGTCTCAACAGATCCTGCCTACCTGGATCAGATAACTGTGCCTTATCTTATCATAGGAACTTGCTGTGGTTGCAAAGGATGACCACCAAATCCCACTGAATTTTCCAGCAATCATATCAGCGCCTTTGTTTTACAAAGCTTCATTTTGAGCTCAAAAGCAAATGATATTATTGGAATACTTTTGTTGCCAATATACAGTGTATAAATAAGAGCCAGAAATCAGTGAATTGCCCTTTGTTGGCTTAAAGCATACTAGAATATATAGAAAAAAGATACAGCAGATAATTACCATACCAAAATAGCAAGCCAGTAGGAGACATTAGTTGGCCTAATAGGGGAAAAGGAAGAGAATACTCCACTCAATACATAATCAAATGAACAAACTCAAGAATACGTCACTGGAATACAGATTTTCATTCGAAACTATCCCCTGGATGATGACCTGCCTTTCTTTTCTTTTTTTTTTTTAGTATAATTGCTTTACAATGCTGTGTTAGTTTCTGCAGTACAACGAAGTAAATCAGCTATGCGTACCAAGTCACTTCAGTCATGTCCGACTCTTCGTGACCCCATGGACTGTAGCCTGCCAGTCTCCTCTGTCCATGGGATTCTCCAGGCAAGAATACTGGGGTGGGTTGCCATGCTCTCCTCCAAGGGATCTTCCCAACCCAGGGATCGAACCCAGGTCTCCCACACTGCAGGCAGATTCTCTACCAATGGGCCACCAAGCAACCCATATACCCCTCCCTTTTGGGTCTTCCTCACATCTCCCAAATCCTACCCCTCTAGGTCATCACAAAGCACTGAGCTGAGCTCCTGTGTTATCCTGCAGCTTCCCACTGGCTATCTATTTCACACGTGGTAGTGTGTGATGTCAATCCTAATCTCCCAGTTCATCCCACCCTCTCCCTCCCCACCCCAGTGAACACGCATCTGTTCTCCACGTCTGCGACCCTCCTTTCTTTTGATCTACAAACAGGGTTTCTACATATACATATATAAGTCCATTAAGGCAAACTCCTTTCCTGAAGAAACTCACAGCACGTTTTCTAACCAAGAACAGCATTCTGCAAATGAAATAATAAATTCTTTCATTCTCTCAAGATCATATCTTCATTTCCCTCTGCCTACCCCTTCAATTCCTAGCTTTTTTTAGTTGTTTGTTGGCAAGAAAGTTCACATCTCTTCCTCTTGAATAGTTGTCAAAACACCAAGGCTGTCATCCACCGACTCTCTGCAGCCCTGTGCTGAAACAGTGTTTTCTCGAACACTTGCAGTTGTGTATAATGTTGATGACAGCTTGTTTTGTAGTTGTCTTGCCTTCCTAGCTTCAAAGACAGCAGCTGCTAGTGCAAAGAAAAGCCTTTTCTCACATGGATACACTTCCATTTTTTATCTCTGAAAATTCAGTGAGTTAAAACTATGCCTAAATGCCTTTTAGGACCCATTAGATGAGTTCTTAACAGGGGGTCTTAAACCTTCCTTCTCATTTTATACTTAAGTTCTAAAACTAACTATCTTACAAACTTTAAAATCAAATATGTTGGAGATTAAGAGGCAAACTAAAGTCATGATTAGGACCTCTACTAGTCTACCTGACAACACGTTACAGCTTAGAGACTAGAGCCAGACAAAATGTGTATCAAATTCTAGGGCTACCTTGCACTAGCTGTGGTATTTTTGGAAACATCCTATCTTAGCTTCAATTTCCTTACATGTAAAATGAGAATATTAATAATTTACCTACCAAAGAGGAATGTTCTGAAAATTTCAAGAGCTAATATACGTAAGATTTTTGGCAATGCATTTCTAGTTCACAGCAATAAATACTGTTATTTATTAACTAATAAACATAAAACTTGTATATTGCTATTGTTTTTGCTATTGCTGTAATTATTAAGCAAAGGAGATATTACAATAATTTTAGAGAAAGTAAAGAAACTAGTATGAAAATAAATATATACAATTCAGATTCATACTAGGAAAAGTGACAAACCACTCGATTTTAATTTTGGAGTTTTTGTTATTCAACTGATAAAATTAAATAGTATGAGATATTGTTCTATGTATAGAATTCACTCACTTCAAAATTGGTAATTTTATGAGTATTTATAGTATCATAGTATAAATTATTTTGCTATTCAGAGGTAAGCACTGACAAAGTTAGTAGGGAAACATGATAGAGACAGTGCGTCACACGTTCATGTGAAGCTTGGGTCTTCAGGCTCTCTGCAGTTGATTGGGGCCTTGTGACTGATAATGGACAAGTAACTATGCCTGTCCAGTCCACCCTCAAGGAGATCAGTCCTGGGTGTTCATTGGAAGGACTGATGTTGAAGCTGAAACTCCAATACTTTGGCCACCTCATGCAAAGAACTGACTCATTTGAAAAGACTGATGTTGGGAAAGATTGAAGGCGAGAGGAGAAGGGGACAACAGAGGATGAGATGGTTGCATGGCATCACTGACTCAATGGACATGAGTTTGGGTAGACTCCAGGAGTTGGTGATGGACAGGAACGCCTGGCATGCTGCAGTCCATGGGGTCGAAAGAGTCAGACACGACTGAGGGACTGAACTGAACTGGACTATGACTGAACCTACGTGTGTCACTTTTAAGCAGAAGCCTAGACAACAGATTTAAGAAACAGAAAAGTGCTTCTACTTTTTTGATTAATGCACTATTTGGCCCCATGCCCTGAGTCACAATGTGAAAATGAGTTACCCTGATGATCCACACTGGATCTGTACCATTCGCAGAAAATAATCCACTGATGTGTTAAACCACTAAGATTTGCAAATTAATTTGTTATCGCAGCATGATCTAGCCTGCGCTGATTAACACTGGAATGGTTTCACTGACAAAGAGCTGAAAACAACAGCTGCATGGCATTAAGATTGACCCTTGATAACTGCCTTTATCTTTAATACTTGCCAATTTTATAACCTTTCCTTCACTTAACAAACAGAGACCGGAATTTAGATATAAGCACTTGTCCTGCCCAAAGTAAGTAATTGTCTGGTAAAAAAGAGAAGAGACATACATTTATAATAAAGCATAGAATCATAGTGACATAGCTCAGATAAAGTCTTAAATGAATTCTGAGAAAAGAAATACAAGTCCTACAAGAAGATTTCTGGGAAGAGATGCTAAAGGGTTTACCTCTGAAAGAATGGGATGCATTCGAACATGTATAGGTGAGCAAAATATGGGAAGAACAGTGAGTAGCATCCCAGTCTGAGGGACCAGCAGAGAGAGGGACTGGCTGAGTGTGGAAAGAATGAAGGATGCAGACAAATAAACCAATAAAAATTACCCCCGCCCCTCATGTACTTCTGGGAAAAAGAAGAGGTAATCTAAAATGCTATTGAAGTAAACAGCTGTAGATAGAGATGGGAAATTTATTCAGTGAGAAAGAAGACAACCTTGAAGGATCTTAATCAGGGGGTGAGAATGATTCTATAATCTAAGAATCTTATGCTGCAAAAAGGATGGAAAAGAAACATGACTATTATAGGAAGTTTAGTTTATTATCAATACTGTTAATATTCTGTATGGGACACAATAAGAAACTAACGAAAATGGCAAGGGGCTAACACGTTGATGAATTGAAACATTGTTTAGGAATGCAGATTCAAAAAGTTCAGGAAAACAAAAATATGAGCATAAGGGTAATGGGACCAGAAGAGAAACAGATGTGAATCATTAAGGACTGTAATTAGAATAAAAAATTTAGACATGAAAGAAGAGAAACAAATTTGGGATGAGGCAGATTTCGGATATGCTAGCTGTGATATACTAATAGCATTCAGCATTCATATAAATGAATATATGCATATACATATACAAAAACCAGTATCTCCTACATATATACAGATATATATCACATACATACACAAATGCGGTGTTGGAGAAGACTCTTGAGAGTCCCCTGGACTGCAAGGAGATCCATCCAGTCCATCCTAAAGGAAATCAGTCCCGAATATTCATTGGAAGGACTGATGTTGAAGCTGAAACTCCAATACTACGGCCATCTGATGCAACGAATTGACTCATTTGAAAAGACCCTGATGCTGGGAAAGATTGAAGGTGGGAGGAGAAGGGGACAACAAAGGATGAGATGGTTGGATGGCATCACCAACTCAGTGTACATGAGTTTGGGTAAACTCCGGTAGTTGGTTATGGACAGGGAGGCCTGGCGTACTACAGTCCATGGGGTCTCAAAGAGTTGGACATGACTGAGAGATTGAACTGAACTGAACCTACATATACATGTTCCATGTCCAGTTCCTCTTTCTCTTCCTATTGTTCTCTCAACAATTATTCTTACTAGAAATATCCCTCCCAGGATGCAGCCCATTTTCTCCTTTTTTCTGCCCCTGTGCCTTCTAGAGGCTGAACTCTCCAACCTAAACACAAATACTCTTCATGTGCCATGAGAAGAGATACTCTTCAGGTTACACTAAAGAGGGATGAGCACCCAGTCCTCCATCTGGTGTAAAACATGAGCATGGATATAGCGGTTTTGGAGGAGGAGGAAACATGAGACCCTCCATTCAAATGGACAGCTTTTTTTGCAACCACAGGTGGCTAAAGATGCAAACAAGGTCCCGTTTATACACTACAGATATTTCATTCACATTTAAGGTCTTATTTGGATTTAATCATGAATATACACAATATTCTGTCCTGTGTTATCATCTTTCCTCTATTATCCTTTCAGTTCAGTTCAGTTCAGTTGCTCAGTCATGTCTGACTCGTTGTGATCCCATGAACTGCAGCACACCAGGCCTCCCTATCCATCCCCAACTCCCAGAGTTTACCCAAACTCATGTCCATTGAGTCGGTGATGCCATCTAACCATCTTATCATCTGTTGTCCCTTTCTCCTCCTGCCCTCAATCTTTCCCAGCATCAGGGTCTTTTCAAATGAGTCAGCTCTTCGCATCAGGTAGCCAAAATATTGGAGTTTCAGCTTCAGCATCAGTCCCTCCAATGAACACCCAAGACTGATCTCCTTTAGGATGAACTAGTTGGATCTCCTTGCAGTCCCAGGGACTCTCAAGAGTCTTCTCCAACAACCACAGATCAAAAGCATCAATTCTTCTGCGCTCAGAAGGTCTCTTTATAGTCTAACATTCACATCCATACATGACCACTGGGAAAATCATAGCCTTGACTAGACGGACCTTTGTTGACAAAGTAATGTCTCTATTTTTTAATATGCTGTCTAGGTTGGCCATAACTTTCCTTCCAAGGAGTAAGCATCTTTTAATTTCATGGCTACAATCACCATCTACAGTGACTTTGGAGACCAGAAAAATAAAGTCAGCCACTGTTTCCACTGTTTCCCTATCTGTTTGCTACTAAGTGATGAGACCGGATGCCATGATCTCAGTTTTCTGAATAATGAGCTTTAAGCCAACTTTTTCACTCTCCTCTTTCACTTTCATCAAGAGGCTCTTTAGTTCTTCTTCACTTTCTGCCATAAGGGTGATGTCATCTGCATATCTGAGGTTATTGATATTTCTCCCAGCAATCTTGATTCCAGCTTGTGCTTCTTCCAGCCCAGTGTTTCTCATGGTGTACTCTGCATAGAAGTTAAATAAGCAGGGTGACAGCCTTGACGTCCTCCTTTTCCTATTTGGAACCAGTCTGTTGTTCCATGTCCAGTTCTAACTGTTGCTTCCTGACCTGCATATAGGCTTCTCCAGAGGCAGGTCAGGTGGTCTGGTATTCCCATCTCTTTTAGAATTTTCCACAGTTTATTGTGAGCCACACAGTCAAAGGCTTTGGCATAGTCAACGAAACAGAAATAGATATTTTTCTGGAACTCTCTTGCTTTTTCGATGACCCAGGGAATGTTGGCAATTTGATCTCTGGTTCCTCTGCCTTTTCTAAAATGAGCTTGAACATCCGCAAGTTCACAGTTCATGTACTGCTGAACCTGGCTTGGAGAATTTTGAGCATGACTTTACTAGTGTGTGCTGCTGCTGCTAAGTCGCTTCAGTCGTGTCTCATTCTGTGCGACCCCATAGAAGGCAGCCCACCAGGCTCCCCCATCCCTGGGATTCCCCAGGCGAGAACACTGGAGCGGGTTGCCGTTTCCTTCTCCAATGCAAACTAGCGTGTGAAATGAGCTCAATTGTGCAGCAGTTTGAGCAATCTTTGGCATTGCCTTTCTTTGGGAAATCCTTTAGCTTTCAGTAAAATCTGTTTCATGCCAAAGACATGTGTCAGCAGTGCCTTAAGCAGAAAGAGGGCAGTGGCCACACACAGGGTACAGCCATGGGGGGTGGGGTGGGGGCAGCCTCAGGAAGTGACTGGGTATGAACAGATCAGTCAGAGCCAGAATTTAAAATAAGAAACAAGGATGCCAAGGAAGCCAGGTCTCAGGAGAGGGTGTTGACCTGCCTACAGTAATTGGAATGGGACCTGCAGTCATCTTATTAGAAGTTAAATAAAAGGATGAGATCAGAAGGTAAAATCAGTACTCCTAGCATTTGGTACTATTCCTGGGACATAACAGATAATCAGTTTATCAGGAATAAACATACAAATAGGTAGAAATGCAGGAGAACCTGAAGGAGCAAATAGAGAGCAAAAAGATAATGGAAAAAAAGATACTTTTTGGAAGACCTATGCCATCAAAGTGTACTAGTAAGACAAGAGATGGACAAGAAAGAAGGGACGGTTGCAGAGGCAGGCGGGTCTCTAACAAGCAGTGGTACAGAGGCTAGTACAATGAGACCAAATATAGACTGGTTTTTAAAAATTTAAGTGTTCTTTCAGGACACAGACTCATCTTCATTTTTTTCTAATTTGCACTGTATTAGAGTCGGACACGACTGAGTGACTGAACTGAACTGAGAGATGACAAAGAAAAATGGAAACATTCCCTTCCTTGTGTCCTGTCAGAGCTTCATCCCTAGCCCTCCACTGTGAAAGCTCTTAGAGTTCATATTAATAATCTTTCTGCTCCTGAATTCAAAAATGCACTTAGCCTTAAAAAAAAAAAAAAAAAAAACTTAAGGAATGGAGTGTGGAAAATAATTTCAGAGCACTAATTACATAACATTCAAGTTTCTCTCCAACTTGTTTAATATTCTGTTGCCTTTGACATATAAAAAGGAAAGCCCTTTTTTTTTTTTTTTTTGCTCTCAGAAAAAAAGCAAGAAGGAAAAAAAGCCTTGAAGCTTTAATGAAAATTCAGAAATACTAATCAAATAAAATATGTCACAGTCTTAGAGCAAGGTGAGCATCAGAAAAAGATTTGCAGCCTTGTTTCAAACAAGGAATAGATTACGTAAGACCTAGCAAAGAGTCTGGATCAACACTCAGTAAACAGTGTTTTCCTTTTGTTAACATCGTACCCAAACGGGCCATCCAGGTACAGCTGCCATAATATTTCTTCTCAGGCCTAACAACCTCTTCTCCACAGTACACGAATCCTACAAAAGTCAGCTTACAGAAAACCACAGAGATAACTGAGCATTACCGTTAGCTTGTAGTACTTTTCCTTTTTCTCCTCTTTTTAAAAATTTCATTGCAAGATAATTGATTTATAATGTGTTAATTTCTGCTGCACAGCAAAATGCCTCAATTATACATTCATATCCATTCTTTTTCACTCTTTTCCATTGTGGCTTATCACAGGATACTGAATATAATTCCTTGTGCTATATAATAGGACCATGTCATTTTTCCATTCTCTATAAGCTTGCCTTATGTTTCCCCATGATTTATAATTTAAGGGAAAAAATTCAAACCACTTGGGTACAAAGAGGTTAAAGCACTTTAAGACTAATTTACCACTTTTCATCCTTAATAACAAATACATATTTACAATCATTACTTCAGCTCAACTCTTGAGTATGACTGAAATGAGGCTTTGGGGGGCATTATATCAAAAAGGATTACTTAATTAAAAAAAAAAGGGGAGCTAAGTTTTCAAGAAAGTATTAACAAAAGAAGCTTTTCTTCTTTGCCCTGCTTTTACCTTATCTTAGCTAAAAACTTGAGTTGAAGTTTATCACAATGTTAAGGAAGCATTAAATAATAGTACAGCATTAATCAGGCAATAATGGGGAAACAGAACAAGCTCTTTGTTTGTTTTTCTGAGCTTTGCAAATCCTCAGAAACAATGAGATCAAAAAGTAAGAAAATCAGGAAATCTTCATTGCTCTTTACAAAGAATTAATAAGATTACAAGCAGAGGTATTCTATGCTTTTACGTAAGGGGATAGGTTCTAAGCAATTTTTTTTTTAAGGGAAAGGACAATACCTAACAAACATGAGTGGGGGCAACTTGAGAACTCACATGACTTTACTTCTCAGCAGTATTTTTGTGTGAGGATATTACAGTATTAATATCACTCAGTTACCAAAAATAAACACTTTAAGCCTTTTTAGCATGTTCAGACAATTGTTGTGAGCCTAAACACTCTTAACTATTTCACTATCAGAATCTTTATGCAATATATTTTATAACTGGTCCATATTAATTTGAACACTGGACACTCATTTACCTTGAAACGAAAGCAAGCTCCCAAATGACTTAAGCCAATACATCAGATTAAGAAAGAAGGGACTCTCATGAAAGGAAAAAGGGTAAACCAGGGAAGCATATTTCTGACTTAGCCATGTCAACTGAAAATGTTGCTAAACAGTTCTGAGGATCTAATTTTAATTATAAAAGAAGCGGTTATTTTGGAAATAGGTGTGTGTATCAGCACAAGTTAGCAGAAGGTAAGTAACTCCTGGAGAAAGACCCTGAGACCATCAATTTCTTAGAAACAATTCAAAAGCAAACCAGAAAAGGAAACAGCAGAAGGGAAGAAACTAAGAAAAATTTGAAGGTAGTGTAAAGAGGTGTCATCCAAAACTTACCCAAAGCCTCTGGTACATAAAGATGAATGAAGGCAGACCCTACTTTTCATAAAGAGCTGTGTTATCTGATACCACTGAGAGTTCAAGAGGTAGACATCCCAGGACTTAAGAGAAAGGAAAGTCTTAATGAATGATTAGGGGCTTAGACTGACTAACTAGGATTGGATTTACTCTCACAGCTGAGACAACCAATGACTGAAAACAAGATTTTAAACAAATGATGCTCAAGACCAATGACCTCATACAACTATAGATGGAGAGATGGAATGCAAACGAGGTGAGCTCTGTAATTGCCCAGGTACCACCATGCAAGAACTTCAAAGGTTCCTCTCATGTGCTGAGGAGGGGAAACCAGGGAGTACTTGCTGAACTCCCTGGGCTGAGGGCACAGAAAGACCTAGAAGGTCAATGGCCAAAGAGACAGAGAGGAGACAGTTGAGCAGAGAGGGAAGTCTGGGGACCCCGCACAGCCTGCCATGAGCATCAGCAGCATACTGATCAACAAAGACACATGAGGAAACTACCAGAGAACAGAGGAAGACCCTCGAGAAGACCAGGAGGACCAGCACCATGACACACGAAGAACTAGGGAAGGGTCTCCTCCACTCCCCCGGAAACTGAACCAGAAGTCTTCGGAGAAACAAAGACTCTGGAGCTGGCACGAAAGATACAGTGTGAGCCTGGAGCATCTGATAGCGCTGCTGCTGCTGCTAAGTCGCTTCAGTCGTGTCCGACTCTGTGACCCCATAGACGGCAGCCCACCAGGCTCCTCCGTCCGTGGGATTCTCCAGGCAAGAACACTGGAGTGGGTTGCCACTTCCTTCTCCAATGCATGAAAGTGAAAAGTGAAAGTGAAGTCACTCAGTCGTGTCTGACTCTGTGCGACCCCATAGATGGCAGCCTACCAGGCTCCTCCATCCATGGGATTTTCCAGGCAAGAGTACTGGAGTGGGGTGCCATTGCATAGTGCTAGAAAATCAGAAACTGCTCACAAAAACAAACATATATAGAGACTTCCCTGACGGTGCAGCGGTAGAAACTTTGTCTTCTAATGTAGTGGGTGTAGGTTTTCTTCCTGGTCAGACAGCTAAGACCCCACATCCCTCACAGATAATACCAGAAAATACCAGAACCTAAACAATAGAAACAGTATGGTAACAAATTCAATAAAGACTTTAAAGAGAGAGAAACAAACACACTGATGATGCAATGTGGTTTCCTGGAACAGAAAAAAGAACACCAAGAAAAAAAATCAGAATAACGTATCACCAGTTCAGTTCAGTCGCTCAGTCATGTCCGACTCTTTGTGACCCCATGAATCGCAGCACGCCAGGCCTCCCTGTCCATCACCAACTCCCAGAGTTCACTCAGACTCGCGTCCATCAAGTCAGTGATGCCATGCAGCCATCTCATCCTCGGTCGTCCCCTTCTCCTCCTGCCCCCAATCCCTCCCAGCATCAGAGTCTTTTCCAATGAATCACTCTTCGCATGAGGTGGCCAAAGTACTGGAGCTTCAGCTTTAGCATCATTCCTTCGAAAGAAATCCCAGATGATCTCCTTTAGAATGGACTGGTTGGATCTCCTTGCAGTCCAAGGGACTCTCAAGAGTCTTCTCCAGCACTATAGTTCAAAAGCATCAATTCTTCAGTGCTCAGCTTTCTTTATGGTCCAACTTTCACATCCATACATGACTACTGGAAAAACCATAGGTTTGAACAGACAGGCCTTTTTTGGGAAAGTAATGTCTCTGCTTTTTAATATGTTGTCTAGGTAGGTCATAGCTTTTCTTTAAAAAAAAAAAAGAAAAAAAGACTAGCTTTTTTGGGTGAAATCTCTGAATTTGCTCTTATTATTCTAATTGGTCATAGGTAAATGAGGGCTCACATTCTTCCAAATGGCTTTGAGAGGTTGCTGCTCCCAGGCTGGTTATAAAACACCAGTGATGCTGTGTCCTATAAACTTACTCCACAAACTAACCTAGGAGAGTTCTGACATATTGTCCACGTGTTCACTTTCCTAATTTCCATGCTCTTGATTCTATTTCAATATATTCTGCTAAATAATTTATCTTGTTCTAGGGGGTTTATTTGCTTTAAATATTTATAGGATATTAAACAGGAATTAGAATGCTTTCTGCTATATATGCTCCACTTTAATTATCCACATTTTTCAGACTTTAAGAAGGGCATCCTGGTGTTTTTTTTTTTTTTTTTCTGTTTATAATTAGTTTAAATTTAGCCTACTTAAAGCAGTGTTAGTTGCTCAGTTGTGTCCAACTCTTTGTGACCCCAGGAACTGTAGCCCACTAGGCTCCTCTATCCATGGGATTCTCCAGGCAACAATACTGCAATGGATTGCCATTCCCCTCTCAAAAGCTATCTATTATCCAAGAAATTGTACATTATAATGGTTTTTCCTAAAACAGAAAATATGTCCTTTTCCATTTATTATATGTATGAAGTTCTAGGAAAACAAGTGTACCCTAGGACCCTCATACTAGTCTACCAGCTGAGAAGAATCTAAGGCAAGATTGTGGTTTAGTAGGATTCAGTTTGGGACATCAGGGACATGTAACAGTGTATCCTCTAAGGTTCTCATTCCTTTGCCCACAGCACCCTTCAAAGCACAGGATTCCATCTAGAACCCTGAAAACATCTTCTAACTATGAAGAAGTCCTGTTTTCACTACATGATTTTTTATCTCTCCTAACCTCTCCTTATTTCCATATGATTTTCTTTGTCATTAAAATTTGCTCTTTCAGCAGGTTTTGTCTCCTTTTTTCTGCCTAGTGACTAAGGGCTCTATGGCTGCTCAGCTCAGATGTGAACCAATTTTTACCAGCTTGGATCCTGGACAAGTTCCCTGGTCTCTCAAAGCCTTGGTTTCTAGGTTTATAAAATGGAGACTAAATTCTTATTTGAAAAAGTTGTGTGAGAGGGTGTGGAGAAAAGGGAACCCTCTTACATTGTTGGTGGGAATGCAAACTAGTACAGCCACTATNAATGAATCGCCAGTCCAGGTTCAATGCAGGATACAGGATGCTCGGGGCTGGTGCACTGGGATGACCCAGAGGGATGGTACGGGGAGGGATGTGGGAGGGGGGTTCAGGATTGGGAACACGTGTACACCTGTGGCAGATTCATGTTGATATATGGCAAAACCAATACAATTTTATAAAGTAAAATAAAATAAAATAAAATCTGAAAAAAAGAGAAAAAGTTGTCGCAAGGATGAAATAAATACACTCAAGATGCAAACATCTGTAATATAAAAATTAAAAATGTTCAATAAATGTGAGTTGCTATTATTATCCTTTATTATCTTAAGGGTGTTAGCATCATGATTTTAAAGCTTATTCAAAATTGTGCATCTTTTTTTCTCCATATCTCTTATTTATTTGTCCACCTAAGGGTATGTTGCCCCAGTCTCTCCTTGCGATTATGGTCACTTTCCCTTTGCCTTAGATAAACAGTTTTAACCAAAATATTGAAATTTTTATCGTCAAAAGAGCTCAGTCTTACTAACAAAATTGGTTGCCTTTCCCCCATCTCTGAATATTTCTCAAGCTCCTTTTTTCACCCTTATCATTATTTTTGTCTAACTTCTCATGACCTCTATTGGCAAGTAATGATACCAATCCCTACACTAACCATTTCTTTTTTATTTTGATCTTTTCTAACTCAAATATCCTGTCTTTATCTTTCTCTTTATTAGAACATTTTATGTTCAGGGTCTTTGTGTAAAGGGCTCCTTTGTGGCTCAGCTGGTAGAGAATCCTCCTGCAATGTGGGAGACCTGGGTTCGATCCCTGGGCTGGGAAGATCCCCTGGAGAAGGAAGAGGCTACCCACTCCAGTATTCTGGCCTGGAGAATACCATGGATTGTGTAGTCCATGAGGTTGCAAAGAGTTGGACACGACTGAGAGACTCTCACTCACTTCTTTGTGTAAAATACATAACATGACGATGGCTCTTTCACCTTAGCCCAATATAATCTATAGTGACCATTTTATATGTAAAGATCTGTGATCTACTCACAATTTTTGCTGCAGAAACTAAGCAAAAGTTTTGTTTCTTTTTCTCCTCCAGATATTCCCAAAGGAATCATAGATCATTTCATTACTAAAGCTCAACTAACACATTTTTTCCCTGACATGTGCATTCAGAGAAAATGTCTGGCACATTCCAAAGGGAATTTACAATTATGGCACAATTATGGCTTTTAAAGAATGTCTATGTTCTGTTTTGCTGTTGTTCTCTTATTCTCTTATTTACTTCAACTAGCCCTTCCTGTTTCTTCCGGTAAATTAATCAAGCTAACACACTGAATCAATAATAAAAGTCTCTTCTCAGTTTTACAGATTACACGTGTGCATACTCACTAGGTGGGGGACCCATGGCCTCGAGCTCTGTGTCCCTCTGCGGTGTCTCTGGCCTTTATTCGGTCCCCTACCCCGGCCAGCCTCCACCTCCTCCGCTCACCACGCTCTCCAGGCTTACTCTCGTCTCCTTTATTACCAAGCACTTCTTGAAATCTACAAAAGCTTCTTTGATTTATTTCTTTCTCTTTAAGACATCAACCATCCTGAGTTTTGCCCAAGAAGCATTAAAATATTCCTAAAAAGTAGATATGCTGAATTGCCATACAAATTAAAGTATATAAAACTGAGGCAAAGAGAGAGACTGAAACAGTTCCAAAATTCATATACTAAAACTCTCTACTTGGCTTTCTTTGAGAATTAGAAGAAGCATATATATTTCATCTCTTACAAGGAAATCAATATTAATACTTTGGTCTTTAAAGTTGCTTTACTATTTGAAGTATGTAGAATCAAAGTCATTCAGTTCTAATTTAGGAATACAAGGGTTAAAAAGTAAACAATGCCAAAATTGATGTGACAAAAGGTGCCAAAAAGTTAATGCATTTGAAGCAATAAATTAACATGGAGACAGATGGTATAACCTTCCTGTGAAAATAAGATTCTAAAATTCACACTTCTGTGAAACCAAAATGTGATTATCAGAGTTCTCTGTAACAAGTCTTATTAGGATTGATTGAATTATATTCCTCTGGGTTTAGAATTAACGCTAATTAACTCTCATAAAGGGCTAAAAAGAAATGGCATGTATATTGGACAAATAGAAACCAAGTGATTTTATTCAAGGTATTTGGGGGAAGAAGAAGGATAAAATATGAAGGCATATTTAAAAGACTATTTTTGTATATATGTGTATGTATATGTTTGTGCTTTAGCTATTTCCATTAAATGTATATATATATATACATATACACATACATACATAATATGCTGCTTTTCAGATCAAAGGGAGATGTGGGGCCATCCTTAGCTTAATGAGTTAACAATAGCAGTTTTTTTTTTAAATAATCATTTACATAGGGCTCTAATGAAATGTCATATTAAGATTTTTTAAATTAAATTAATGACTTTATCATTTGTGATTTTATGTCTATTGAAAACTTATCTGCAAGTGTGCAACTAGCTTGGAAAGTAAAAAAGAAAATGGTCACCATAAACATTTTGTATGAGATGTTGTTTAAATTACAATTAAGAACATAATCACATTTTCTGCTATAACAGGAATCTGTTTACATTTGAAAATGTACATAATCACTACATTTCTTGCTATTCAGTTACGTCATTATAATTCCCACAAAAATGAGAAAATATATTCTAGTAAAATTATGAAAAAATATTCTAATGAAAACAGGATCAAATTATGAAGCAATTAACTGTAATAAATCAAAGATTTGAAAGATTAACACTGATTTTTCTCATCAATGACTAATAGTCATCAATGAATTAATTTCATTTTTTCCCCAAAAGCACTTAGTTCCTAAAATAAACCTTTAATTTTTAAGAAATAATGCAATGTGATATCCCTCGGTCTCCCTTCTATGATGAACTCTCAATATGGAAACAGATCCAAGTATTTGTAATTCAAAAGGCTCATTAAATAAAAGATAAACCCTGCATGATATTACATATGGAATCTGAAAGTGACAACAAACTAGTTAATATAACATAAAAGAAGCGGACTCACAGATGTACAGAACAAGCTTGTGGCCACCACTGGGGAGGGGCTGGGGAGNAATATGGAAACAGATCCAAGTATTTGTAATTCAAAAGGCTCATTAAATAAAAGATAAACCCTGCATGATATTACATATGGAATCTGAAAGTGACAACAAACTAGTTAATATAACATAAAAGAAGCGGACTCACAGATGTACAGAACAAGCTTGTGGCCACCACTGGGGAGGGGCTGGGGAGGGGAGGTCAGTGATACAGACTGCTGGGTATAAGACAGGCTCGAGGACGTACATACAGTATGGGGAACACAGGCAACACCCAGTGATAACCATGAACAGAAAGTAACCTTTAAAACCAAATAAACATTCCAATTTAAAGAATGAAAGAACAAGAAAGTCAGTAAACAATTAGGTTTGTTTTCAATGTGCTTACATTCATAAAATTTAGTGTGCCTTAACTTCTGTTTGATTAGCTAACACCTATCTTCACTGTACTCCACTTTCCTACCTTTCTTCCATTTTCCTTCCATTATATCAACTTATTTCATTAACTTCGCAATTATTTTTTGAGCAACTGTCATATAGTAAAAATAAGTAAATAAATAATGAAAGAGCCCCATAAACTCCAGAAGCTGACAATCTACAAAAAAAACTAGAGCGGAATACATGATACCTGGTCTAAAAAGCTAAAAAAAAAAAAAAAGGCATCTTTCATGAAAGAGCTGCAGTGAAATTACAAGAAACAATAGAGCACACAGACCAGCCCATCTCCATGTGGCTGCAGGTCAGGAAAGGCGGTGGAATAAAAGAGACAGAAGCAACAACAAGTCTAAGGCTGTATCACTGATGAACACCCACGTGGAATTTGTTAAGAGAAACAAGACGTTCCAGGAGGAAGACAGAAAACAAGAGGCCAGAGGCATTTTAAAAATAGAACGTTATGCTGTGACGTCAAAGGAGGAGAAAAGTTTCAAGGAAAGACAAGTGGTTGGTTTCATTCAGAATACAAAGAGGGTGAGGATGGGTAAGAGGTCTTTGGCGTTGGGTCAGGTCTCTGGTGACTCAAAAACGGTTTCAGAAGAGAGGAGCAGATTCTGAAGGAGCACAGCTAGTGGGGATGACTTGTATTTGAAACTTTCACTGAGAAATAGGGGAGGTTTGATGGTCCTTAAAGATAAGAAAAATGTCAAAGGCAATATTTTAAAAATAATTTGGAAATGAGGAGGCCCTTAAAGCCCAAGAGGAAAGAGACAGTGATAATGAGGTTGAGTATGAGAAAAAAGGTACTGGTGACGAACAGAAGCCTCCAGGAAAAAAGTAGATGGGATTGAGAATGAAAGAACCTCACTTTGAAATACACAGGAAATGGGAGAAGAGGATATGTACAGCTCTCCCCAGCAGGCATTCATCTTTCGACCGATCCAGGAGCATGGCCATCTGCCAAGAAGTAGAAGGAAGGATGCAGGGTCACTGAGCACTGCTGTTTCCCACACTGCACCCTTTCCTAATTCCCAGTACTTCTTTCCAGCTTCAGTTTCCTTCTGTGGCATAGCCCGCTGCTGCCGCTGCTAAGTCACTTCAGTCGCGTCCGACTCTGTGCGACTCCATAGACGGCAGCCCACCAGGCTCCTCCATCCCTACACCCTGACCGTTTGTGAATGTGCTGCCACATGAAATCCAGGTGCCTGCTTCCAGTGAAAAGAGCTGAAGAAGCAGATCTTACTTCTCATCACCCGCTCCAGCCAAGAGGAGGCCACGTGTCCTAAGCTCAACCAGATTCCCTCCTGGGACCCGGAACCTCAGTGCAGGACTGGAAGCTGGGCGGGGGGTACGCACTCCCCAGCACCTGTGCCCACATGTTCCTGCCCAACAACGTTTCTCACAGCTGCTGCTTTCTTGCTCCTCAAGCTCCTCAGTCGTGTGCTCTCGGAGGCTGTTTCTCCAGCCTTCCTGCAATTCCATGAGCTTTTGATACCAAGCCAGTACATTTCACTTGACTGAACTTATCCATAAGCNCCACATGTTCCTGCCCAACAACGTTTCTCACAGCTGCTGCTTTCTTGCTCCTCAAGCTCCTCAGTCGTGTGCTCTCGGAGGCTGTTTCTCCAGCCTTCCTGCAATTCCATGAGCTTTTGATACCAAGCCAGTACATTTCACTTGACTGAACTTATCCATAAGCAGCTTTATTTCCTGCAACCAGCCCCCACCCCCAACACACACTCAAATGTAACTGGCACAGGAGTTGAAGACGAAAGAGAGAAAGAAAGCAGTCTTTATTGTGATCACGAGATAACAAACGGAGGGACAATTCAAGGTGGAAAGACCAGCAGCACTGAGAGTCCGGTTACAATTAAAGGACATAAGCTCACAGTTTTATCGTGGCCAAGTATTATATAATGACCTACATGATAACTATTTTCCACATCTTATAACTTTTATAATAAATCAGGTGATGTACTCCAAGACTTAAATCGTCAAGACATTGGCTACTGGTAAAAGCATCGTGCATGAGTTTCCTAAAGACATCACTGCATTTGCCAAACTAAAACATGTAGAAATATCCAGACACAGCAGAATGATTTATGGCATGGTGAATTTTTCAAGGCTCAGCAACCTGTAGAGAAGCAGCAGATGATCACTCAAAGTTCCCTTAAATCCTTTTAAGAATGAATGCCTTGGAAACAGAAATAGCACACTTGTTCTCAAGAGCAGACTCTAAAGAGGATGACCTGTCATTAAGAAATATGACTCCCCTCCATGTCTTGTAATGATGAAATAAGCAGTAGAAACCTACCAGCAGGTGCAAGGAAAGGAATCCCAGATTTACCAGCAAGGGCTGGTTTTATTTCTAATCACCTACTTGACTAGGTAATTCAGATATCTTTTTTTATCTTTTATTTTCCCCATCTGCAAATTGAGATTTTTGTCAAAATTCTTCACCCAGCACAAGTCTTCCAGAATCTGTGCTGTGACTTCTCTATGTAGTTTGATTCCCATATGGTACATAAACCTAAAAATAGTATCACTGTGGGAAGAAACCTAGGAGGAGTGTGGTGACAATCCCATGAGTTTCAGATGAGCTGTTTTACAGAGTACCTTCTAATAGATTTCTAGAACCCTGACTCTCTTAGCAGCATGAGCTACAAAAGTACCATGACTCATGCAATGGCCAACATCATAATAAATGCATAAAATAGATCTCAAGTAATAAGGAAATTTTAAAAACTAAAATTACACTAAGGTATACTGGACTTTATGTCCTCAATTTCTGGGCAGAAAACATGCCACTCTATTTTCAGGTTTTACTGCTGTTTGTGGAGAAGATACATGTCTCTCTGAGAGCTGTTTTCTGAGTACCATGGTAACCACATCCTTGCTGTCAAGTCTGCCCTGTCGGATGCGCAATTTAAGACATTTGCAAATGCCACCTAAAATCACGTGAAACAGACCAGAAAGGGTACGCTTTCATGTCATTGTGGGACCACTGCTGCTGCTATTCAACATGAAATGCCAAGAATGGGGACGAGGAATGGGATTCAACCAATACAGCAACTTTTGCCACGACTCTGAACTGCTTCTTTTTTTTTTTTCTATGTATCCTCATCTGTTGTTTGTACCTCTCCTGGTCCTGTGCATTAGGGCTGAAGTCTGTCTTTAAAAAAGAGAAGGACCAGAAATGATAAGATTCCAGCTAAGGGGTAAGAAAGGCATAAAAGGACCAATGACTCTGTGCTGATGGGCTTCTGCACAGGCAGAGTGTCTCGAGGTCCAGTCCTGGAGGTTCTAGAGGCATCCCTAGAAGGAGCACACCTTGATGAGGCCTGGCCATCAGGGGAATGAAAGTCAGTGAGTGTCACATAGCAAATCCAGCAGGAAGTGACACTGGCCCTGAGATGAATGTGGTAGTAGACCCATCTGTGGGCACCCGTGAGGCAAGGCCTCTGTGGTCTCTGCTGGGGAAGAAGTTTGAACCCTGCTTCAGCTACAGGAGAAGCGGGGGAGGGCAATAATCAGAGTCAATCAACACAGGTGAGTCCAGAGGTGGCAGGACAGCAACCCAGCTGCAGGGCTCTATACCNATGTGGTAGTAGACCCATCTGTGGGCACCCGTGAGGCAAGGCCTCTGTGGTCTCTGCTGGGGAAGAAGTTTGAACCCTGCTTCAGCTACAGGAGAAGCGGGGGAGGGCAATAATCAGAGTCAATCAACACAGGTGAGTCCAGAGGTGGCAGGACAGCAACCCAGCTGCAGGGCTCTATACCTTTATAACAAAAAGGCCAGCAATGTTGTGTGTGTGTGTGTGTGTGTGTGTGTGTGTGTGTGTGTGTGTGTGCGTGCGCGCTCAGTCATGTCCAGCTCTTGGCAACACCATGGACTGTAGCCCATCAGGCTCCTCCCTCCACGGGATTTTTGAGGCAAGAATACTGGACTGGGTTGCCACTGCTTCCTCCAGAGGATCTTCTCAACCCAGGAACTGAACCCATGTCTCTTTCGTCTTCTGCATTAGCAGGTGGATTCCTTACCACTAGCGCCACTTGGGAAGCCCCAGCAACTTTATTACAGGAGCATCAAAATAGTGTTAAATGTTATGTGTAAGAAGTTTGTGTTATTTTTGATGAATATTTTTGGTTAAAAAACTATGTTCCTTATTATTAAATGTTTGAGAAAAAAATCAAGATAATAAGGATGATAATAATATTGAAATAGCTTTTTCTAAACACATGTCAATCAACAACCAATATATATAAGTTGGAGTCAAAAGAGTTAAAAAATATTTGGTGAAGTAGTTAATTAAAATAACATCTGGTTTTTTTAGATTAATAGTTCATAATACATTTATAAAGAAATATATATTTATCCTTGTAAACAGATGTATAATTATAATGTCAATACTTAAACATTAATTTATTATTAGTAATGTATTATTATCAATTTAATCAATTAAAATTAGAAACCCTATCACTCAGCTTCCCTAGTAGCTTAACACAAGGCAAAAGAGAATATATATTTTCCATTTTGCCAAAGGTAGTATGCTTCTTTAATAATACCTCTTATCATTTTAGTGACATAATTTGTAATATTTTCCATGAGGTCTGCTGTGTACTTATCAAAATATTTAAAAGTAGCTGACACAACTGGCAATTTAATGCATGAGTGAGCACTGAAATTATTTTATGCCTCTGGATGGTTAATAAAACTGTCAGTAAAGAATGATAAGGGCTCAATATTAATATCTTGGATTTATATAATAGTAAATTTCATATTAAATAGAAATTGAGAAGCTCATCCGTTTTCATATTATTTACCCTCCGAGTTTCAACAGTTAAAATTATTCTTCCACAAATTTAAAAAGACTGCCACAGAAACTCATCTTACCATCTTTATAAACTTTGAAATTTAAAATTTTCCCTTTATCCACCTCATCCTATTTGGAATCAGATGTTTTGCTTTATTTTCCTCAATCATGCATTTTAAAATATTAATATATGTATTATGCCTATAAGGAATAATTACCTCCTATTTATAGTATGCAAGGAACAAGGCTAAAAGAATTCACAAGCTGACAGGGAAACAGATTTGTAAAATAAAAAATAATATGATAAAGGGCGGTGAGAGAGATGTGAGAAACTTACAGTGCTTCCACAGAGGGAAATTAACCTTCTACTGGGAAAAGTCAACTTCTCAATCAGGAAAAAACAAGAGGACAGTCTTGGAAAAATTAGTAGGAATTCACCAAGCATTGAAAGTGATGAAGGAGCAGCAATTCACACAAATGTTAAAAAAAAAAACTTATGAAACTGCATGATATTATCAAAGATATTTAAAAGACTCATTTTTTTAATGCATAAAGAAGTGCAAGGGGGAGATCACACTGTGAACAGGAGTCAGAATCTCACAACAGAATCCTACCATCTAAAAGAACTTATATAACTTCTTGAAGCCCATGGAAACCCATAGGATCAAAACATGGGGTAATCAATTCAGTTTGCTCTGCAACATATTGGTTTGGGACTTTTTGCTCTGAAAATATGTTCATCTAAGCTACTACACTACATTCTCACTGTACAACAGAAATATAAAGGGAGTCACATATGTAATTTTAAATTTCCTAGTAGATATACTTTTAAAAAATACAAATTAGTGAGGAAGTTAATTTTAATAATAAAATTGATTTAATAACCTGATATCCAAAAGAGCCAAATATCATCATTACAAATCTAATCAATATTAGAAATTAAGGAGATATTTCATGTTACTTTTTAAAATTAAGTCTTCATAATCCACTCTCTATGTTTTTACCTATATTATATCTCAATGTGGATAATTTTCATCAGAAATACTTGATTTGTACCTACACTTCATAAGGAAGTATATAGCAAAAGTAGATTCACATTTCCAAGTATTCCAAATATACTTAAAAGTTTCCTAATATTTGAACTGGATATCAAAAATCATTTTCCTTTGATTTCTGCAATAATATTAATAAAACCGATTCATATTTGTCAGAATTATAGATCTGGCTTTAAACAAAAGCTTATCATGTTTCAAAAGTATACTCTTCAGGACAGGTAAAATAACTTTTGTGTCAACACAGTGTTAACACCTAATATAGAGATATTGAATGAATTGAAAAGCAACTTTAAATTTATCAAAAGTAAAAACATGCTACTCCAGTTTTTCTTGTTGCCTTTAGAGCCAATTTATAATTCTTTTAATTATAAAGTTCTATACATTGATAGGATACTGAAAGAGGAACTCCCCAGGTCAGTAGGTGCCCAAACGCTACGGGAGATCATTGGAGAAATAATTCCAGAAAGAATGAAGGGATGGAGCCAAAGCAAACACAACAGCCAGCTGTGGATGTGACTGGTGATAGAAGCAAGGTCCGATGCTGTAAAGAGCAATATTGCATAGGAATCTGGAATGTCAGGTCCATGAATCAAGGCAAATTGGAAGTGGTCAAACAAGAAATGGCAAGAGTGAACGTCGACATTCTAGGAATCAAGAGAACTAAAATGGGCTGGAATGGGTNCAGCTGTGGATGTGACTGGTGATAGAAGCAAGGTCCGATGCTGTAAAGAGCAATATTGCATAGGAACCTGGAATGTCAGGTCCATGAATCAAGGCAAATTGGAAGTGGTCAAACAAGAAATGGCAAGAGTGAACGTCGACATTCTAGGAATCAAGAGAACTAAAATGGGCTGGAATGGGTGAACTAAACTCAGATGACCATTATATTTATTACTGCGGGCAGGAATCCCTTAGAAGAAATGAAGTAGCCATCATGGTCAACAAAAGAGTTTGAAATGCAGTACTTGGATGCAGTCTCAAAAACGACAGAATGATCTCTGTTCGTTTCCAAGGCAAACCATTCAATATCATGGTAATCCAAGTCTATGCCCCAACCAGTAATGCTGAAGAAGCTGAAGTTGAATGGTTCTATGAAGACCTACAAGACTTTCTAGAACTAACACCCAAAAAACACATCCTTTTCATTATAAGGGACTGGAATGCAAAAGTAGGAAGTCAAGAAACACGGGGAGTAACAGGCAAATTTGGCCATGGAATGCGGAATGAAGCAGAGCAAAGACTAACAGAGTTCTGCCAAGAGAACTCATTGGTCATAGCAAACACCCTCTTCCAACAGCACAAGAGAAGACTCTACACATGGACATCACCAGATGGGCNACTGTATATTGTCACCCTGCTTATTTAACTTATATGCAGGGTACATCATGAGAAACTCTGGGCTGGAGAAAGCACAGCTGGAATCAAGATTGCTGGGAGAAATATCAATAACCTCAGACATGCAGATGACACCACCCTTATGGCAGAAAGTGAAGAAGAACTAAAGAATTTCTTGATGAAAATGAAAGAGGAGAGTGAAAAGGTTGCCTTAAAGCTCAACATTCAGAAAACTAAAATCATGGCATCCGGTCCCATCACTTCATGGCAGATAGATGGGGAAATAGTGGAAACAGTGGCTATTTTTCTGGGTTCCAAAATTGCTGCAGATGGTGATGGCAGCCATGAAATTAAAAGACGCTTACTCCTTGGAAGGAAAGTTATGACCAAACTAGACAGCATATTGTGAATCCATCACCAGGGAGGCCTTGCATGCTGCAGTTCATGGGATTGCAAAGAGTCATACACGACTCAGTGATTGAACTTAACTGAATTGTTCCTTGGAAGAAAAGTTATTAGCAAGCTAGACATCATGTTAAAAAGCAGAGACATTACTTTGCCAACAAAGTTCTGTCTAGTCAAAGCTATGATTTTTCCAGTAGTCATGTCAGGACATGAGGGTTGGAGCATAAAGCTGAGTACCAAAGAATTGACGCTTTTGAACTGTGGTGATGGAGGAGAGTCTTGAGAGCCTTGGACTGCAAAGATGTCAAATCAGTCGATCCTAAAGGAAATTACTCCTGAATATTCATTGGAAGGACTGATGCTGAAGCTGTAGCTCAAACACTTTGGCGACCTGATATGAAGAAGTGACTCACTGAAAAAGATCCTGATGCTGGAAAAGACTGAAGGCAGGAGGAGAAGGGGACGACAAAGAATGAGATGGTTGGGTGGCATCACTGGCTCAATGGACATGAGTTTGAGCAAGCTCTAGGCGTTGGTGATGGACAGGGAGGCCTGGCACGCTGCAGTCCATGGGTTGCAGTCAGGCACGACTGAGTGACTGAACTGAACTGAACAGACTAGATTTGAGCATGTCTAAAGTATTACTCAGCAACTTCACTCATATGGAATGTATACCTGTATGCACAGCAGGAGATGTATACAAAGTGTTCAAAGCAGCCCTTTTCCAGCCCAAAGCCAAACAACCCAAATATCCATTAATGTCAGAAGCAGAATGGGATATAATGATACAATGAAATATTATAAAGCAATGGGAATGAATGAAGTACTTTCATAGGCAAAAAAAAGGAAGAGGCTCACAAGAAGGTTATTAGGTGATGGAAACTAGACACTGCAGAGCTCCTACCTAATGAGGACTCATAAGTGTGAACAAGCCACTGGCAAGTTTCACAAAGAACAAAAGAGAAAAGGAAAAGACAGATTTAGATGGAGCAGACTATAACTGTAATAAAATTTTTGAAACAAAACACTAAGAACAATTTAAGTATATTTAAAAAATGTTGATGAAACATTTTAAATGTTTCAAGGAAAATAGAAAACTTGAATATCATTCATTTCAGTTCCATTCAATCAGTGTAAAGTGTTACTTTTTACATTAGGTCTTTGGTCACATGATGCTTTTGTATGGGCAGCGTACATAGGCGTTTGTTTGAAATGGGTGTCTTGTTTTTCCTTTTGAACTACATAGTGAGTCCGTTATCCAGCAGATCTTTCCTTCTAATTGATGACGTTACCTCATTGCTCAGTGAAGTTTCCATACATACAAGGATATGTATCCAGGGCCCATATTTTCTTACATTCTGCAGTTTGTCAATGGCAATATCATCACGATTTGGTTATTCCTTGTTCTTCTATTTCTTTAAAACAAATTTACCTGTTTTGGGTACTTTATGTTTCTATATTATCTCAGATTCACCATGCTATGCTCCTAAGGTGCCTTTGGGAATTCAGTGTGAATTGCATTTTTTTTTAGAATTATGGGGGAAATATTCATCTTTATGGGGGAAATAGTCATCTTTAAAAATCAAGACTTTCTTCCTTGGCAACATGGTATGATATCGGCATTGTATTTATCATTCAAATGTTAAAGCATCTCTGTATTCGTATGTTAATTCATATGCAAATATGTCACAGATATTTATACTTATGTTTTGGCAGCACTACTGAAAAAATTATAATAGCAAATCCACATAATTAAACTGACTGTCCACATACAGATCATTCAGTGTGGCTTATTCATACAATGGGAGCCTATACACACACTAAAGGTTGGGAACCAGATGCTTCAAGATGTCATTTGTATAAAATTTAAAGAAAATACTGAAATTATAATAAGTTATATACATACGGATTGTTGTCGTTCAGTCTCTAAGTTGTGTCCAGCTGTCTGTAACCCCGGGGACAGTTGTAGCCCACCCAGCTCCACCATCTATGGGGTTTTCATGGCAAGAACACTGGAGTGGGTTGCCATTTCCTTCTCTAGTACATATGGATACATACACATATATGTACAGAAATATACAGATATCTGAAGAAGGAGCCCTTGACATCTGTGAGTGGATCTGGTCTCGTGAACTAGGAACTGGCTGGTACTTACCTCTATGGGTTTCACAACACATGGCCTTTACGTTCTCCTACTGAACATAAAGAAATTCACAGAATGTCACTGTCAGACAAGACCACACTGTGACCATTATGGATCAAGAGAAAAAACAAGCCCACTATGAATTCATGTTGAATAAAGGCAAGCCAGGAATATTGAGCAAGCATTCCCTATCCCAGCTAATACAATGGACTTGCTTCTTTATCCACTGTAGCTTTAGCGTCACCTACTCTTCCCTCCTTTAAGGTAAGATATATTAAGATACCCAGTAATAGAATTATTCCTGCTTCCAAATAGTAAGGAATTGCAATTGTAACAATTCCTGCTTCCTAATTGTTAATAATAAACAATTCAGAGGAGAGCCCCATTTCCCGAATTCCTACCCCAAATCACATAACCCGATTTGCAGTCTCAAAGACCTTTCTAATACCCTCTGAGATTCCACACACTTTCCTATGAGGGCATGCTCCTTCACTGAAAGACACCAACTTATTCAGATGCAGGCATATTCCTGGTGATCTCTGGACAGCACTGACACATATAAGTAATTAATACAGAAACACCTAAAGGTCTGGTGGCTCAGACAATAAAGAATCTGCCTGCAATGCAGGAGACCCGGGTTCGAAGNACACACTTTCCTATGAGGGCATGCTCCTTCACTGAAAGACACCAACTTATTCAGATGCAGGCATATTCCTGGTGATCTCTGGACAGCACTGACACATATAAGTAATTAATACAGAAACACCTAAAGGTCTGGTGGCTCAGACAATAAAGAATCTGCCTGCAATGCAGGAGACCCGGGTTCGAAGCCTGGGTTGGGAAGATCCCCTGGAGGAGGGCATGGCAACCCACTCCAGTATTCTTGCCTGGAGAATCTCACGGACAGAAGAACCTGGTGGGTTACAGTCCATGGGGTTGCAAAGACTTGGACATGACTGAGCGACCAACATTTAACAACATAAAGAAAAAAAAAACCGTTCTAGTTTCAGGACAGCGGTTATTCCTTGGGATAGAAGAGGGGAAAGGGCAGGTGGTGAGAACTTGAGCTACGTCTTGAAGTTATATTGCTCTCTTCTCGCTTTAAAAAAATAGTAAAACAGAGAATCAAATTCAGATGCGAATAGCAGAATCAGAGACTAGTCTGAAGTTTCAACTCATAATTTCAAAGCTCATTTAGATAATTACAGCCTAAATAAAGAAGAAAATGAAAAGGCAAGGCTATGAGTCACAGCCCTGCAAGCTGTGCTTCTGCAGTGCTGCCAAGAGCAGGGACCAGCACGCGGGACTGAAACCTTCTAGGTGGCTTTCCCCCTGCTTTACTGCACGTTGTCTGCGAGTTGCCACTGAATGGAATCGGAGGGCTCCTTTGGGAAGTCAGCTACCGTTAGACTACCAAGCATGTAACTTTGCCACCTTTTGGTAACTCAAGCAAACTACAACTTCCACTTAATAAGAACAAAATTCACAAAATGGCATCTTGTTAATATGAAATCTTCCCCTCTGAGACATGATGTCACAAACTTGAATAGGAATTCTAATGTATACTCTTATCCCATTCCAATTTACTGTTCTGAGTCTTAAAAGTTTCAGAGATAGAAAAAAACGTGCTACTCAGTTGCTTTCTGCCCTTTCCCTGTTGCGTTTTTCAGGCCTCAAGGATCATTTAGGTTTCAAAGCTCTCTTCTCTCTGCATGTTCTACCCTCTTCTCATGTGTTCCAATCTCTCTCCTTCAGTATGTAACTCATGTGCAATTTCATAAATATTCTTGATCAGTCTCACTGGAAGTAACAGGTCGCTGGTGAGAAGTCCTGTTGCACTTTATTTCTGCTTCACGTGTGTACTTGTTCTTTCTTTCATTCATTTATTCAATAAATACATTTACTCACCTTGTAAGAGGTGCTAAAGAACTAACACCTTTCCACGGTGGCTCTTGCATGTCCTCGATCTCCACAGCTGTGCCCTACCCCCGTCCTTGCCCATGGCCTTCACCCTGCTCCTTCCCACTCTCTTGTTATAATATAAATGGCCCAAACGAAGACAGGAGATGCACCAAACCAACTCAGACCACCTAGTCTTGCGATTCAGTTCAGTTCAGTTCAGTTCAGTCACTCAGTCATGTCCAACTCTTTGTGACCCCATGAATTGCAGCACACCAGGCCTCCCTGTTCATCANACTTTATTTTTGGCGGCTCCAAAATCACTGCAGATGGTGATTGCAGCCATGAAAATAAAAGATGCTTACTCCTTGGAAGGAAAGTTATGACAAACATAGACAGCATATTAAAAAGCAGAGACATTACTTTGCCAACAAAGGTCCATTTAGTCAAGGTTATTGTTTTTTTAGTGGTCATGTATGGATGTGAGAGTTGGACTATAAAGAAATCTGAGCAAAGAAGAATTGATGCTTTTGAACTGTGGTTTTGGAGAAGATTCTTGAGAGTCCTTTGGACTGCAAGGAGATCCAACCAGTTCATCCCAAAGGAGATTAGTCCTGGGTGTTCATTGGAAGGATTGATGTTGCAGCTGAAACTCGAATACTTTGGCCACCTGATGCGAAGACCTGAATCACCAGAAAAGACCCTGATGCTGGGGAAGATGGAGGCAGGAAGAGAAGGAGACCGACAGAGTATGAGATGGTTGGATGGCATCACCGACTCAATGGACATCAGTTTGGGTGGACTCCAGGAGTTGGTGATGGACAGGGAGGTCTGGCATGCTGCGGTTCATGGGGTCAAAAAGAGTCGGACACGACTGAGCAACTGAACTGAACCATTTTCATTTTATACCCCAAAGCGTTCTGTGGTTGACAGACTCTTTCCTGCCTAATAAATCCATACACACAGGGTTTACTTACTATAAGCAATCTTTAGCCAAGGACATCCTGCTAAAAGCATTCCTGCTAAAGAGATAATGTCTGTTTCTCTGGGAAACTATCACCTGTCTACAGGAGTCCACTTAGCAAGGAAATGAGACAGGGTCACCTGACTGTTTACCTTGCCTTGGACAGGGATGGAAAAAGTCATCTTCCAACTAAACCACGTGAATGGATCACAAGCAGCTTCTTATGGTCTGCCCCCCACGGATCACATTTGTCTAGGGCTTCTAACATTCAGATTCCCTCGTTTTAACCCCCTAAATGAGTCACCTCCTCCCCTTGGCACTGCCCTTACCTGCACTGCAGGGCCCTCTGGAGGCTGCTGTTGACTGTATGTTGCAAAAATTGAAATATTACCAGTAAATAAGCAAAACAATGAATCATCGGTGCTTGGATAGCAAATGCATATAATCCTAACCAGAACAGGGAAATCCAAAATAGGCTGATAAGATTTTATCTGTTCCTGTATGAAATCATAATAGTGTGGGCAGCTATTAAAAGTCTGCTGAACAGATTATTCTTTTTCATTCATTCTCCTTGATGCAAAATTTATAAAATGTAGGAGCTGGGGAAGGAGAATCATAATATAATTTAGGACAAACAGGACAAACTCTAATATTATATTAGAGTTAATATTGCATTAGACTTTATACCTAGTAATATTAGAGTTAAGAACTCTAATATGTGGGAGAAATGGGTTGGTATAAAAAACAGGAAAAAAATAATCAAGGGAAAAATAATAGGAAATGGTTCAAGAAATCTCAACCCAAGAAGAGGAAAGCTTTCAAAGAACTCAACACAGACAACAAAGCAGCCTCACGAGTGGGTAATTTGTGAGGAGTTATGTACCATTGTTGTAATTTTTTAAAAAATTGGATCCTTTTTTCCCCCCAGTTCCTTATTTTGGGAAACTCAGAACAGCTAGCTCATCTTAAACTTCACTGGAAAAAAAAATGTCTTAGTAATAAATCCCACCAGATAAAGTAAATTATACTAATTCTTTTTCTAATATATTATATTCTTAAAATGAAGAGTTTCATGGGGGCATAATTTGCATACAGAATTTAAAATCCTGACAACTGAAAATGAAAAAAAAAGAATGAGAGAGAAAAAAGATGATGCAGAGTGTTTTCAGACAAACTTGATGATAATAACCACATGTACAAGTTCTGAATTTTCTCCAAAAACACTGGACAAACTATAAGGATGTAAGTTGGGAATTTGTCAGTTTGTAAGAAAGGCAAGGTGTTGCTTAGGTGCTGAAAGCAGTCGTGTTGAGTTATGTGTGGAAGAAGCCCTATGGCGTGGGGTGGGGTCCAGAATTAAGAAGAAAAATCTTTAAATTGGAGAGGGGTGGAAGGAGAGATAATACTGCAATGGTTTCTGAAGAAACACCCATGTTATATATATATATTGGTAATTCTGAGGTAAGTATCTATTTCTCAGTTGAGACACACTAGTTGATTTATGTGAAAATGATTCTGCAATATTGCTAAAGCAACAGTTGTAAAAGATAAAAGTACTCTGTAAATGCCATGAGATAGCAAAACTACATATTAGAAAAAAATTTAAGATTAAACACAAACTGCAAATCATCCAGAATATGCAGGCACAGATTCCATTCAGACTAAGCTAACTTTATACCATAAACACAGTTAAATTAAAACCATCCTCTAAAAAGAACACTTACAATAGACAGCCATGACTAATTTCTTTCCTTCAAAAAAAAAAAAAAAAGAAGAAGAAGGAACGCCCAAATAGATTATAAATTCACATGGAAAACGAGTCAGACAATGTAACGGATTTTAATCTCTAGTCTGTGGGCTCATGGATGCCTTCCAAAGCCTGTGAACTGTCTAAGGTGGAAAACAAAATTTCATTCATACGTGAACAGGAGAACTTCAATGTTTTAACCAGATTCTCCCCTGCCCCGCCAGAAAGTCAAGGACCATTGCATTGTTCCCAATGCAAACAACAGGATACAAAGACGACTGAATAGTGTACAACCCATGAAAGACCAGGAAATAACTAAATCACCAAGAGTCCCAAGAACAGTATCATGTGGACCTCATTTGGGGTTCCTAGGGAGTTTAATGGGGCTTCCCAGGTAGTGCTCTCGGTAAAGAACCCATGTGCCAAAGCACGAGACGTGAGACACGGGTGTGACCCTGGGTGGAGACAACCCCTGAAGGCGGGCATGGCAACCCACTCCAGTATTCTTGCCTGGAGAATCCCATGGACAGAAGAGCCTGGTGGGCAACAGTCCACAGGGGTCACAAAGAGCTGGACTCTTTGTGAAACAACTTAGCATGCACACAGTGAGTTGAACATCTTCTGGAAACCCAGGTTTTTATGGAGGAATAGAATGGGACAGATTTTCTGCTACAGAACACATCTGAATACGATCATGATCTATCATCCTGTTTACTATACTAGGTTTCTTAATCTCCTTCTTTTGTGCTGTTTTTGCAGTGGGATTTTGCATTTACTTCTTGGCATTTATCATACCAGTAATATTTACATGATGAAATTTTTATAAACCCTTGAGCAAAATCCCTAATTACTAGTAATTTTAAGTCAGCCTAACATAAAATCTAATTGATTAAGACCATCCCTTTTAATTTTCTTTCATTCTTATTTTATTCATTTGTCTCAGTGGAAAAGGATACTGAGTTAGCAATTATATATGAAAAACATACATGAGATGATTAGATAGCATCATCAGTTCAATGGACATGAATTTGAGCAAACTCCAGGAGTTACTGGAGGACCAGAGAAGCCTACTCCAGGAGATACTGGAGGACATGGAGTCCATGGGGTCACAGTCAGACACAACGTAGTGACTTAACAGTAACATGAAAACACATTATTGCCCACCAAAATACTGCTGTCCTATAATTTAATCCATGTACTTCTAAGTTCGTCTTTATCTTAATATTGCTTTTTAAAAAAAACTTGTTATTTTGTATAGGGGTATAGCCAATTAACAAGGTAGTGACGGTTTCAAGTGAAGAGCAAAGACACTCAAGCCATCCACATATATGTATCCATTCTCCCCCAAACTCGCCCTTCCATCCAGGCTGCCACATAACACTGAGCAGAGTTCTATGTGTTATTCAGTAAGTCCTTGCTAGTTATCCATTTAAAATACAGCAGTGTGTACATGTCCCTCCCAAACTCCCTAACTACCCCCCTTCCCCATCCTTTCTCCCACCAGCAACCATAAGAAACCCTAAGTTCATTGAACTATAACACAGTGTACACATGTTATTTATCTAGGATACTACAATAATAGCACCAGACACTCTGTCCTTATCCATACCACTACCGATTTTTAAATACCTTTCTCCCAGAAACAAGGGCTGAATCTCTAGCAGTACCTAAGTTAAGCAGATTTAACACACGCTGTCAAAGGCAGTCTTTATCAGTTCAGTTCAGTCGCTCAGTCGTGTCTGACTCTTTGCCACCTCATGGACTGCAGCATTTCAGGCTTCCCTGTCCTTCACCAACTCCCAGAGCTTGCTCAAACTCATGTCCATCAAGTTGGTTATGCCGTCCAACCATCTCATCCTCTGTTTACAATCTTTCCCAGCATCGGGGTCTTTTCCAATGAGTCAGTTCTCATCAGGGGGCCAAAACATTGGAGTTTCAGTTTCAGCATCAGTCCTTCCAGTGAATATTCAGGACTGATCNCAAACTCATGTCCATCAAGTTGGTTATGCCGTCCAACCATCTCATCCTCTGTTTACAATCTTTCCCAGCATCGGGGTCTTTTCCAATGAGTCAGTTCTCATCAGGGGGCCAAAACATTGGAGTTTCAGTTTCAGCATCAGTCCTTCCAGTGAATATTCAGGACTGATCTCCTTTAGGATGGACTGGTTGGATCTCTTTGCAGTCTAACGGACTCTCAACAGTCTTCTCCAACAGTTCTAAAGCAGCAGTTCTTTGGTGCTCAGCTTTCTTTATAGTTCAACTCTCACATCCACACACGACTACGGGCAAAATCATAGCTTTGACTAGACAGACTTTGTCGGCAAAGTAACGTCTCTGGTTTTCAATATGCTATCTAGGTTGGTCATAACTTTCCTTCCAAGGAGTAAGCGTCTTTTAATTTCATGCTGCAGTCACCATCTGCAGTGACTTTGAAGCCAAAGAAAATAAGGTCTGTCACTGTTTCCATTGTTTCCCCATCTATTTGACATGAAGTGATGGGACCGGATGCCATGATCTTAGTTTTTTGAATGTTGAGCTTTAAGCCAACTTTTCCACTCTCCTCTTTCACTTTCATCAAGAGCTTCTTTAGTTCTTCTTCACTTTCTGCCATACGGGTGGTGTAATCTGCATATCTGAGGTTATTGATATTTCTCTTGGCAATCTTGATTCCAGCTCATGCTTCATACAGCCTGGCATTTCTCATGATGTACTCTGCATAGAAGTTAAATAAGCGGCATAACAAAATACAGCCTTGACATACTCCTTTTCTGATTTGGAACCACTCTGTTGTTCCATGTCAAGTTCTAACTGTTGCTCTTGACCTGCATACAGATTCCTGGTATGCAGGTCAAGGCCTGCTTCTTGACCTGCATATCAGACCACCTGACCTGCCTGGTATTCCCATCTCAGGTGGTCTGGTATTCCCATCTCTTTAAGAATTTTCCAGAGTTTGTTGTGATCCACACAGTCAAAGGCTTTGGCGTAATCAATAAAGCACAAGTAAATGTTTTTCTAGAACTCTTGTTTTTTGTATGATCCAATGGATGTCGGCAATTTTAACACATGTTGTCAAAGGCAGTCCTTTATAGTTCCTGACATGTGGTAGGGTGAATAATGTATATATACCATACAACTAGAAAGATTAATAAGGTGAGGACGTTCATTCTTCAGAAGAATATTTTACTTCCAAAGGAAGAGAGCCGTGGGAATGTGCAGTGGGAAGAACATGGCCCTGAAGCATCCAGGTTCTGGCCAAAAGAAGTAACAGTCATTGAACAGGGAGAAGAAAGCAGAAGCCTGTAAGCTCCCGGAGGACACAGGAGCAGAGCCTGCTGGGGAGCAGGGAGGTTCCGAGGAGGTTGTTTTCCTGTACTTCCCTGTCTCCCTCCCCACCCTGCTCACCTTGCTGCTTCTGAGCTGAGTCCATGGCGACCAGGGAAGCATCCACCTCCATGCCACAAGACGACAAGCATGAGGAGGGACAAGGTCATAGCTCCCAGCTTGTTGGAGGTTATTTAGGCTTGTCTGGGGGGTGCCACTCTAGTTTTTGCCCTGACACTCCTCTTTTCAGATGAACTGGGGTCGCACAGAATCGGACACGACTGAAGCGACTTAGCAGCAGCAGCAGCAGCAGCAGCACTCAAATAAGCTAAGATGGGCTGGGAAGCCCTCGCCCTTCCACTTGCTGCTCCTGCCACAGCCAGGCTAGTAGCACGTGACACACGTGCAGCCAACAGCTTCTCATTTTAAAAGTCACTCACAGCTAACAAGTGTGGGGGCACAACAACGAGCCACATGGTGTAAGGAGGAACGTGCCCCCCGATGACAGAAACGTGCCCCTCGACTACAGGAGCATGCCCCCGATGATAGGAACGTGCCCCCCGATTACAGGAACGTGCCCCCCGACTACAGGAGCGTGCCCCTGATGACAGGAACGTGCCCCCCGATGACAGGAACGTGCCCCCATTACAGGAACGTGCCCCCCGACTACAGGAGCGTGCCCCCGATGACAGGAACGTGCCCCCCAATTTCAGGAGTGTGCCCCCCAATGATAGGAACGTGCCCCCTGATCACAGGAACATGTCCCCCAATCACAGGAACGTGCCCCCCGATTACATGCCCCCCGATTAAAGGAACACACCCCCTCGATTACAGGAACGTGCCTTCGATTACAGGAACGTTGCCCCCGATGACAGGAACGTGCCCCCCATGACAGGAACGCGCCGCCCGATTATAGGAACGTGCCCCCTCCCAGATTAAAGGGACACGCCCCCTGATTACAGGAACGTGCCCGCCTGACTTCTCCCATTGATTACATAGTCTATAACCCGTGAAAGATCAGGAAATTACTAAATCACCAAGAGTCCCAAGAACAGTACTATGTGCATCCAATTTGGGTTCCTAGGGAGTTTAATGGGGCTTCCCAGGTGGTGCTCGTGGTAAAGAACTCACGTGCCAAAGCAGGAGACATGAGATGCGGGTTTGACTGTGGGTGGAGAAGACTCCTGAAGGAGGGCATGGCAACCTAGTCCAGTATTCTTTCCTGGAGAATCCCATGTGTTTGGAAGTGAAGAGTTAGCTCTGTCTTATCCTGGTTCCCAAGGAACCTATGTATTCCTATGGAAAAGGCAAACCTCCAGGTCATTCCACCTCAGCCCCCTTCCTCTTCCTGATTTCAGCACAAACAAACCCCAGCACGGGTTTTATTTTACAGGACTAGCCGCTCACACTCCAGAGACGAATGGACATGGACACAGAGGCAACACTCAGTCATTCTCCACTTAACCAAGATGCGCTCCTTAATAAAAACACCCTGTAAAAATGGTTCCTCTGATCGAAAACAGCATCAGAAGTTTCAAAACAGAACAAAAACAGAGCAGTTTAGTTCATAATGAAGATTACCTCCATGTAAGTAATCTTTTTATACAGGTTTTTAGATGAGCTCACATCATCAACAACAAAAAATAAAACATAAACCTCAACTTAAAAAATTTTTATAAACCTATTTTCCATTACTTTTGAAGAACGTTTCAACATGAAGTCATCTTCCTAAAATGCATTCTGGGTAGTACACAGTTTATTTTACACACCTCACAAGCTAAATTCAGACAATTATACTCAACTCTAAATTAAATTTTTAAAAAATCTTTTTTTTTTTTTTTGCTTAGTGAGGTTCTTTTGAGTCTCTAATGCTGAACTTTGCTTTGGATTCTTCAGAATAAAAGCTATCCAAATAATTTGAAAACTTCTATCAAGAATCCTGGCACTTTTCCTGCAGATAAAATGGGCATTCCACTCACTCCTCCCACATACCAAACAGTGAAGGCAATACAACAATTTCCCAAACACAGCATTTTTTCCTCTCAGTTAGTATAATTTTGGAATGATATATTATTAAACAGCTGGGTGTGTGCATGTGTGCTAAGTTGCGCCCAACTCTTTGCGATCCTATTGATTGTAGACCTCCAGGCCTTTCTGTCCATGGAATTTTCCAGGCAAGAATACTAGAGTGGTTTGCCATTTCCTAATCCAGGGGATCTTTCTGACTCAGAAATAGAACCCATGTCTCTTGTATCTCCTGCATTGGCCTGCGGATTCTTTACCAGCTGAGCCACCAGGGAAGCCCACTGGACAAGTCAATTGATAAATAACTATGTGGCACCACACATGAGATTTTAAAAATCCATGGCACAGAATATTATAATATCCATTACTGTGATGGTATTTAGCTCTTCCCAGCTAATATTTTTTTTTAAAATAACAACCTCCAACCAGGAATAACCCAAATGCCTATCAATGGGTGACTGGATAAACTGTAAATCCAACTAATGAATTACCATTCAGCATCTAAAAGAAAAGGACTTTTAATATCTTATAAGGACATGTATGAATTTCAAAAGTTCTACAGTGAGTGAAAGCAGCCAGACACAAAAAGCTATAAACACATATTTAATTTATATTAAATTCTATAAGTTTTATTGCAGACAAAACTAATCCACAGTGGCCGAAGCAGGTCACTGCTTGCCTGGGGGCAGGGGGGTGAGTGACAAAGAGCATGGAACACAAGCTATCACGCATGCCTCCAGGAGCACTCACAAACTGTATCACAAGCTGCTTCCTCATGGCTGTGTCAGCCATAAAGCGTGGTCCCATTTGTTAGATTGTCACCTAAACTAGCTAACACTCTGTGTATATTTTTAAAAACAATAATGATAAAATTAAATTATTGTTCAAATCCCCATCTCAAGGTAAAAGGTCACCACTAGGCATAAAATTCCAAGGCGGATATTATTTTACTTATTGTTTATTTATTGTTTGCCATTTTAAGAAGGAATGGTATCTCTCAGCCCCATGTTGATAACAGTGCCTAGCTTTGGACCAGAGAGCAAAATGTATGGCAGAGAGGGAAATGCTGTGGGTCTATGAAGAGGACTTTGACATTTGATCTTATATATTGGGTTGGAAAAACAAAATTTTTGCCCAATCCAATATTTGCTTGAATTTTTCAAACAAGTTATTTTTGAAGTGTTGCATTTACAACTAATTTCAGTGAAAATCTCAACAAAGTGAACTTTCCTTAAAAAAATAAAAGCATTCAGCTAGCACAAAGCCGAAACTTAAATAGGCCAATTTTCACAATGCAAAACTGCCTTTAAATTGACAAATGCCACTGAGATCACAGGCTGAAATTAAACAATTAGTTTGATCAATAAGGTGACTCTCAACAGACCGGTTTAATTTAAAAATTGTTAACCAATTATTTATATACATGTGAGTGACCTCAAGTGAACGGATAACATAGAGTCTGGGTTTCATCTTTTTACTCCTCTGGTTTACTCTCAAATCATTTTCTTTTAAAAAATTAAATAATTTAATATGCAAATTTTCTAAGTTTGCTCATTAAAATTGCTTTGAAAATACTTGTACCTGAAAAAGGCAGCCCTGTTTGTTATGGTTGCCAATTGACAGTAACTGCAGAGAAGTCTAAATTATGTCTGTCACATACGCATTATGGTTTGAATCCAGAAAAAATTCTGAGAAGACCCAACATGGTTCCAGCAAATATAGCTAATGGCATTCAGCTGCCGCAGTCCAAAGGAATAACAAATAATCCTTTTAAAAAATGACAAGCTTGTTTAATAATCTTCATTCTGTCTACAATTTCATTTCTGAGTATTTAGCATTGTGAATGATGTAATAATCTGTATTCTTCCTGATGGAAAACCTGTTATCCAAATTAAGAGCTTTTTGTCTCCCTTAACTCAATTCAGCTAATTAACAGAATCATGCTTTCCCAACTGATTTCCATTTGCTGCCAGGCAAGTTAAAAATACCATATAAAAAGCCAATAAATATGTCTTCCCCAATTAACGAGAGGCCCTTCTACCAGTCTAACTGGAAGACTAAATAGTGCACTAATTTTAAAGCTATTTCAGTTCATAACATATATTATACCCATCATATGTGCCCATTAACTGTGATATAAGACTACCAAATGGAAAAAGTCAGAAAAATTCAATTGGAAGTGAAAATTTATTCTGTAACGAACTACCAGTGAGCGGATACATATCTGGATGTAGAACCAGAGTAGGATGATTTTAAACAGAAGAAAACGGATCTAGGCTTTGCAGCAGAGAAATTTCCCTGTTTTTAGTCTATATTTCTCTGCTTCAGTCTTAACAGGCAGAAAAACATTTATAGTTTGGCAGTCGTGGGTTTTCCCATAAGCACGAGTGGAACCACAGGGCCTGCTTCCGGGCTGCGTGAGTTATTTCCGGGAAGACTACACATGCTTTAAAGATCCCATATTAGTCAAGGTAGGAACCAGCAGCAAGCGATGGCCAAACAAGGCCAGATCAATGATGGTGCACTCGTCTCTTTATTATGCTATGATGGAAATACACCTTGTGTGATTATGACCAATTTTATCAGTGAAATTGAGCATGCCTGTCAGACTAGCATTTATGAAATATGCAGCAGCTTTAGAACCAGAGGAGTCATGAAACCCCATATGTTTACTGCTTTAGAAAATGTACACATCAACCAACGTAAATACGATTCAAATACATTTGTAAGCATAATCACAACCCACTTAAAAATTATTTGAACAATCTAATAGAAAACATTTTCCCATAGGTTTAAGGAGAAAATATATTGTAATTTTGTGAGAAAAAATAAAGCCCTTTTTGTCTGTCAAACATTTGACTCAAGGCAGAAAAGAGGAATACACTTAAATTAAGAATACCAATAGTATTTTCAAATTATCAACATAAAAGTCCATAAAGTAATGATACTCCAATATCGCTACTGATGATGATAATTCATTTATATTTTGAAACTGCTACTGAACTGCAAAGAATAATGAAAGTGAATAAAATGTCTATAACACTTTTTTAGTATCTGTCCTAACTAGATTGATATAATTACGATAAGTGGCAGAGGAGCTAGAATGAACTTTAATGTAAACTGTCCCTTTTTTTAGAAAATATTAATGCTCAAATAGTGATAGCTGGCTCAACTGCTTAGTCACAACAACTTAATAATTTTGGTTTCTAAATGTTGAACATCATTTTAGTAATATTTTCTGATGGGAATAGAATACATATTCATTGCCATTGATTAATATTTTAGGGATAACACAAATAATGTCTCACTTGTAATAAACTGTCATCTCTTCCAAACCTTTTGTATCACTTGTTTTAACATCAATCCACTTGACAGAATTATTTTCATCTCAATAAGAGTGGCAGAAAATAATAGTTTTAAAATGATACACAAATGTCTGTTTCAGAATATATGGTATAATAACAAAATACCAAAAAACAAGCTGCTTGTGGCCTAAGATATGCAAAGAATTAATTTTTGTGCTGGCATCTACTGTAATTAGAAATGGGTCTGTGCATCATGGTTAAACCAGTAACTATGGTAACGAGAGCAGGAAAGCATAAGTGCAGAAAGAGGGAGGCCGCATAAGCCAATGATAAGCTGCTTTTCATCTGTTTATTTTTAGAGTCTTTGTAATAAGCAGAACTATCTATAAAATGCATATTAACCTTATTCTACTTCCTATCATTCATTGTCAACAGATTAAGACGTGTCACTCCTTGAACTGACGCACACATTACCGGGAGGGCCCTGATAGCCACCTGCACACTGCCCCTGTGATAGCGGGGCTGCCTGGAGACAGAAACAGAAGAGAAGATTTTAGTAATTCCGTTTTTGGTGTCTTAGCCTTTTTGCTATAAATTGATAGCAAAGCCCCATTTTTCAGTTGCATGTGGCAACACGCTCACATTAGCAGGGCACAAACAGGAACAGAAAGCAGCCGCTCGCTCCATGTCGAGTGCTGGGTCTCAGTGGCTCCCAGGGCAGTCTGGGTGAGACCACGGCACAGACCTCCCAGCTCCCTGGAATCCCTGGCCTTTGAGTACATTTTTAGTCTCAAAACCATGCAGAAATGGGAGGAATATTTAAAGCAGTTTCAAAAGAGAACATCAGTCAAAACTGATGACAGGTATAAAAAATAAGCCATTTGAGAAGAGGTTTGGGTGGGTTGTGTTTTTCTTTTAATCATTTATCGAGGCTAGAAAAGACTGAGGAAGCCAAGAATGTGAGTGTGAACAGTAATTATCTCTTTATGGAAGATGGAGCAAGATGGAATAGCATAAATTTCAGAAAAACAACTATAATTTATGAAATAGCTTCCTGTAAAAGAAACAACGTATCACTAAATAAGCTGTTAGAATCGAGATGAATTTAATGAAAGACAGAAATAAAGACATGATGTTCTTCTTTAGCACAATGTGCTGTGCTGCGCTAAGTCACTTCAGTCATGTTCAACCTCTTTGTGACCCCATGGACCACAGCCCACCAGGCTGCTCTGTCCATGGAGATTCTCCAGGCAAGAATACTGAGTGGGTTGCCATGCGCCCCTCCAGGGGATCTTCCCGACCCAGGGATAGAACCCAAGTCTCTTATGCCTCTCGCATTGGCAAGTGGGTTCTTTACCACTAGCGCCATCTGGCAAGTCCCTTTTTGCACAATAAGAACTCCCTAAACATTTTCCCCACACAACTGAGTGACTTTCACTTTAAATTTCATAATTCTGGAATGGAGCTTCTGTATAAGGAATACAGGCGGGCTTCCCAGGAGTCGGATACGACCGAAGCGACAGCACATAAAGAATCACAAACCTTTCACAGCCCTTATTTCAATGGGAAGTAAATTAGGAAGCTAAGTGATTTCAAAGGTGGGAAGTCTCAGCTAAGATAAGGCACCAAAGACTATTTAACGTTTCAAAAAAAGCTTTAAGCGACTGGCGCCAAAGAGTTGATGCTGCTAAGTCACTTCAGTCGTGTCCAACTCTGTGCGACCCCATAGATGGCAGCCCACCAGGCTCCCCTATCTCTGGGATTCTCCAGGCAAGAACACTGGAGTGGGCTGCCATTTCCTTCTCCAATGCATGAAAGTGAAAAGTCAAAGTGAAGTCACTCAGTCGTGTCCGACTCTTAGCGACCCCATGGACTGCAGCCCAGCAGGCTCCTCCATCCATGGGATTCTCCAGGCAAGAGTACCGGAGTGGGGTGCCACTGCCTTCTCCGAAAGAGTTGATGACAGTATCATTTTCCGTTCTTGTGCTCGTTGTGTCACCCCAAATGAGGCATCTGCCAGATGTGAAGCACAGTTCTTGGCCCTGGGATACAAGCGTGAATAAGAGAGACACATCGCCTCCTCGTGCCACTTCCATTCTGGGCGGGGATACAGCCAGGAAACAGGCAAGTTAGCTAGACTGTTGCAAGAGCTCTGGGTGGCGTGACAGGGAGGAACTGCTAACAGGCTCCTTTGCTAGGCCGGTCAGGGAAGACCTTCCTGAGGCAGGTGAGGTTTCAGGCCATAGGAGCCAGTGATGTCACGAAGAGCATCCCAAGAATAGGGAACAGCAAGGCCAAATGTGCAGCATCTGAGGACATGAGATGACAGCATGGACCCTGGGGGGCAAAGAGCAGAACAGGACGGTGCTCGGCCGGCAGGAGAGCCCATGGGGGACCTGGTTAGGCCACGTTAGGGGCTGGATTCTAAAATGTATCAATCTTCCCAACAAACTGAAAAAAAAAACTGTTTTTTTTTTTTCCTTTTGGAATCATTTCTTAAAAAGTACCAGTTAGAAAGTCCAAATAGGCTTACTCACCCAGAACTTCTGTTCAGCTTCCTGAGAGGAAGCCAGGATTGCAGCGCCCTGCTGTACTGGACGCAGAACAGGACTGGCACAGCACGTCCAGACCTGGAGCTGAGATGACCCACGTGCACCTGCTGAGGGGAGAGGGCTGCCTTCTCTATCGCTTCTTCCAAACCAGAGATGTCTCAACCATCGTTTCCATTCAAATCAATGAGATACCAGAGAAGGAGCTCAGAATTCTCTTCCTCATTTTCAAAAACTGACTGTCACAAAATGTTAAAACTCCAACTGGAGAGCCTTTTCAAAATAGCTAACAGCTTCTCAATAATTCAGAGTAATTTTTATTTTTTTCAGTTCTTTTTAGTTTGTTTTCCATTTGTACCACTAGAAACTCCTCATGTAATTTCCATAGCAACCACTAGAGGGAGAACTTCTACTGAAAAAAGTCATTTAAAAACATCTTCCCTTGTTTCCTAAATCTGAACTCAAAAATAATGATGCCTCCCCAAGAGGAAAGATCATACAGGCATCTTGCAAATCTCAAATGTATTTTTTAATGAGTCTTGATAATAAGCAATAATATATATTCTGCAAAGAAGGGACTGGCTACCTACTCCAGGATTCTTGCCTGGAGAATTCCATGGACAGAGGGGCCTGTGGGCTACAGTCCATCAGTTTCAGTTCAGTTGCTCAGTCGTGTCCGACTCTTTGCAACCCCATGAATTGTAGCACACCAGGCCTCCCTGTCCATCAACAATTCCCGGAGTTCACTCCGACTCACGCCCATCGAGTCAGTGATGCCATCCAGCCATCTCATCCTCGGTCATCCCTTTCTTCTCCTGCCCCCAATCCCTCCCAGCATCAGAGTCTTTTCCAATCAGTCAACTCTTCGCATGAGGTGGCCAAAGTACTGCAGCTTCAGCTTTAGCATCATTCCTTCCGAAGAAATTCCAGGGCCGATCTCCTTCAGAATGGACTGGTTGGATCTCCTGGCAGTCCAAGGGACTCTCAAGAGTCTTCTCCAACACCACAGTTCAAAAGCATTGATTCTTTGGCCCTCAGCCTTCTTCACAGTCCAACTCTTGCATCCATACATGACTACTGGAAAAACCATAGCCTTGACTAGACAGACCTTAGTCGGCAAAGTAATATCTCTGCTTTTGAATATGCTATCTAGGTTGGTCATAACTTTTCTTCCAAGGAGTAAGCATCTTTTGATTTCATGGGGTTGTAAAAATTGGACGAGATTAAAACAACCAACACTTTCACTTCAAAGATTCTTACATTCATTAATCATTTGCTTACCCAAATGAATGGCCAAGGGAACAGGTATTATGACCACTTGGCTAAAATTTTAAAAATGCAAATTACTGAACCGAAGACAAATAAGATTTTAATTGAACATTCATATTAGGACTGAGGTCTGAGTATTTTTTTCAAATACATTATATTGTCTCCTTACCACTTTTTGTTGAGAAAATAGAAAACTTTATAGTCTCAGCTTTCCATCATATTGTAGAGTTCTAGATAAATATCTGGAAACACAAGAGACACTTAAATAACTACTGAATGTTGGATGAATTAACATATGAAAGAAAGAGTGAATGAATGGAGTTTCACTCTTTCTCTGCAGCGCTGAGTGCTAACATAGCACCTAGCAATAGGACACCTGTTCTCTTTCCAACCACATCTCATTTCCGAGGCAGCAGTTGCAAGGATGCCTAAGGATATTGCTTGCAGTTTAATAAGCCCCATGAAGAAGAGAGCTTTGTAATCCTTTCTCCAAGATCATGGAATCCTCATGTTATGGACTGAATGTTAGTGTCACCCCCCAAATTCCTGTTAATATCTTAACTCCTTGTGTGTCATGGTGTTGGAAGGTGGGGACTCTGGAAGGTGATTCGCTCCTGAGAGTGGAGCCCTCATGAATGAATTCGTGCCCTTAAAAGGAATGAAAGAGGCATGAGAGATGCTCTGTTTCTCTTTGCCATGTGAGAATACAAGAAGATGGCCATCTGAGAATCATAATCAGGGCCCTCACCAAGAAATCGACCACGTTGGCATCCTGACCTCAGGCCTCCAATCTGCTGAACTGCACGAAATAGCACCCAGTTTATGGAATCTTGTTATGGCAGCACACAGATACACCTCTTCTTGCTCCACCTTCTCTAGACCGATTTTAGAAATTTTAAACTAGGCAATTTTGATTATTCCACTAAGTCTTACGCAAACCATCATTATCACTCAAATACAGAATTCCCTCACATGGGTTAACTGCAGAGGAAAGAAAAAACAATTAACTAGAAGAAAGAAGACTTAAAATTTTGACCTCCACCTTCCTTTTGCTCGGTTGGTAAAGACTCTGCCCAGAATAGAGGAGATCCAGGTTCAATCCCTGGGTTTGGAAGATCCCCTGCAGCAGGGAATGGCAAGCCACTGCAGTATTCTTGCCTGGAGAAGCCCATGGACAGAGGAGCCTGGCAAGCTACAGTCCCATGGGTTACAAAGAGTCGGACATGACTAACACTTTCACTTTCCTTCCTTTTGCAGGAGTCTTGAAACATTTGCCACAAAGGTATACTATGGGTCTGTGTCACATCAAGTAAAATAAAAATATTGATACTATAATAATAAGTTACCAATTGCTATTAGAGTAAGTAAAGGACAGTTATTGAAATCCACCAAAGAGCCTTGAAAAAAAGCAATAATCCCCTAAGAAACACTAGACACTTCTTTTAGAGCAAGAAGGCTGCATTTGGTGGGATGTGTATATGTGGGGATGGGGTACTTGCTGTCTCTTCTCCTGCAGTTAACTTCCTCTGCACAATTAAGGAATCAAGAAACTGGCTCCTAGGAATTCCCTGGAGATCCAGTGGTTAGGCCTCTGCACTTCCATTACAGAGGGCCCCAGTTTCACTCCCGGCTGGGGAACTAAGGCACTGCAAGCCATGCAGCACAGCCAAAAAGAAAAAAAAAAAAAAAAAGACAGCTCCTCCTAAAATGAGCAGATAATCCACAGTTTCATATAGTTCCAAATATCATAAAATATTTTCAGAAGAAATCCTGAGAAGTGAAAAGTTTTTTAGTGCTTTCCTATAATTTCAATCTGCTTACAATGAAAAAAATGAATTAAGTTTTTTAACAAGGGGGAGATATTTTTAATTCAAGTTATATAAATTTCATATCTGATCTTAAAATTATCTCTGGCACATATTTTGTGTTTAAAAAAAAAAGTTAAGCTGTCTCCTTGTTGTTTAATCTAAGAAGATAAATAATCAAGTGCTACTAGACTGAGTCGTACCTAGTACTCCCTGTCTCTTCTTATCAAGAGCTGAGCTTACCAAAGACTCCCTGGAACTGGCAAGGAAACAAGGGTGTCTCCTCTGGCTGGTCCTTCCAGAATCCTCCACCAGGCTGATTTCAAGTGCACAAAGAAGATAAAGTTGAACTGGTAGGCTTCCTCATATCTACTCATTCCGCACATTTAGTACATTCCTTGAGTAGCTGGTTTTGAAAAAGCTTATTTAAAAATTATCTGATTTTGTGCATCAAGTTTTTTGGATGATATCCCATGAAACTTTTCAAACAGAAAAAGTTCTTGTAGCTTTGTGAGCTCATGTACCATGTCTCTAGTGAATTTTTAAAATCCATGAGTGAAAGGAGACAGTTATTGGTAATCGGTTCATATATAAGCTCCACTGAATGACAAACGATTTTGTAAAGCAAAAAAAAAAAAAAGTCAGAGCCCCCTGGGAAAATCTTAAAAGCATATGGAGTTTACCACGAAGAAAAGTAATTCCATTTACAATGAGTATCAGAGGGGAAAAGATTCAACATATTTTGACAAAGTTAATATATTTGCTTTCTACAGTACTGTGGGTCTCTTGTCCATTCAAACTCAGAAACCTAACTATATCATTAGAAAAGAATAAATAAAATTAGATTACCTAGGGGTCTAACAGAGATCTGCTTCAGTCGTGTCCGACTCTGTGCGACCCCATGGACTGCAGCCTACCAGGCTCTTCCGTCCATGGGATTTTCCAGGCAAGAACACTGGAGTGGGGTGCCATTGCCTTCTCCAGCGCTCAAATGATATTTAATAAATGTTTATATGTATTCAACTTTTATTCACATCGTTTTAATCACTTTACAAATTAAATATAAAGTGCCATTGATACCTGAGTCAACGAAATTCAAGCATATAACAATACTTCTATATAACTAGGAAGTGGTTTTGAAATATGAAAATAGGACTACAACACTTGGAGAATTAGTCTTAATTTTCAACAAAATGCAAATACTCCAAGTTCAACCACAAATTTCAAAGCAAGAAACTGCAAAATAATTTTTGGTCATTGAAATGTGTTTTATGAGTGGAAAAAATAGCTTCTGGAGCTCTAAGATACAGATCTACTCTCAGAAAAACCCAGGACACTCTGCTACAGTCAACAGACCAGACAGCACTCACCAAAGTATTTTTGGCTGTGATTAAGTGGGTGTGTTAAGGGTTGGGGGGAGGTGGCAGAGGGGGCTGGAATAGGGAGATGAGGGCACAAAATCTTCACTTTAGTTTGGAGAAAAAAATACTTCAATGGCACATGGTAGTTTTAAATGCCTTTCCCCCGTCGTCTTAAATGATTACCAGCAAGAATCTTATTATTACAGCAAAAATTACCAACCATAAATTCAACTGTGTTAATTTCCAAACTATTGAAAATATGTCACATCAGAAAGTTGAGCTCTCAAAATGGAAATATGTACCAGTGTCTCCAATAATGTTGAATTAAAAACATGATGTTTACAAGGAATTTTCTCTTTCCTATGAATATTTAGAAAGATTTTTTTTTAATCATTTTTTCAGGCTTCTGCTACCATGAATGCCACACCTTCCAAAAAGCTCTGAGAAAAGAGATTCTCCTCTCCACCAACTAGAATTTACTACTCTCATAGGTGAAACACTAATAAATGATGGAAAACCTCCATCTCTCATCTTGCCTACTGATCTTACCATAGGACAAAAACATGTTCCTTTCCCAAGATGACTATTTGTGCAACCAACCCTTGGAGCAAGTAACCCTTTCTATTTTTAATATTTTTCAAAATTTATTTTTAATTGAAGAATAATTGCGTTACAGTATCGTGTTGGTTTTTGTCATGTATCGACATGAATCAGCCACAGGTCTCCGTATGTCCCTCCTTCTTGAACCTCCCTCCCGCCCCATCCCACCCCTCTGGGTTGTCCCAGAGCCCTGGTGTGAGTTTCCTGAGTCATACCGCACACTCCCCCCAGCCCTCTGGCTTACGTATGAAAGCATGTCTGCTTCTGTGCTGCCCCCTCCATCCGTACCACCCTCTCCTTCCTTCCTCCTGCCAGTATCCATTAAGTCATTCTCTTTTTTATGTATATTTGCCCGGAATTGTCAGTAGGACCAGTAAGTAGAAGAATCATACCCCACGAATTCTTTTGCTCTTTCGTTACAGTAATTAAAGGCAAGTGATCACAAAAAGGGTGCCCCCAAAGGAAGCCATTATTATGATATCAATCCATTACTTTCCCAATTACTGATTACAACAAAGATCTAAGGCTCTGCTTTGTTTCAGTTCAGTTCGGTTGCTCAGTCGTGGCAGACTCTGTGACCCCATGGACTGCAGCATGCCAGGCTTCCCATCACCAACTTCCAGAGTTTACTCAAACTCTTGTCCACTGAGTCAGTGATGCCATCCAACCATTTCATCCTCCGTTGTCCCCTTCTCCTCCTGCCCTCACATCTTTCCCAGCATCAGGGTCTTTTCAAATGAGTCAACTCTTCGCATCAGGTGGCCAAAGTATTGGAGTTTCAGCTTCGGCATCAGTCCTTCCGATGAACACCCAGGACTGATCTCCTTTAGGATGGACTGGTTGGATCTCCTTGCAGTCCAAGGGACTCTCAAGAGTCTTCTCCAGCACTACAGTTCTAGAGCATCAATTCTTCAGCACTCAGCTTTCTTTATAGTCCACCTCTCTCATCCATACATGACTACTGGAAAAACCATAGCTTTGACTAGATGGATCTTTGTTGGCGAAGTAATGTCTCTGCTTTTCAACATGCTTTGTTAAGGTAAGTATTTTTCAAGGAAAAAAATTAAAATTCTTCTACTTAAGCAACATAGAACTAGGAATATTTAGAAAGTATTAGTTCATTCACTTATCCCGCAAATATTTTTGAGTGCCTCTTTAGTGAAAAGTTTTATGTGAGTGCCTTTCCAGAGTCCATGAAATCGTACAATAATTTGGACGGTGGCCCATCTTTTCCACTAATGAGTCCAGTCCTGTTGTAGTACAATGCCCAAAGAAATAGAAATCCCCTCATCATGCTGCTGTTGCTGCTAAGTCGCTTCAGTCATGTCCAACTCTGTGCAACCCCATAGACGGCAACCCACCAGGCTCCTCCGTCCATGGGATTTTCCAGGCGAGAGTACCGGAGTGAGATGCCATTGCCTTCTCCTCTCCTCATCATGAAGGCTAAATAATGGGAAGGTTCTCTTTTGACCATGGAATATAGCATGCATTCTCAGTTCAGTTCAGTTCAGTTCAGTCTCTCAGTCATGTCTGACTCTCTGCAACCCCATGAATTGCATGCATTCTAAATGTCTACAATTCTAAATTTTATCAAATAAAGGATATTAAGGGTGAGGAGATTTCATTTTCTACCAACATGTTTCCAGAATTCTATAGTTTTTGCAGCTGAAAAACCTATAAATATACAGTGTTGGAACCCCTGTTATATCATGAGAATTCTCCACAGAGAAGTATTCTAAGAGAATAATAATTTGTGCACTAGATGTGAAAATGGCTCAGGAAATAGCACTTTTAGAAATCTAAATTTATATCCACTTTAAGATATATAGTACAAAGGGCTGGGGAGAGAGAAAATTCTAACCACAGCAGGAGCAGCCAAATGGCTGCAAAGCAGAAATAGAGGAGAAGTCTAATTGATCCTTCCCTTGATTGCCATCATTCTTAGTTAATATAGTAATGTCTCTTTCTTTACTACAACACAATACACAACTTTGAAGCCTGAAGGACAACATGGCAGATGTATGATGTATAATACCACAGTGAATGATAAAGGGGAGTTTGCAATATTAACCCACCTGGTTTAAAATGATCTTTTTTCAAAGTCATGATAAACACTGGCAGCGGTGAAAGCTGGGGGATAAAAAAGTGTGCAATTAATTTTCCTTGGCTCGTCTTTCCAACCTAGGATGTAAATGGACTCCTCCCAGAGAGGCAGTATAGTCAGGAGCTTCACTAATACGGTAGACTAATTTAGACAGATAATCCTTGGACAGGGAGTTCCTTGGACAGCAAGGAGATCAAACTGTTCAATCTTAAAGAAAATCAACTCTAAATATTCATAGGAAGGGCTGATGCTGAATACTTTGGCCACCTGATGTGAAGAGCTGACTCACTGGAAAAGACCCAGATGCTGGGAATGATTGAAGGCAAGAGGAGAAGGGGACGACGGAGGATGAGATGAGTGGATGGCATCACCAACTCAATGGACTGAGTTTGAGCAAATTCCGGGAGACGGAGAAGAACAGGGAAGCCGGACATGCCGCAGTCCATGGGATCTCAAAGAGTCAGATAGGACTTAGTGACTAAACAGCAACAAAAAGTCACAGGTTTATATTTAAATTTTGTAATGGAAATATAGCTGACATACAATATCAAGCTGGTTTCAGTGTACAACATAGTGATTCAGTATTTGCATACATTATAAAGTGATCACCATGGTAAGTCTAGCGAGTATCTATCCCCATACAAAGCTATTAAAATATTATTAACCATATTCCTCCTGCCTTAACTCACATCCCTGTAGCTTACTGCCTCTACACCTCTTATAGCCTCCAGCTATTTCACCCAATCCCCATCCCTCTTTCCTCTGGCAGTAGTCATCACTCTGTTCTCTGTATCTACGAGTCTGTTTTCATTTTGTCTTGTTTGCTTGTTTCGTTTTTAAGATTTCACATATCAGTGGAATCAAACAGTACTTGTCTTTCCCTGTCTGACTTATTTCACTTAGCACGATACCCTCTAGGTTCATCCGTGTTGTCACAAAGGGCAAGATTTCATTCTTTTTTATGGTCTAATAATATTATGCTATATATTCGTGGAAATACTCTGTGAAAATGGACAAATGCTTCACACAAGGGTTTACCTCATGCTCCCCAGAGAACTGGTTGTTAAACACACACCACCACGCTACTGGGCTCACAGACCCGCATGGGCTGGAGCGCCATCAGTCTGAGGGGACCTGACTCATACAAAGCCCAGTGTTGTACCACGTAGACTGGAAGGGTCTTGTTGAGGATATTGTCAACAAATTTTAAAAACTGTTCTTGGAGAACACACTGGCCAAACTTCTCCCTTATATACCAGAAAGACTCATGTTCTGGCTTGTTTTCATTCTGTGGACAAGGATATTCATGTATCTGCATCCCATTTGTATTGGATATGAGAAAAATTAGACACAATTTGCAGGATACAAATTTATAGGATTTAATGATGTGTGTGTGTGTACATATATACACCTTGCTTAAGAATCTCACCCAGCTTCAGTTCATTTTTCTTAATTAAATTCCTTTTGCTCTGGTTCCACTTTACCATTTTTTAAATCTCATCTTTCTATTTCTTTGTTTACATTTAGGAATTTATATATCTCTGCAAGGTACCAACACTTTCAAAATAATGTTTCAAATAAATGATTAGGCTGCATAATTTGACTCTCAGATCCAAAATTATTTCTTACTCAAATAAAAAATTTTAATTACTTAGGCACAGATTCCATGAGAGAGGAAGCTATTCCCCAGCTAATCTGTAGACAGAGGTGTTTAATGGATTAGGCTTGGCTGGAAGGTTGATCAAGTCATTCTCTGATGAACCCATTCTAATTTTTACATGTTTAAATATTCATTTCAACCGAATAACATATTGTTAAGGAATGTAATGCAATCTTCATCCCATTTTATGAAAGCAAAAATACATATGAAACACAGGTGGTGGGGAGAAAGAGGACTATTTGGTACAAGTAGCAGAGTGATGGTATTTGCTTATTCTCTATTATAAATATGAGAATAAAACATTTCGGGTATGCTAGTGTCAGGGGTTACTTCATGATATCTTAGTGGGAAGAACATACAGAAACGACTCAATGGCCCAGACTAAATTAACGCCTACTGAAATATACTTAATAAATTGTTCATATAAATATAGGAAAAAGACAGAAATGACTAGCTTATACAGAGCATGAAGCTTTCAAATGCTCAGAACTGAATCATCAGGCTTGCTGTCAGACAGTTTAGCCCCTCAGTCGTGTCCGACTCTTTGAGACCCCATGAACCGCCGCATGCCAGGCCTCCCTGTCCATCACCAACTCCCGGAGTCCACCCAAAGTCATGTCCATTGAGTCAGTGATGCCATCCAACCATCTCATCCTCTGTCATCCCCTTCTCCTCCCACCTTCAATCTTTCCCAACATCAAGGTCTTTCCCAATGAGTCAGTTCTTTGCATCAAGTGGCCAAAGTATTGGAGTTTCAGCTTCAGCATCAGTCCTTCCAATGAATATTCAGGACTAATTTCATTTAGGATGAACTGGTTGGATCTCCTTGCAGTCCAAGGGACTCTCAAGAGTCTTCTCCAACACCACAGTTCAAAAGCATCAAATCTTCACGCTCAGCTTTCTTTATAGTCCACCTTTCACATCCACACATGACTACTGGAAAAACCATAGCTTTCACTAGATGGATCTTTGTTGGCAAAGTAATTTTAATATGCTGTCTAGGTTGGTCATAACTTTCCTTCCAAGGAGCAAGAATCTTTTAATTTCATGGCTGCAATCACCATCTGCGGAAAGTCTGTCACTGTTTCCACTGTTTGCCCATCTATTTGCCATGAGGTGATGGGACCAGATGCCATGATCTTAGTTTTCTGACTGTTGAGTTTTAAGCCAACTTTTTCACTCTCCTCTTTCACTTTCCTCAAGAGGCTCTTTAGTTCCTCTTCACTTTCTGCCATAAGGGTGGTGTCATCTGCATACCTGAGGTTATTGGTATTTCTCCCTGCAATCTTGATGCCAGCTTGTGCTTCATTGAGCCCAGCATTTCTCATGATGTCCTCTGCATATAAGTTAAATAAGCAGGGTGACAATATACAGCCTTGAGGTACTCCTTTTCCTATTTGGAACCAGTCTGTTGTTCTACGTCCAGGTCTAACTGTTGCTTCCTGATCTGCATATAGGTTTCTCAAGAGGAAGGTCAGCTAGTCTGATATTCCCATCTCCTTCAGAATTTTCCACAGTTTGTTGTGATCCACACAATCAAAGGCTTTGGTGTAGTCAATAAAGCAGAAATAGATGTTTTTCTGGAATTCTCTTGCTTTTTTGATGTTGGCAATTTGATCTCTGATTCCTCTACCTTTTCTAAATCCAGTTTGAACATATGGAAGTTCACAGTTCAGGTACTGTTGAAGCCAGGCTTGGAGAATTTTGAACATTATTTTACTAGCATGTGAGATGAGTGCAATTGTGCAGTAGTTTGAGCATTCTTTGGCATTGCCTTTCTTTGGGATTGGAATGAAAACTGACCTTTTCCAGTCCTGTGGCCACTGCTGAGTTTTCCAAATTTGTTGGCATATTGAGTGCAGCACTTTCACAGCATTATCTTTTAGGATTTGAAATAGCTCAACTGGAATTCCATCACCTCCACTAGCTTTGTTCCTAGTGATGCTTCCTAAGGCCCACTTGACTTCACACACCAGGATGTCTGGCTCTAGGTGAGTGATCACACCATCGTGATTATCTGGGTCATGAAGGTCTTTTTTGTACAGTTCTTCTGTGTATTCTTGCCACTCCTTCTTAATATCTGCTGCTTCTGTTAGGTCCATACCATTTCTGTCCTTTATTGTGCTCATCTTTGCATGAAATGTTCCCTTGGTATCTCTAATTTTCTTGAAGAGATCTCTAATCTTTCCCATTCGATGTTTTCCTTTAAGAGGGGCAACAAATGAAGATGTAACACACTGAATAGATGCACTTTACCCATCACTAAGCCTCTGATCTGACCATCTGTTTCCATTAACTCTTATCCTGCCTGTTGCCCCGACCTACACCCACATACTGAGCAACACTTCTGTGCTTCACAGTAAGCTTAGTGCCAAGGTAGATGTCAAAGGTGCACAACAGGGCACCTGCCCTTAAGGAAGTTCATTCATTTATTTTCATTGAACGTGTCAGTCCATCAGCCTTGACTTTATACCCGTGTACCTATGTATACCTTTATACCTATGTACCTAACATACTGCAAGATGATCAAGGTGCTCAGAAGAAATAGTCAATTCCTTCTCAGAAATGACCTACAGCTTGGTTGAAAAACCAAATAAATGAGTTTTTACAACAAATTGAAAATTGTGTGGCACAGAAGGAAGAAGAAGGCTGGACACAGCAGCCAAACCAACAAGGAGAGGAGTCAAGGGAGGTTGGCGTGATGCTAATAATCATAATGACAAAGCTACTCTATAGCCATTTACTTTGCCTCAGGTACGAAGGTCAGAAATAAGTTTTAGGCTGACTATATACATAAAGATCCACAGGACTTGTCCAATAATAGAAAGAGGCAAGGAAGGTCCTTTTGCTATCTTTTGCAGAGTTCTGCAGAATTCAAGAATCCTGAGTTGTGTGCCCAAGCATGTGCATGGATGTGCATGGGATGTTCGGCAAGCACAAAGGACTTCAGGAAGACAGGAAGCCATGGGGTAAACACGGCAGAAAACTTCCAGATCAAAGCATAGAGCAGTTTAGCGGGTCTGAGATTAACTGTATGAACAAAGTTATGAATATAACAAAGTAGGAAAAAAAGTCACTAATGGGAAGATAAACCTCTTCAGAGATTCTTCTACACAGTCTCAAACAGAAAAAGAAAATATTTTAAACAAAATATTGGAGAACACTTGAATAAAAGTACAGAATCCCTTTTGGAGTTAAGTCTTCAGTTCAGTTCAGTTCAGTCATTCAGTCGTGTCCGACTCTTGGTGACCCCATGAATCACAGTACACCAGGCCTCCCTGTCCATCACCAACTCCCAGAGTTCACTCAGACTCATGCCCATCGAGTCAGTGATGTCATCCAGCCATCTCATCCTCTGTCGTCCCCTATTCCTCCTGCTCCCAATCCCTCCCAGCATCAGAGTCTTTTCCAATGAGTCAACTCTTCGCATGAGGTGGCCAAGGTACTGGAGTCTCAGCTTTAGCATCATTCCTTCCAATTCTTAGGGTAACCAAAAATACAAGAAGCAGCTCATGCTTTCAGTAACTATAACTAACCCAAAGCAAACTGAATTTGTCATAGTGTCTTTTCCCTAATACCATATGAAACCTGAACAACATCAAATAGCATCCCTTTTAAAAATGCAGAACAGAATCAAAACCAAAACTGTTACATGTTGTTATAAAAATTGTCCAGATTCATAAAATTTAAAGCAATGGGCTACATCTATGTGTTAATTTTCTGCAAAGTCAAAGAAATTTATTTGTCCTATGTAGATCTGCACTCAAAACCAATGAAATATACACACAACCTAATTTTTGTTTGTGCCTGTAGCTGTGAGAACATCAAGGTAACTTGTGATACTGGCCTGTGACTACTGACTCTGAATGCTAGATCACTGCATGTTTTTTCATTTCCTATAAAAAGTACGTTGAGTCAAACAAAACACTTGAATGTTATCCTTCACGTTCAAAGTTCTTTTCAAACAATGGCCACCTAAAGAAATGAATGCCTCCTCGGAGTTTAGGAAACCATTGTTTATTGAGGCAAATTTACTCTTCTACTTTGTAGGATTGGGTTTCAGGTGCAAGGACTGCAGTTGTGCTTGAAATGTATTTTCAAAGACACTGCCATGGAGAACTATAAAGCAGCTTTCAAGCACTGTTTCCAACTTCATTTGCTAAGTGATAGGGCAAAGTGTAAAACAATGGCCGAAGCTTTATTCTAAACAGAGATGTTGGTCTTTTTCTTTTTCTTTCTTTTCCTGACCAGAAAGACAAGCTTCCACATATCCCTGGAGACCTCTGGAGAGCTTTGCCTCTGGTCACTCTGAGTGTATATTAGCAGTCCATTAAAGGCTTGCATCCGATCATATCTTAAAATGAACTGGGGGTTATCTGCTTATACTTGGATTGTCTGCTTTGCTGCAGCACTAAGGTTCCTGAAAGGAGGCACAGTTTCCACTAGAGGATTGCTCTCTCGTTTCACCCACAGAGCCATAGCCGCCCAACGATTGCTCCATCACAATGAACTTCACTTTGGACAAAAAGCCACTGTGATCCACTTGCCTCTTCATTTGTAATGACTAGGATTTGTCTTCGGATCCAATCACAAGCCTTCACATGAGGTGAAGGAATGAAGCGTGTCCCTGGCATCTGAATATATGCTACATTTGCTTAGAATTCGCAGCTCCAAAAAAAGGCTTCCACTTAACCTACCGTCACCAGACCCGGACAGTTGCAGTACAGGGCAGCAGACCGCCCCGATCAGCCGACGAAATCAATTCAGGTGTCAAAGAGAGACACTGCTGAAATGGAACATAAAAACAGATAAAATGAACCACTTTCAAAATGTCTGGACAGATGGGGACTGAGAGTCCTGGGGAACTCTACACTCGCATTCCATATACAGTAATGTCTCCGTCCTCTTAGTACCCAGTGCAATGGTCCATACGTGATGCGTGCGCACAGCACAGCCAGCCTCACACACTGACTGGAGGTGCAGCAGGTTACCTCTGCTTGACTGCCACCCCACAACCTCTCAGCACCGAGAAATGATCCTCAACACACACCCCAGACACATCACATGCGCACAATTCAGTGACTGCTGTAATTATACCAGTTTAAAAAGAAGATAAGANAAACAAAATATTGGAGAACACTTGAATAAAAGTACAGAATCCCTTTTGGAGTTAAGTCTTCAGTTCAGTTCAGTTCAGTCATTCAGTCGTGTCCGACTCTTGGTGACCCCATGAATCACAGTACACCAGGCCTCCCTGTCCATCACCAACTCCCAGAGTTCACTCAGACTCATGCCCATCGAGTCAGTGATGTCATCCAGCCATCTCATCCTCTGTCGTCCCCTATTCCTCCTGCTCCCAATCCCTCCCAGCATCAGAGTCTTTTCCAATGAGTCAACTCTTCGCATGAGGTGGCCAAGGTACTGGAGTCTCAGCTTTAGCATCATTCCTTCCAATTCTTAGGGTAACCAAAAATACAAGAAGCAGCTCATGCTTTCAGTAACTATAACTAACCCAAAGCAAACTGAATTTGTCATAGTGTCTTTTCCCTAATACCATATGAAACCTGAACAACATCAAATAGCATCCCTTTTAAAAATGCAGAACAGAATCAAAACCAAAACTGTTACATGTTGTTATAAAAATTGTCCAGATTCATAAAATTTAAAGCAATGGGCTACATCTATGTGTTAATTTTCTGCAAAGTCAAAGAAATTTATTTGTCCTATGTAGATCTGCACTCAAAACCAATGAAATATACACACAACCTAATTTTTGTTTGTGCCTGTAGCTGTGAGAACATCAAGGTAACTTGTGATACTGGCCTGTGACTACTGACTCTGAATGCTAGATCACTGCATGTTTTTTCATTTCCTATAAAAAGTACGTTGAGTCAAACAAAACACTTGAATGTTATCCTTCACGTTCAAAGTTCTTTTCAAACAATGGCCACCTAAAGAAATGAATGCCTCCTCGGAGTTTAGGAAACCATTGTTTATTGAGGCAAATTTACTCTTCTACTTTGTAGGATTGGGTTTCAGGTGCAAGGACTGCAGTTGTGCTTGAAATGTATTTTCAAAGACACTGCCATGGAGAACTATAAAGCAGCTTTCAAGCACTGTTTCCAACTTCATTTGCTAAGTGATAGGGCAAAGTGTAAAACAATGGCCGAAGCTTTATTCTAAACAGAGATGTTGGTCTTTTTCTTTTTCTTTCTTTTCCTGACCAGAAAGACAAGCTTCCACATATCCCTGGAGACCTCTGGAGAGCTTTGCCTCTGGTCACTCTGAGTGTATATTAGCAGTCCATTAAAGGCTTGCATCCGATCATATCTTAAAATGAACTGGGGGTTATCTGCTTATACTTGGATTGTCTGCTTTGCTGCAGCACTAAGGTTCCTGAAAGGAGGCACAGTTTCCACTAGAGGATTGCTCTCTCGTTTCACCCACAGAGCCATAGCCGCCCAACGATTGCTCCATCACAATGAACTTCACTTTGGACAAAAAGCCACTGTGATCCACTTGCCTCTTCATTTGTAATGACTAGGATTTGTCTTCGGATCCAATCACAAGCCTTCACATGAGGTGAAGGAATGAAGCGTGTCCCTGGCATCTGAATATATGCTACATTTGCTTAGAATTCGCAGCTCCAAAAAAAGGCTTCCACTTAACCTACCGTCACCAGACCCGGACAGTTGCAGTACAGGGCAGCAGACCGCCCCGATCAGCCGACGAAATCAATTCAGGTGTCAAAGAGAGACACTGCTGAAATGGAACATAAAAACAGATAAAATGAACCACTTTCAAAATGTCTGGACAGATGGGGACTGAGAGTCCTGGGGAACTCTACACTCGCATTCCATATACAGTAATGTCTCCGTCCTCTTAGTACCCAGTGCAATGGTCCATACGTGATGCGTGCGCACAGCACAGCCAGCCTCACACACTGACTGGAGGTGCAGCAGGTTACCTCTGCTTGACTGCCACCCCACAACCTCTCAGCACCGAGAAATGATCCTCAACACACACCCCAGACACATCACATGCGCACAATTCAGTGACTGCTGTAATTATACCAGTTTAAAAAGAAGATAAGAGAAAGGGTGAACATCAGAATATTAGTAGCACTGGTGACTTGGGGCTTGGGCTGGTTCATTCACTACAGACGCCCAGGTATGTGCAACGCCTTTTAAGACTAGACTTTGCTACCTTGTGTGGCCACAGAGTCAGTGATCAAACCTTAGATATATTCTTGCCTCACCACCCTACACACACAGAGTCATATGAAATTAGTGAATTAAAGCAAGAATTTTAGCGATAACATAGAGGAAACATATACACTACCATATGTAAATCAGGGAGCCAGTGGAAATTTGCTATGATACAAGGAGCTCAACCCTGGTGCTCTGTGACAACCTAGAGAGGTGGGAAGGAGGGGGAGGTGGAAGGGAACCTCAAGAGGGAGGGGATATACATTGACCAGGGCCTATTCATGTTGATATGTGGCAGAAACCAACACAGTATTGTATAGCAATTATCCTCCAATTAAAAATAAGTAAGTTTAAAAAAATGGCCAATCATCCATCCAGGAGAGTTTTAAATGAATGCAGGCTAAAAATGCAAATCCTGAGAGTCTGAGTCACTGTCCTCTTTAATTATAAATAATATTAATTAGGAAACTACTGCCAGACATTGTTCTAGGCAATGTACACATCCAATTTTCTGCAATTATTATAACAACACTATGAGACAAAAACTACTATCCACATCCCATTTTAGAGAGGAGAAAACTGAGGGGCCAACAGGTAAAGCAGCTTCCCCACTGAATATCACAAAATCACCACCAAATAGTCTACTTTGGAATTCAAAACCACCCTGGTTGATTTTCTTAAATAAGCTCCTATTAGACCACAGTGGTTGGCACCAATATGTTCCAACTTAACTTTTTTTAAAAACCACATGGTCAGACTTGGGGTAAGTTTTCAAATAATTTGAACACAATAAAATATAAACATTTCGAAAGTATAATCTAATGCTAAATATAGAATTTAGCCATTTTATGGTGAGTCAGATACTGCTTTGAAATCTTTCAGGGTCACCATAGGCTCTAACAGTCATACTCCCTGGCAATTACCCAAAGGGACTGAGAACTTACATCCACACAAAAACCTACACACAAATGTTCATGCAACTTCACTCATAGTTGCGAAAAATGGACGCAATCAAAACGTCCTTCAACAGGCAAACATAAATAAATTGCAGCATATCCACACAATGGAATATTACACAGCATTAAAAAGCAACAAGTTATCAAGTGATGAAAAGATAAGGAGGAATCTTTCTCTTAGATGCATAAAAGTTAAAGAAGTCCATCTGAAAAGACTACATCATTATATGACATTCTGGAAAAGGCAAATGTGTGGAGACAGAAAAAGATCAGTGGTTGCCAGAGGTCTAGGGTGAGGAAGGGAGAGACGTATCCATGGAATACAGGGACTGTTACTGTCTGAAACTGTTCTGTTTGAGGTTATACTGGTAGCTACCTGTCTATGCATTTGATAAAACCCAAAGAACATGCAGTACAAAGAATGAACTCTTGTGTAAACTCTGGACTTGATCCGATAATAAGGTATCAATGTTGGCTCATCAATTATAACAAATGTACTACATTAATGCAAAACAGTAATAATATCAGAAACCGTGTGTCTGAGGAGGGATGAGGGGATAAATATGAACTCTATACTTTCTGCTCGATTTTTCTGTAAGCCAAAAACTGCTCTAAAAATATGCTTATTAATTTTTTCAATAAATGCTACAGAATAGCACACACAGCAATGTTCTGAAGATGCGTGCCAAGTTGTCTCAGTCGTGCCTATCTCTTTGAGACCCCATGGACTGCAGCCCACCAGCCTCCTCTGTCCATGGGCTTCTCCAGGCAAGAATATTGGACTGGGTGGCCATGCCCTCCTACAGGGGATCTGCCTGACCCAGGGATCGAACGCTGTGTCTCTTACGTCTCCTACATCGGCAGTCAGGTTCTTCACCACTAGTACCACCTGGAAAGTCCTTTTGAAGATGAGCAATTATTAAGTATGAAAAATAAAGCTATCAGATTAGTTTTACTCACAAAGCCAATTCAGCAATAGCTTTCAGATATCATTGTTCTTTACAACACAATGATACTGAAATATTCCACTGTGTCCTTCCTTTTTCCTTTTTTTCCTTTTTCATCAAAGAAAACTTTTCCTACCAAAAAATATTTGGCAAATTCTCTGGAAATAGAAGTTTTCTGCCCGTGTACTTTGCCACCTCATGATTAACAAGTTTGTTTTCACCGGAAATCTGCTTTGGAGGCTTCTGCAAAAACACACCACACTTGTGCTTTATAACAGAGAAGGAAAGTGAAGGTTGGAGGTCACATTCTAGTTGCAGTGAACATATGGGCCACTTGGCTGCTGAAAGCTTGGCAGTTTTCAGAACTACAATCAGGAGACTCTTGATGGAGAAGAAAACATAAATAAATCAGGAAAAACGAAGAAAAACGCTAGAAACGGCAGCAACCAACTCTGCAATATAGTTCTTGGTTGGTTTTTATGTTTGTGGATGCACGTGTGTGTGTGTTTTCACACATGCATCCACTGAGAAACGTTTATTAAATAGGGAGCTAAAGGAAACACGCACAAAAGCCGCTGGGCATGGTTTCTTCTCTCTTTGAAAGAAAAACCCATTCGTTCTAAGCTTATTTCTTTTCTTATTCAAATTAGATTTAAAGGGTCATAAGCAGGATTGTGGAGCTTATCACCATCACAAGTGAAAAACAAGTCCAAGAAAGCCTTATCTTTGAAGTCACAAGAGAATTCCCTTGTGCTGAAATAAAAGGTCACGTTAAAAGGCAGCAATTGTAAGAAACACAAGATTCTATGTCCTCTGTCACCCTTAATTCAAACGAGCAACCTGTCGGAAGCGTCTTCCGAATGGCAGGTCCAGTACACTACCCCTCTGCCAGCATCAGCTGACACTCACAGTCTTTCCAAGATGCAAGAGCAGGGCCTGCAGGACAAAGAAGCCGCCCAGAGCCTGGAGTCACATCCTGCTGCTGACCAGCACGGGGCACCCCTGGGGAATTCAGCAGGCGTCCCAAACACAATACAGTCCTAGTGAGCAAAGTCAAGGAGACAGACCCCAGAGAGAGTGCACTTGCTAGAGAAAGCCTGCTTGTCTTCAGCATCCACCGCCTTCAAGGATTTATCCTCAGCTCAACTTTATAATACAGTCCATGTTCAGGTTTTCTGTAGCCCCAATATCTCAGCAACTCAGATTAAAACTGCCCCTCCCCGGCTACCAACTCCGATGAAACCCTGTCCGGCAGGGCACCACTGAGCTGTACTTTCCCTTCATTTGCTATGGAAACACGGTCTTTTTAAAGGAGTCTGCATTTGCCTTTAGGTTACTACTCACAGATAAGCCTGTTCTCTGAGTCACATTTATTTTCAAAGCTCAGCTCAGACAAGGAAATAGAGTAGATGTGACATGCCTAAATAATGTGTAGATATGTGTTTAAAAATATTCATCTCTTCCATATAAACACGAGGACCAACACACTCGTAAAGACACCCCACAACGCCTCTCCTCAGTCAACCTCCTCTTCCCTCTAGACTTCCCGTCTTAAGAGAGAAACCAGAACAGGATTCAACGAACAAGAGAACCAAAGAGAAAAGGGCTGAAGATGGACACGGTAATGAAAGAGACAGTACAGGGAAAATAAGGGCCAGAAGCCTCTGACTGAGGCTGTCTTCCCCCTTTTTCAAGGTTTTTGACATAGAGCACTAAATGGATTTTTCCAGAAAAATGAAAAAGTAGGGTAGTGATGGTGTTGAAATCAGCAGTACGTTATCGGCTACAATTTACAGAACGTGTCATTTTGCGGGGTTTTGGAAAGAGAAACAAAGAGATAAAAATTACATCTTAGGGAAGTCAGTTATGAGTTCTCTGGACTTTGGGTGGTCGAAACAGAGTTACTTCCCCGCAAGACAAGCATAGCCACACTGCTGGGGGGCGGGGAGGTGGGAGGAGCCCAGCACCCTGTTCCCTACTTGAAAAATATTTCCAGTCAGAAGAGAGTCACGTGCAGTGTAACTGACCTAAATTCTCCCTGCTGCTACTATTCATTTTCCCTTCCCTTCACATTATGATTCTCTGGATATGCTTTATTCTCCATCAGTTCATTCAGAGAAACCTAGCTTTGCTCTAAAATTGATTTTTAAAGCCACAGTGTTTTTAGATTTGTATCAGATGCAGCTACTAAGCTCTAGAAATTTTGTTTCAAACTTTCTTGAGCCAGAAATGCACTCACAAACAATATAATATTTCAGTGTATCTTTACTGCTACTAACAATAAAACATACAGAGAATCTGCTCAAAAACCATTTTATCTGCATTAAGATGCAAGATCTTTGATGATGGTTAAGTTCATGCCAGTAATTATTTCTAGCAAGATCCACAGATAGAAACAACAACAGCAAAAAAAAAAAAAAAAAAAAAAAATCCTGAACATGAGACTTTAAAAATATGAACACATTCACTTGCAAACTATTTTCCTTTACCAATAATCCTTTAAATTTTTCTTTGAAATCTCTGTTATTGAAAACTGTCAGTTCAAAACTTTTTTAAAATGACATGGGATTTGTTGAAGACAAATCTGGAATCCACACTGCCTAGGCAGAAAAAAGCAAATGAAAAAATATCTCCCTAAAACCTTCCATAATTTAAGAAAGCAGAACTGGTGTATGTATGTCTATATATTCTAAGAAATGTGGCCTTTGCATTATTGATACTCAGTATAATCCCTGTGCCCAACGACTGTTGAATGGGTAGCTGTGTAAATGAAAACCTCTTGGGTAGAACAGATGCCTCTGTTATTCCCTTTGCTCATCTGAAAGATGAGCATAAATGTTTTTTCACAGCTTTTCTTTACTTATTGGAAGTCTACAGGGACTTGAATCTCAGACTCAAAACCTCTTTCATGTGGTAATTCTATTTCCTTCATAACACATTTTTTGTTCAAACTAGAAAAAAAGCAGAACAGTTCATTACTCTTCAAAAGTGCTTTTATCTTGAGCTGAGACTAAAACCATCTTCAGCTGATTATACATACTTCTTCGGACACTCCAGACATAAGCCTCCACTCAACATTATCTTCAGAGGCAAGTATGTCATAGGGTAAACGGTGCTGATCAAGGGTTCATCAGAACATCTCAAATGAAACTGTGGTTTCCATCAACCCTGAAAACATCCGTGTTCTCACAAGAGCAGAGCCTTGCCCAAGGATTCACAAAGAGGAACAGAAAATATGGTGTCAAAGATAACAGCAGACAGGCTTCTCCTGTCTCCACTAGGGAAGTCAGTGTGGTTAGAGGCTGAATGACAGCGGGAAGACCTTGCTCTGCCTCTGATCAGCTGCATCACTTTGGGCAAGCCTCCTGGCATCAAGCTCTATACTACAAAATAAGTGGTTTGGGGCTAGGATCTCCAAAGAACATTTATAGCTCTCACACCACTAGGATCTAACTATCTATATTCTATAATCTGATATTTAAAGAGATTGCTCCATGATAACACAGTGGAAAATAAAAATACAAGACACTTCCATTATCTTTGTTTCTGGGCTTTTTTTTTATTAACTATGTTAATACCTCTGCTTGATTTATTCTCACTTTTTTTTTGCGGTTTGACACACTCCTTTCCTTTCTTCAAACCCTTATCCAAAGTTTCCTTCATTGATAATGAAGGGAAAATGAGTCATTCCCTTCTCTATGCTGGGTAGTAGCTACCTCTGTTAATATTGATAATATAATGAGCAATAATATCTATATCCTTATATCTTATTATCTTTGGGTACAGAGGGCAGTAAATAGTGCTAGGCACAACAGAAGTGCACACTGAGTCACAGTGGAATGAATGGACTATCACATGACTATCATCTCTGACTATTAATGATACCAATACAATGTCTGTGAAGACAAACTGTGTACATAACAGTGAACAGCCATTTCAAAATGATGGTAAAGCACAGAAACAGATAGTTAAACAGCAAAATTAACAGGAATTGAAGGAAATGGCACCCCACTCCAGTACTCTTGCCTGGAAAATCCCATGGATGGAGAAGCCTGGTAGGTTGCAGTCCATGGCGTCGCTAAGAGTCAGAGGCAATTGAGCCACTTGACTTTCACATTTCACTTTCATGCACTGAAGAAGGAAATGGCAACCCACTCCAGTGTTTCTGCCTGGAGAATCTCAGGGACCGGGGAGCCTGGTGGGCAGCCATCTATGGGGTTGCACAGAGCTGGACACGACTGAAGCAACTTAGCAGCAGCAGCAGCAGCAGCAGCAACTTTATACAAAGAGAAGCTTCTAAAGTTACATCAAGTATTATATACATACATATATACAACAGACTATTACTCAACCATTAAAAAGAATGAAGTAATGCTGTTGTAGCAACATGGATGGATCTAGAAGTTGTCATATTAAGTGAAGTAAGTCAGAGAAGGACAAACATTATGACATCCCTTACCTGTGGAATCTACAACGAAATGATACAAATGAACTTATTTACAAAAAGGGAAAGAGACTCACAGACTCCAAATGCTCTTATGGTTGCCGGGGGTGGGGGGAAGAACATGGGTAAAGGACAGTCAGGGAGTCTGGGAGGGACATGCACACACTGCTGTACTTAAAATGGATAACCAACAAGTAGCTACTGTCCAGCACATGGAACGCAGCTCAGTGTTATGTGGCAGCCTGGGTGGGAGGGGAGTCTGGGGGAGAACAGATACATGTATTCGTATGGCTGTTCACCTGAAACTGTCACAACATTGTTCACTGGCTATACTCCAACATAAGTGAAAAGTTTTTTAAAAAAAATTTAAAGAAAGATTAGACAACACTGGGACTATTGAGCCATTAGGCAGTGCCCACTCTAGGTCTTCACACCTAAAGCAATCCAACTTCAACGAAGTTTACCCCATGAGGAAATGTTTAGTCTTAAAAGAAAAACCTGCATGATCCAAGACAGATTTCCCTTCTCATGTAGTCCCAAAATGAACTTCACAAAACCTTAGAACATGGCTTTGCTGCTTGTGCTCCTGTTGTTTTCAGCGCCCGGCTCACTGAAGCCATGATTGATGTGATCAAATGAAAAATATGCAGAAAGCTTACACACTATCACAGGAAAGAAACTGAAAAAGTGTTAGTTGCTCAAGTTGTGTCCAACTCTTTGCGACTCCATGGACTAGAGCCTGCCAGGCTCCTCTGTCCATGGAATTCTCCAGGCAATACTGGAGTTGATTGCCATTGCCTTCTCCAGGGAATCTTCCCGACCCAGGGATTGAACATGGGTTTCCTGCATCACAGGCAGATTTACCTTTGAGCCACCAGGGAAGTAGATCACAGGAAAAAATTAGTCAATTAAAAGGGTCAAGTAAATAATTAAAATCATTTCCGACTCAATCATACATGCTAATGAGATCTTGGGGCAGGATGAATCAACGAAATTTTCAGTTAATCCCAAACCACAATTAATTGCAAGTAAAAAAAAAAAAAAAAAAAAAATGACTGCTCAATCCTCAGAAGGGTGATTCTGAAAGAACACGGGGAAGGTCTGATTCAGCTCCTGTGCCCTGCCTCTTGGTGGAAGTGCTAATGAGCCACAGAATGGCTACGAGGAAGCCAGGGAGATGGAATAGCAAGTGTCTTCCAGCTGCAACACACAAGCTCTTACTGTTCCTGCTCATGCTGCATGGCCTCTGCCTTCCGGCATGAAAACCCCTTGTTGAGTGGACACTTCGTTCCGTTTTGTACCTTTCAGATTCACCCTGCACAGCTGTGACTGTGTCAAACCCCTGTTTAAAACCCTCAATGGCTCCATGTTACTCTCAGAATAAAACTGAAATGGGCCAACGTGACCCCAAGGTCTGTGCCGCATGGAGCCCATGTCTCCCTCCAGACATTGCTCTGTTCGTGCTATCTTTATACACAGTCTACTTCACCGAGTTCCCCAAAGTCCACAGTCTCCCAGGTGCCCACCATCAGTCTTCATACTTGTCTAGAATTCTCTGCCCCTCCACGACACAATAGCAGGGGGGCAGGTGCTGAGAAGTGGCCACTGGTCCACGATGCTTGTGTCTGAGTAAGTCTGTCCAATGCAAAACTGAGATAAAATGCCCCCTTGGAGAGACCAGCTAAGATCTTGTTCTCCAAGATCGCTATCAGTAGCGAAAGAACTAACATTTTCAGCTCCATCTCCCAGAGCATTTGTCTTCAGACCAAACTTGAGTGGCTAATAAGGGTTATTTTTTACTGGATCCTGTCAAATACTGATGCCTGGGCTGCAATTATCTACTTGTGTCTCTCCCCCATAGTTCATGGATATCTGTGATACACTAACCATGTTTACTTCCACCATCACTATATTTTCAGCTCCTAGAAGACTGCCGGGCACACGGTAGGTACACAGTGTCTTTCAATCAATATTTATTCAGTGAGTAAATGAATGAAAAAACAATATCACAACCCAAACTCTTCAGCATCGCATTAATGCCTCTAGAGGTTCAGTTCTTATCAGTTTCTAGCCAATTCTTTAGAAATAGTTAAACTCTTAAACTGCACATGAAAACAATTTTTATTTAGTTAATTAATCATTTGATCTTAGGTTACTGTTTGCTTCTATTCAATGCAAAAGATTTATTAGTCAAAGATAAAGTAATATCATTAGAGTCACAGAGTCTTAGTACTTTATTAGTTGTCTATCTGGAAAATGAACTATGCAAAAATCATACTAAATTGATTTCTGTATAAAAGGTGCTGAGGTAATTTAAAATGATTCTGATTCATTCACTGAGGTATTAGAAATAGATGTTTCTTTCCAAATCCATGATAACAGTTGCTTTGAAGCCCTCACATGCACTAAGAATTAAAACAGGCTACTCACATTAGAAAATTCAGTGATTTAGACTTTTTAATTCAATCATCCAATTTTAATAAATCATCTTGAGATAATTTACACTTCTGCTTTTCACCAATTTGGGGGTTTTTTACTTAAGTTTCTAATTCACTGTCTGTGGTTTATAATACAATGTCTCTCAAACTAATTTCTTATGTCAAAAACATCCTTTTGTTCACTGCAAGCAATTAAATAAACCACATGTTATAGTAGGATATTGCAATTCAGAACCAGAGGTATGTACCACACAAACTCAGTAAGTAAAGGTTTACAACAAGGAGCACCAACTATTCTAGAGGCTTGACTGTGTGTAGGTAGAGAGAAGGGTAATGTGGTAGTAAGCTCCATTGCCCGAATGCTGCCACAAATCAGGGATGAAGCATTCGCACAGAACCCACTGCTTCTTATCATTGTGACCCTACGAGTAAGGTGGAACTGCCACAGTGAGAAGCTACAGCTCAGAGAACACCAGCACGTTACACAAACTGCATAACCAACAAGTAGAAGTACCTAGACTTAAACAAAACAAACAAACAAAAAAGAATTGAGTAACATTAGAAAAATAAAATAAATTCCTGCATTCCCTAATATGGTTGGATATGAGGACATTTACGTAATGAACCACTGGAGATTACCTGGTTCCTTAAAAATCATTAAATATTCTGCAAACTAAAAGACTAATATGCTAATATAGTCACTGAAATCAGTTTTAAATACTTAAAATAATATCTCATTCTTTGGATAAATGATAGGTAGACAAATCAAAGAAACAGATTTTTAGAACAGCTTGAATAATCAGTGACCAAAATTAATCACATCTGAGACAGAAGAATTCATCAGTTAGACTTTCCAATATGACATGACTATAAAATAATCAGAATGTGCTAATAATGGAAATTTCAACCATGAATTGAGAAAATTTTTGTATCTTTAATATTCCTACATAATAAAAAATATCCACATAAAACCAAGTGTTTGTAGTATTTTACTTAGTATTCTCTCTTGAGAGTGCCGAGTGTTATTAAATAAAATAAGCAAGTTACTGCAATGCTTTGGATTTAAAATAAACAATAAAAGCCTTATTGCTCTCTAATAATATCTTGGAATGAGGGGGTTAAAATTTGCTTGATGAATGCATTCTATACAGATGGACTCCACATATTCTGATTTTTAAGATCATCCCTAGACATCTTTTGAGCAATGTCTTAATCTTTACTCTAGCTTATTCCTAATACTATATCCTATCCATAAAAGCCAGAGCTAATCAGTTTATCCCTAAGAAAACATATGACTACACTGTGCATTGGTTTTGAAAAATAAGCACCAAGGGCTTCCCTGATAGGTCAGTTGGTAAATAATTCGCCTGCAATGCAGGAGACTCGGGTTCGATTCCTGCACTGGGAAGATCCGATGGGGAAGGGATAGGCTACCCACTATAGTATTCTGGCCTGGAGAATTCCATGGACTACAGTCCATGGGGTCGCAAAGAGTTGGACACGACTGAGCAACTTTGACTTTCACTTTCTTTCATCCACAGTTTCTTGTATGATAGACTTAAAAAAATTACGACTCAAGACTTAGTAAGACAAACTTACTTTCAGTTTCATTTATGTGTGTGTATGTACACACTCACATATGTTTATGTGTATTGAGTATTATCTCTTAGTCTGACATTGTTAAATTATTTTAATATGTTGCTGTTGTTTAGTCACTCAGTCCTGTCTGACTCTTTTGCAACCCCATGGACTGTAGCCTGCCAGGTTCCTCTGTCCATGGATTTCCCAGTCAAGTATATTGGAGTGAGTTGCCATTTCCTTCTCCAGGGGATCTTCCTGACCAGAGATCAAACCCGTGTCTCCTGCATTGGCAGGCAGATTCTTTACCACTGAGCCACCAGGGAAGCCCTTTAGTTTAATAGATTTTTAATAGATTGTGTCATTTATTCTTCTGAACTTCAGGTAGTCCAGAGTGTTATTATTGTGTCTACAAACAACAAATAAAATAACTAACTGAAGCTCAGGGAGTTCAGATCACTATTCCAAAGCAGTGACTCCAGGAACTGAAAACAGACTTCTCTAAATCAAAAAATGCAAAAAAGTGCCATGAATTTGCCATGAAAGTTTATTTATTCAGATTCACTTAGAAATTAATGAATTGGAGAATACAAAATTCTATTCAAGTTAAAATTGATTTCAAAAGTAAAATAACAGAACCTTTTTTCCTCACCATTAACCCATTTGGGAGAAGTTTAAACTTTATATGCCTCTAAAAGGGAGGAGCCACCCTACGCCCTAGGCCAGGGGCTGCGGCTGGGTGGAACAGCCCAACATCCAAGGAGCTGTGGCTCGCAGGAGGGCCTAGAGGAGCCACCCCACGTTGAAGGTTGGGGAGGGCGGTGGTGTGGAGATACCCCTCATCCAAGGTAAGGAAACCCAAGTAAGATGGTAGGTGTTGCAAGAGGGCATCAGAGGGCAGACACACTGAAACCATACTCNAACCATCTCATCCTCTGTCACCTCCTTCTCCTCCTGCCCTCAATCTTTCCCAGCATCAGGGTCTTTTCCAAAGAGTCAGCTGTTCACATCAGGTGGCCAAGGTACTGGAGCTTCAGCTTCAGCATCAGTCTTTCTAATGAATATTCAGGGTAGATTTCCTTTAAGATGGACCGGTTTGATCTCCTTGCAGTCCAGGGGACTCTCTAGCATACAGTTCGAAAGCATCAACTCTTTGTCACTCAGCCTTCTTTATGGTCCAGCTCTCACATCCGTACATGACTTCCAGAAAGATCATAGCCTAGACTATACAGATCTTTGTCAGCAAAGTGATGTCTTTGCTTTTTAATACACTGTCTAGGTTTGTCATAGCTTTCCTGCCAAAAAGCAATCTTTTGATTTTCATTGGTATTTTTAAATTGTTTTACCTCCTTTGAGTTTAGTTATCGCTTTACTTACCTCCCAATTAAACGGGATGTATGTATCATGTTATATAAAAGGAATTTTATTAAGGTCATGCTGAGAAATGGTTGAAACTAAATAATAACACTCAGTAGTGATCTCTACTTCATTTATATCTAAGGAACCAATTACTTAAAAATTGTGCACTTATATTAATAGTTGCTCTGGATTTTTCTTTAAAGACTTCTCACCCTGAGTTTAATTTCTCATCTATAATTAACAAACAAAATTATATTCTTCTCTGTAAATTTTTCTTTTGGAAGGAAAGAATCTATCAAAGAACGACAATAATGGACCTTTGTCACACATATATGTAGCAACTCATTATGAATTTTTGTTCTTTTTGTACCATTTCATAGAAAACCTGAAGCAGGACTGCAGAAAACCCCCTTAGTATCCAACGTTCTTTATTTGTGCTTCAAATTTAGACTGAAGCAGACAGCTGACTTATCTCAATAACAGAAAATGTCCATTAAAATAAATACATTACCATGTATCATTCGATTGGCCAAACAGGGCATTCAGGTTTTTCCATAAGACGGTTAAGCATACAATGCATGAGAGATGATAGCGGGAGGTGAAGCTGGAGAGGACCAGTGGGGCAAGAAGAACCATGCTGGCACGGGTTGTTTGGATCATCACGTTGGGTGATTTGGGAGGAGACCAAGGAGGGGAGGTGACTGGCAGTGGGAAAACATCCAACATCCAGGCTGGAGCAGGTGAGGACACAGGACGAGACAGTGAGGGCATTCAGATGTGTGATGACATCCGCTCAAAAAGGCCAGGCGTCCTGGAGTCATCAAGAAAAACAAAGAGAAGGAAGAGGGCAAAGGAAGAGAGGAGGGAGCCAGGCAGACTCAGGAAGGAGAACTCCATTTTGCAGGCATTGAGACTGAGGCCTGCAAGAGGCGGCTGGGTGGACATAGCTGACCCTTGAGCACATGGAGCCAGATTTATGTGCACATAAGTAACACTTAACAGAGAAGGCAATGGCACCCAACTCCAGTACTCCTGCCTGGAAAATCCCATGGACGGAGGAGCCTGATGGGATGCAGTCCATGGGGTCGCTGAGGGTCGGACACAACTGAGCAACTTCACTTTCACTTTTCACTTTCATGCACTGGAGAAGGAAATGGCAACCCACTTCAGTGTTCTTGCCTGGAGAATCCCAGGGACGGGGGAGCCTGGTGGGCTGCCGTCTATGGGGTCACACAGAGTTGGACATGACTGAAGTGACTTAGCAGAAGCAGCAGCAGCAGCAGCAAGTAACGCTTGAAACCCTGAGACAGGAAATCATCAGTTATTTTCTGGGGGAGAGTTACCGTAAACTGGAGAGCACCATCCCATCAACAGGCTAAGATGTGACTGGTAAGATGGGCAGAGGAGCTCAACAGAGACTTAGGCTAAGTCTCAGCAAGGCCCAGGTGAGGAGAGGCAGCAGCACGGGGCTCAGCTAGCTTGATGGGGGACGGAAGCTTCTGGAAGAGCTAGTTCTCCAGGCTTCATCCTCAACACTGGTTGAACCTCATGTGAGAACTGCAGGTCCACCTCTCAAGCCCAAACTTTCTGATCTCAAATCTTGGCAGTGGGACCCACAAACCGGTACTTAGCATATTCTCTAAGTTACTCTATTCAGACAATAGCCTTAGAGGCTCTAGAACAAGATGTCTTACAGAAACAGCCAGAGATAGTGATTTTGCTATCATTATATAGTTTGGGTTATCTCAAATATTGTAGAGAAAGTAGTGAGTGACTATTCTGACAGGTTGTCTTAACAAACTAAAGAATTTAATTCCATGTCACCTTACCTTCTGAATCCCTCAGGCACTCTTCCAGTCCTACCAGTTATACAGGTCAGGGCTTTATCTCCTGTTGAGATGTAGTTCTGTCTGTCTGCCATGTCATGAGTACTGGGGACAGAGTATGTGGCTTCGGATTCTCTATCCTCATTCCCTCCCCTCTTGTCAAACAGTCGAAAATAGAATGACCTCAAATCAGTCAGGTTGCAACCATCAGAATCTAATTCTTTTTTAAGGCCTCTAAGTTTCTAGGTTGAAACTAATTCTGTCCTTGACTTTAAACCCATCTCCTTTACCCTATTTTTTCTTTGTTTTTCAATCATCTAAGGAGAAAGACCTATATTTCTGTAACCATAAATGTCAGCTCTCTTTCCAATTAAAAATAGTAAAATGAGACTCACACTTAAGAGTTTTAATAAACTGAAAGTTACATATTTAATTTAGAAACGTATCTTTCAAAAAAAGCAATAGTTAAGACTATACTTATTTTTAGTTGCACCATACCAACTACATATTTCATACAGTCAACACATTCTTGAAAAATAAAGCAACCTTCTGAACTGTTCACTACAAAACATTTAGTTTAGTGTGACAAGAAGATATGGAATAAAGGATTTATACATTTCAATTTATGACAAACTCCAACTTAAGTAAAATAAACAGTAATTTATAATAGCCTTAGAAACTTCAAATTGAAATTAAAAATACCAGCTGATTATATTTGAAATTGTTCTGAGCAGAGCTTACCCCAGCATTTCACTAACACACTTCCACCCAGGCATGAATTTCCACACTCAAATGTTTTCCTGTGTAACTAGTGTGACTATCCGGATGTCTTTACAGTTCTCACGAAAGCATTGATCCTTTATCACATGTGATTCAGAAATTTGCTGTATGACATGGGGAACTCAAACCTGGTGCTCTGTGACAGTCTGATGGGGTGGGAAGTGGGAGGGAGAGTCAAGAGGGAGGGATATGTATACCTATCGCCAATTCATGATGATACATGGGAGAAATCAACATAATATTGTAAAGCAATTCTCCTCCAATTTAAAAATTTTTTAAATAAAATATCACATTTTCAGAGGTCAACCTGATGATGTCTCTGTTGTGAAACACATTTACCAGGCATCTCGCTTAGGAATGAACTCAAGCAGCTGACTCCCTCAGGTCCTGCTCTCCTCGGACAGGCATGCTCCTCCCTTGACTCTGACTATCCCCAGAGATTTCTGTGAGCATTACCATGCAGCAGAAGCAGAGCTGTGGAACCTATGATGTTCTAGTAGGTCTTGCAGCTTATAGAGGTCTTGTAGCTTCTGCCTAGGTTTTTTCCTAGGACACTTTTCCAGGGATGTACCCCCTGGGAACCCAGCCACCATGCTGCGAGAAGTCCAAGCCACTTGCAGGCAGCCCCACCTGAACTCCCAACCAGTAACTAGCATCCACCGTCAGCTACAGGTGGGAGCTGCTTTAAGTGACCAGCCCAATCAAGTCTTCAGACGCCTGACCCTCGGCATAAACTGAACTGCAAGACCTCAAATAAGAACTGCTTGGCAGTAAAGTCCACAGAACCACAGAGCTAATAACGAATTGTTTTAATTCACTAGTTATAAGGATACATGGTACGCAGCAAAGATAACCAAAATATTAGTTTATCTTTCTCTGCTCAGGATCAAACTTTTATAATTTCATAGGGCATATAACATACTAGCAGGCTTCCCAGATGGTTCAGTTCAGTTCAGTTCAGTCACTCAGTTGTGTCCAACTCTTTGTGACCCCATGGACTGCAGGACCCTAGGCCTCCCTGTCCATCACCAGCTTCCAGAGTTTACTCAAACCCATGTCCATTGAGTCAGTGATGCCATCCAACCATCTTATCCTCTGTCATCCCCTTCTCCTCCCACCTTCAATCTTTCCCAGCATCAGGGTCTTTTCCAATGAGTCAGTTCTTCACATCAGATGGCCAGAGTATTGGAGTCCCAGGTGGCCCTAGTGGTAAAGAACCCACCTGTCAATGCAGGAGACATAAGAGACACAGGTTCAATCCCTGGGTTGGGAAGATCCCCTGGAGGAGGGCAGGGCAACACACTCCAGAATTCTGGCCAGGGAAATCCCATGGACAGAGAAGCCTACAGTCCTCTGGGCTCCTCTGGTGGGCTACAGTCCATAGGGTCGCAAAGAGTTGGACATGACGGAAGCGACTTAGCACAGCAAAGCATATAATATACTAGAGGCCAATTGACCCTTAAAAAGTTTCAACTAGTAGTTTAGCATCTCTAAAATATTCTTGGTTTGTTTTATGGAAATAGCTCAAGCTTATCTTGTTACATGTTTTTATTAATTATTGCTAATTATTATTAAATCAAGATCTGAGCTACACAAATGTACAGAATCGTGAATGACCCTTCATCAAACAAAAGAGAAAACAGGATCCCTAATGTCTGCAAATCCACCTAAAGATTATCATTTGCTTCTCCGACTTCAAATCCTGCCTCTCTGTACCTTGTTCATGACTACCTCTAGGGGGTCATACTTTCCTGAAGGAAAAAAAGTATGAATGCAAGATGATACCACGTGTCATTATTCTTGGCTTAAATTTGCAAATAATTTTCAGATCCTTAACCCAGATCCTTTTCACTGAAACTGAATAACATCAAAATATTTCCGTCTGATGTTCTCCTCTTGTCAAAATTTGTGGACTCCTAGATCTAACACTGAATGTTAGAGCTGTCACACTGCTGCTGCTGCTGCTAAGTCACCTCAGTCGTGTCCGACTCTGTGCGACCCCATAGACGGCAGCCCACCAGGCTCCCCCATCCCTGGGATTCTCCAGGCAAGAACACTGGAGTGAGTTGCCATTCCTTCTGCAATGCATGAAAGTGAAAAGTGAAAGTGAAGTCTCTCAGTCGTGTCCGACTTTGTGACCCCATGGACTGCAGCCTACCAGGTTCCTCTGTCCATGGGATTTTCCAGGCAGGAGTACTGGAGTGGGTGCTATTGCCTTCTCTGATGTCACACTTCAGTGTTCTAATTTCAGGGCACTGATACATGTTATGTGGTTGATATTTCTCTTCATGCAGATGGTGTTTATCCTCCTTCCCTTTCCCTCAACCAGCCCTCCATGTACCTGTCACCTCCAAACAGGCAATTTATTACATGGATTTACTGCTCACCAAAGGTTGGTGACCTTCTAACCTTTATTTTCCTTCTTATTCTTGTGCTCTGATTAATTTCTCACTGTATGTTTCCAATTTACTAATATATGTGTTAACATGTTTAGCCATCACCATTTAACTAACATCGCAAAAATAAAATTTATCTTCTGTCCAAAGCATCTGGAAAATAAACCATCTGTTTTATTCTTTAAAAACTCTATCAAGGGATCTACTATATCCCCAGTCCTCAAGGTTTCAAATCTCCAGAAAATGCTTCTTATTCAATCTCCTCTTTATCACTTAATTTCCTAATTTTAGACTTTTCATTAGAAATGTCATTAATCCATCTTTCTTTCCCCATTTCTGTTAGCGCTACTATTTCACCGCAACTGAACTAGACATGGACCATAACACTTCAGGATTACTGTGACAACTGGTTCTGCCCTAATTTATCCTTTATCTTAAACAACACTGCTCAATTTGTCTTCCTCAAACACTAATTTCACTACAATTCCTCTCTACTCAAGAATATTTCATGATTTCCTCTTTCCCATTATATACATTCTAAATTCCTCAGGTTGCTTTTGAAGGCTATCCAAAATAAAGTCTCATCCTGCCAATCCATTCTGTCAACCATGTCTTATCGCTCCCTGAAATTCTTTCAGCTCTGCTCAGGGATCCATTACTCTATGTGGAATACCTGTCTCCTTCCCAAATCCTTCACATCCTTTCAAGCATCACCAGGTTCAGAGCCACTCCCTCCATGAAACTTTCCACAATATCTTCTGTATTATGTTCAACATCACTTTTTAAATACAACAAAGAACACTGAGTGATGTGGTGAGAGGAGAAATTTAAAATATTCCCCCACCTGTCTCACACCGGAGCCTATAATTTCATAATTAGTGACTGTGCAGGTTCAAGTCAACCTTGCAGCTAAAAAAAAACATTCTTAGCAATGAGTTAGTCCCATACTTTTTCAGTATGAAATATTTCATCATATCTTTTGTGCAGAGCAAAACTTGGGGGCAGAGAGGAAGCCCATTGCATACCTTGATAAGTTGAAGGCATCACTGAGAAAATAAAATAAAAGGAGAAGGCAAGGGATACCAAACCTCAGTTTGCCTGCTTAGCAAATAATGTGTGTGTGTGTGTTTTTTTTTTTTTTTTTAGAAATAGCCTTGTGCATTATACATATGATAACTATCAATTATTCAGAATATTTTGATTAACCAATTACACTCATTCCTCCATGATCCTAGAGCATGGATTTCTTCTTCTGAGTCAAGCAAGAATTGACAGCTATATTCACCCCCACAGCACCATCTTCCTTTCTTGAAATGATACATTTCAGTTGTCATGACACCAGGAAAAGATGGACTTACCCTGCTGGCACAGTCCGGCATTCAGCTACACTGCTTTCCCCCTTATCCTAGCAATTTGGACTCCAATGCTAATCCTCACCCCCCTACTACCTCTAAATAAAAGAAGTGCAAAGTAATGAAGTTCTGTGCTTTTCACAAGTGAATTAAAAGATGAGGAGAAAGATGACCTTAAGTGGCCAAGTGTTTTCTCTCTCGTTTCTGGACAGATTTCCTTCCTTCCTTCTCTCATGTTGCTGGCCCCTCCTTCCAGGGCTCTTGCTATGTGTGGACTGCACGTCTGGGTCTCTGGCCTGTGCTCTGGCCTCAGACCCTCACTCCTAGACCACTCATTCGTCCTTTCTTCTATCGCCTGGCCCACTGGGTTCTCACCGGCTTCATCGACCCACCCTTCCCTACTAGCTCCATGAGCTTTTAGTGACCTCAGTCACAATAAGAAAATGCAGTCCACTTATGGCAGAAAAAGGAACAGACACATTTCAGCTGTCAGTTTACAGGTAGGATAGAGAAGTTCTAACTAAGAATCAGAGACCAAACTTAGTCTCATTAGAGAGGTTCAGGGGCTAACCCTACCTCCTCTCCAGGAGAACACTCTCCTGGAACCTGAGATCCTGTCTAATCTGTTGAGGTAAAAGCCAAGACCTACCGTCTTCATTATAGTTTGGAAATGCAAGCTGGGAAAATAATTAACTTTAAAATTATGTACACCTTACGCTTGGATAGATAGTCCACTCAAGCTTAAGGTCACTCTTCCTGAAGACTTTATGCAGTATACAAAAGAGCATCTTAAATGCTTCCAGTGAAGAATAGATTACTTCACTGAAAGTCAATTATGTTGGTTTTTCCATTTATGAGAGCTTTTCCTCTCTATGGGTTATTCTAACAAGAGTTTATATGACCGTGTACAACAAAAGAAAGAAAGATCCTGAAACTCATTCTGCTATGCTTGGAGAAAAAAGTGTTTTATCTTTCCCTTTTAAATGGAACATTTTCCTTCTGTTTCAGAAAACTTTTTAAAGACAGCTCACGCTGCAGATCATTTGCAAGACTAGTTTATTCACAGGCCCTTAAAAACAGGACTTTTAAAAACTTTTCCAGAGTCATGCAACAGACTATGAATGTCTTGATCACAATTAACATTCATAGGCAAAAATGTCCTCAGCTTTCTCTGTCCTCCTTTCTTCCAAGTTGGCCAGCGTCTATAAACTCCACCGATTAGCAGTCAGAGCACCCCCTGCCCCTCGAGCCTGTGGGAACTTAGGAATTTCTACCCGAGCACGTCAATCCCCAAGGCCTCCTTCACTCTGGAAGAAATCCCTCACAACAAAGGACAAGGGAGAGGCCGGGGGAGGGGCGTAATGGACTTGGCCGAGAAGAAACCAGAACACTGGCACTGAAGGGTCAGTCCGGGCTGCCTGCCGATCCCTAATCACGAAAAGCGGCCGCGCCGGCGGCTCCTTGGACCGCACCTGCGGGATGCGCGGTTCCAGCCCTCCGCCCCCCGCGCGCGGCTCCGAGCTCTTCTCCCGGGACGCCACCTTCTCCGGCACCGGCCCCCGCACCGGGTTCTCCGACCCCAGCCACTCACACCCAGGTGCCGCCCCTAAACTCCAAAGCGGAAGCGGGGCGGGGGCAGTCGGTCTAGAAACTTGAGCGGACCGGCGCGCGCGCACCCCAGCGCCCTGGGACCTGGACCGGGTCGCACCCCGCTCCCACTGGCCTGTCTCAACCCGAGGCAGGTCAGCCTTCAGCCTCAACTTGCAGCCTTTTGCGCAACGATGGCACTTCGTGGAGGCGGAGGCTGGAAAGTGTCCCTCCTCGCCCTGCCCCGGCGCCTTCCCGCACGCAAACCGGTGCGAGTGGAAGTTGCGCGAAGTCCCCACTCCCCGCGCCCCGTCTCAGCTTGCTCCTGGGGCGCACGTGGGGACAGGCCCCCCAGCCTGGAACTCTGCGCCCCCCGTGACGCCCAAGCGCGCGACCCCCTCTGGACCGCGGTCCTCCCCCGGCGCCCACCTCCGAGTGCCACCCCGTTCCCGCCGCCTGGCTCACAGAGAAAAGTCCACAGACTGCTGGGGGGAGGTGTGCAATCCCAGGCCGGTCGGCCGACACTCGCTTTCTTCCCGAGGCCGAGCCCCGGGGCGCCCCGCGGGCTGCACACTCACCCATGGCGCCGCGTCCCGCTGCCCGGCGGCCCCTCCAAGCGCTGGCGGCCGACGCAGCGCGGGCCCGAGAGCTCCGCGCGCCTCTCCTGCTCCGCGCCGCGCGAGTGACAGCCTCGCCCCTCCCAGCGGAACCGGCTCCCGGGGCTCCTGGCACCCGGCGGCCGCGCAGACCCCTCCCTCTTCCCACCTGCTCGGCGGACAACTGGCTGTGGCCTCGCGGTTCCCGCTGCTCCCCTCCCCGAACCCCTTTCCCGCCCTGATCACGTCCACTTGGCCGGCCACTTGCAAACACCTCCCCCTGGAATACGTTGAATACACATTACACGCTCGCCCCGTCTCAGGGCACACGGATGACCTGGTAGCCAAGATCATAACCCGTAACCTGGAAACCCTAACCAGGAAAGCTGATTCCAGAGGAGTTTGATAGGATGATTTCCCTAAAAATCTTCTCTTGCTTTCAATATACTAATTTTTCCCTTAATAACAATGTTAAGGTAACAGGAAGAGAAAATTCTCCCATGAATTTATCTCTCTCTTCTTTCTTCTATGTTACATATGTTTGTTTCTATAACCTGGCAAGGCTGTAAAGTCCCTCCCCGCCACACACACATCCCAATATGCAAAAGTCACCTGGAAAATAAATGACTCAGTGCAAGAAGCAGTCGATGCTGCTGGAAAAGCACTGGGCTCGCCAACTGGGAAGACGAGGTGGTGATTCCTGGTCTGCTACTAATACAAGTGGACTCAGTTTCCTAACTTGTAAAATGAAAGATCTGGAAAAAGTGATCTCTAAGGTCCCTTCAAGCTAAAAAAAAAGAAAAAATTATATAATTCTTCGGGTTATTGGCCTAGTTCTTACAGGATTCATATGGAGAGTTATTTCAGTAAGTCAGTCCCCGAAGTGTCTTAAGCTACTTTTTCATACAGGACATACCCTAAAATACACAAATCTATGCCATAAACAAGCAGAAGAATGAAATAAAGTGCATGGTTACTAACTTCCAGGAACATTGCTAAATAATGGAGAAGACAATATGAAAAATAATTAAGAGCATGTTTGGCAGAAAAATATGAAGAAATGCTGAGCACAACATTAACACGTCACAGAAATGTTTGCGCAGCTATTCTTCAGGTAATGGAAGAGATACACTCCTGGAAGGATATGGCAAATGCATTTCAGTAAAATGGAAATAGAAAGTTGTTCTTACGGGTGGTGAAAGGAAGTAGTTGATAAAAGTGTTCAATATCCCATTGAGAAATGCATCCCCCTTCTGGAAACTGACTAACATGAGCTGTGACTGCAGCAAAGAATAAACTTATACTGGATCAAAGAAAGATAAATGATGAATGTTTGTAGATTAATTCATAAGTATAGCTTTTGGGGACAACTATGATGGTGTCCCCTAGACACATCTAGGTGTCTCACCTAGAGCCAGACATCCTGGTGTGTGAAGTCAAGAGGGCCTTTGGAAGCATCACTATGAACAAAGCTAGTGAAGGTTATGGAATTCCAGTTGAGCTATTTCACATCCTAAAAGATGATGCTGTTAAAGTGCTGCACTCAATATACCAGCAAATTTGGACAACTCAGCAGTGGCTACAGGACTGAAAAAGGTCAGTTTTCATTCTAATCCCAAAGATAGGCAATGCCAAAGAATGTTCAAACTACCACACAATTGCACTCATTTCACATGTTAGCAAGGTAATGGTCAAAATCCTTCAAGATAGACTTCAACATTACATGAAACAAGAACTTCCAGATATACAAGCCAGATTTTAAAAAGGCAGAGAAACCAGAGATCAAATTGCCAACAACTGTTGGATCATAGAAAAAGCAAGAGAAATCTAGAAAAACATCGATTTTTGCCTCATTGACTACACTAAAGCATTTAACAGTGTGGATTCTCCACGACAAACTGCGGAAAATTCTTAAGGAGATGGGAATACCAGACCACCTGACCTGCCTCCTGAGAAACCTGTATGCAGGTAAAGAATCAACAATTAGAACCGGACATGGAACAATGGACAGGTTCCAAATTGGGAAAGGAGTAAGTCAAGGCTGTATATTGTCACCCTGTTTATTTAACTTTTATGCAGAGTACATCATGTGAAATGCCAGGCTAGATAAACCACAAGCTGGAATCAAGATTGCCAGGAGAAATATCAATAACCTCAGATGTGCAGATGACACCATCCTAGTGGCAGAAAACAAAGAGGAACTAAAGAGCCTCTTGATGAAGGTGAAAGAAGAGAGTGAAAAGGTTGGCTTAAAACTCAAGATTCAAAAAACTAAGATCCTGGCATCTGATCCCATCACTTCATGGCAAATAAATGGGGAAAAAATGGAAACAGTGATAGACTTAATTTCCCTGGGCTCCAAAATCACTGTGGATGGTGACTGCAGGCATGAAATTAAAAGACTCTTGCTCCTTGGAAGAAAAGCTATGACCAACCTAGACAGCATATTAAAAATCACAGACATCACTTTGCAGACAAAGGTCCATATAGTGAAAGTTACAGCTTTTCCAATAGTTCCATGTGGATGTGAGAGTTGGACCATAAAGAAAGCTGAGTGCTGACGAATTGACACTTTAAAACCATGGTGCTGTAGAAGACTCTTGAGAGTCTCTTGGACTGCAAAGAGATCAAACCAGTCAATCCTAAAGAAAATCAACCTTGAATATTCATTGGAAGGACAGATGCTGAAGCTCCAATACTTTGGCCACCTGATGCGAAGAGCTGACTAATTGAAAAAGACTCTCATGCTGGGAAAGATTTAGGGCAGCAGAAGAAGGGGGCAAGAGACAACAAGATGGTTGGATGGCATCACTGCCTCAACTGACGTGAGTTTGAACAAACTCAGGGAGATAGTGAAGAACAAGGAAGCCTGGCATGCTGCAGTCCATAGCGTCGCAAAAAGTCAGACATGACTGAAGTGACTTAGCATACAATACATATATATCCTGTTAGTTTTCTCTGTTGAGCCCTGACTAATACAATTCACCAATTAACTGGTCACCATAAAGGGATCAAAACACAGTAACAGGTAAAAGTTGCCAATGACCAATAAATGTTTATGGATAACATTAGCACATTTTGATTGTCCTCAAAGTTAAATTTTTTTTCATATTTAGTGTCTTTCTTCCCAGAGTTGCAAGACAAATTTTAAGACATTTCTAAGAGTATTTGACATTGATCTAAATGAAAAATTAGGAAATATGACCATGATCCATAATTTTATCCAAGAGTGATAAGTGACATAGTACATTGTAAATTACCACATGTACACCTTATATAAATAAGCACAACCAATACCATTTTACAAAGTCACACAAAAATGTCTAAGAAATCACTGAGGCCCTTTAAAAAGTAAAGTGTGAAAGGCAGAAGTTAGAATGATTTGTGTGAGAGGAAACTTAGTTTCTGCACACAAAATAAGCTCATTAAACAACATGCCATTCTACAGGCCCCAAAGGATATGGGAAAAGTTAAGAAATTTCATTTTCAATCTATTGTGAAATGTGGTCCAGTTACCAGAAGCAAATGAGTCGTAATTTTTTCCACCAATGAAGCAGTTTTGGATGTTGCTCAATTTACTCTAGATATCATAAAGATAAAAATGATTTGAAAATATTTTTCTAGTGTGAACAAAACTATATTTCTCTTCCAAACTCATAGTACTTTGGCATTTTTTGTCATTTCTTTGTTTTTAGATTATTTTCCCATATAAGGCAGTACCGAGTACTGAGTAGAGTTCCATGTGCTACACAATATGTCCTTATTAGTTACCTAGTTTACATACAGTAGTGCCTATAGTGTGCTTGTCAAGACCCATTTATCCCTCCTTCCCCTTATTCCTTTGTAACCATAAGTTTGTTTTCTACATCTATGACTCTACTTTTCTGCTTCTGTTTTGTTAAAAAAAAAAAAAAACAAACTTTCAGACTTCCCAGAAAGAAATGAACATATCTGAAGCATAATAAATTATTTCAGGATCTCAGAAACACAATAGTTAAAATGCAATTAAAATCAGATCTACTCTTAATGTAGAAGCAACAGACATCCCTTACGTATCTAGCACTCCTGCTGTGAACTCTACACTAAGGAGGTTTGTTGTGTGTGTGGCCATGGAGCCAGCCTTCAAAGCCCCATTTAAGCCACATCACCCCAGTCACACCTCATATATTTCTTTAATGAAGATAAGCACTTTCTAGTTTCTTTATTCATTTTCTTCTTTGGAGAAGCCTAGTGTTATATTTTTACTGCAACATTTCAATTATGATACTATCTTATGTGTCGATAGACCTAACTATGGTTTAAATTTACCCTGAGTCCTTTCATCTCGGTAATCAGGGCAAGGAGTGACATGTGTTTGAGAACATCCAAGTCTTATCAGGATGGATCTACTGGAAAGGTCAGATCAACTGTAAATAATAGTCATGTATTATAGTACCTACTATGTGTGGCAGAAAGTGAAGAACTAAAAAGCCTCTTGATAAAAGTGAAAGAGGAGAGTGAAAAAGTTGGCTTAAAGCTCAACATTCAGAAAACTAAGATCATGGCATCCGGTCCCATCACTTCATGGGAAATAGACGGGGAAACAGTGGTAACAGTGGCTGACTTTATTTTTCTGGGCTCCAAAATCACTGCAGATGGTGATTGCAGCCATGAAATTATTGTTTAATGAGCTTATTTTGTGTGCAGAAACTAAGTTTCCTCTGACACAAATCATTCTAACTTCTGCCTTTCACACTTTACTTTTTAAAGGGCCTCAGTGATTTCTTAGACATTTTTGTGTGACCAAGCTAGACAGCATATTAAAAAGCAGAGACATTACTTTGTTATCAAAGGCTATGATTTTTTCCAGTGGTCATGCATGAATGTGAGAGTTGGACTATAAAGAAAGCTGAGCGCTAAAGAATTGATGCTTTTGAACTGTGGTGTTAGAGAAGACTCTTAAGAATCCCTTGGACTGCAAGGAGATCCAACCAGTCCATCCTAAAGGAGATCAGTCCTGGGTGTTCATTGGAAGGACTGATGTTGAAGCTGAAGCTCCAATACTTTGGCCACCTGATGCGAAGAGCTGACTTATTTGAAAAGACCCTGGTGCTGGGAAAGATTGAGGGCAGGAGAATAAGGGGAAGACAGAGGATGAGATGGTTGGATGGCTTCACCGACTCAACAGACATGAGTTTGGGTAAACTCCAGGAGTTGAATTGGTGATGGACAGGGAGGCCTGGCATAATGCAGTTCATGGGGTCGCAAAGAGTCAGACACCACTGAGCAACTGAACTGAACTGAACTATGTGCTAGGTCCTTTGCATAAACATCACATATGTAGGTCTTCCAAGGACTCTGAATTCAGTGCCTTATTACTATTAATTTACAATTAATAAATTATAATTTATTTACAACAGTTCATTAATTGTAATACATTTCTACATGTTTCTAACATTTCTAAATTCTGCTAATTTCTACATGTGGAAGCCAAGCCAGAGCAGTTGTCACATAACACAGTGAGGCTCGGATTCTCCAGCAACTCACCGGTCTGGCATTCTTAGCAGAGCTCCAAGGACAAGATCCAAACACAATGGTGAAATCGGAATTAGGGAAAGAAATAAGTTGTCCTGAGACCACCAAACAGTGCGAGTAGCTTTTGATTCTGTAAACTGTATGGCGAACATCTGGACCAGAGTTGAAAATGGCAACAGCGTTACAGAGCAGCATGGGCCATCAGAAACCACCTGGTTTACAACATATGATTTCCCCCCCCCCACCATTTCATCCTCTATTCAGAGGCCAAGTTTAACATCCAAGACACATGAACCTGGTTATGTAATTTCCGATTTAAAATTCTTCACCTAAACATTAGAATAAGTAAATATTGTACAATTAATTTTTACTGGAGTATAGTTTATTTACAATGTTGTGTTAGTTGCAGGTGTACAACAAAGTCAATTGGTTATACACAAATCCACTCTTTTTTAGATTCTGTTCCCAGTTAGGTAATTTTCTGATTTAAAATTCTTCACCTAAACACTAAAATAGGTAAACATTGTATGATTAATTTTTACTGGAGTATAGTTTATTTACAATGTTGTGTTAGTTGCAGGTGTACAACAAAGTCAATCGGTTATACACAAATCCACTCGTTTCAGATTCTGTTCCCATTTAGGTCATTACGGCGTATTCAGTAGAGTTCCCTGTGCTATACAGTAGGTCCTAATTACTAATAAGCCATTACTTTTGATCACTTACCTAGAGCCAGACATCCTGGAATGTGAAGTCAAGTGGGCCTTACAAAGCATCACTACGAAAAAAGCTAGTGGAGGTGATGGAATTCCAGTTGAGCTATTTTAAATCATGAAAGATGATGCTGTGAAAGTGGTGCACTCAATATGCCAGCAAATTTGGAAAACTCACCAGTGGCCACAGGACTGGAAAAAGCCAATTTTCATTCCAATCCCAAAGAAAGGCAATGCCAAAGAATGCTCAAACTACTGCACAATTGCACTCATCTCACATGCTAGTAAAGTAATGCTCAAAATTCTCCAAGCCAGGCTTCAGCAGTATGTGAACCATGAACTTCCAGATGTTCAAGCTGGTTTTAGAAAAGGCAGAAGAACCAGAGATCAAATTGCCAACATCCACTGAATCATGGAAAAAGCAAGAGAGTATCAGAAAAACATCTATTTCTTCTTTATTGACTATGCCAAAGCTTTTGACTGTGTAGATCACAATAAACTGTGGAAAATTCTGAAAGAGATGGTATTCACCAGACCACCTGACGTGCCTCTTGAGAAACCTATATGCAGGTCAGGAAGCAACAGTTAGAACTGGACATGGAACAACAGACTGGTTCCAAATAGGAAAAGGAGGACATCAAGGCTGTCTATTGTCACCCTGCTTATTTAACTTCTATGCAGAGTACATCATGAGAAATGCTGGGCTGGAAGAAGCACAAGCTGGAATCAAGATTGCCGGGAGAAATATCAATAACCTCAGATATGCAGATGACACCACCCTTATGACAGAAAGTGAAGAGGAACTAAAGAGCCTCTTGATGAAAGTGAAAGAGGAGAGGGAAAATGTTGGCTTAAAGCTCAACATTCAGAAAACTAAGATCATGGCATCTGGTCCCATCACTTCATGGGAAATAGATGGGGAAAGGGTGGAAACAGTGTCATACTTTTTTTTTTTTTTTTTTGGCTCCAAAATCACTGCAGATGGGGATTTCAGCCATGAGATTAAAACATGCTTACTCCTTGGAAGAAAAGTTATGACCAACCTAGATAGCATATTGAAAAGCAGAGATATTACCTTGCCAACAAAGGTCCGTCTAGTCAAGGCTATGGTTTTTCCAGTGGTCATGTATGGATGTGAGAGTTGGACTGTGAAGAAGGCTGAGAGCTGAAGGATTGATGCTTTTGAACTGTGGTGTTGGAGAAGACTCTTGAGAGTCCCTTGGACTGCAAGGAGATTCAACCAGTCCATTCTAAAGGAGATCAGTCCTGGGTGTTCTTTGGAAGGACTGATGCTGAAGCTGAAACTCTAACACTTTGGCCACCTCATGTGATGAGTTGACTCATTGGAAAAGACCCTAATGTGGGGAGGCATTGGGGGCAGGAGGAAAAGCGGACGACAGAGGATGAGATGGCTGGATGGCATCACCGACTCGATGGACGTGAGTCTGAGTGAACTCCGGGAGTTGTTGATGGACAGGGAGGCCTGTCGTGCTGCGACTCATGGGATAGCAAAGAGTCAGACATGACTGAGCGACTAAACTGAAATGAACTGAAAATAGATAAAAGTTATCTATTTTATAAACAGTAGTGTGTATATGTCAATCCCAATGAACCTATTTGCAAAATAGAAATTGAGTCACAGATGCAGAAACCAAGCTTACTTACAGTTACCAAGGGGAAATGAGTGGAGAGAGGGACAAATTGTAAAATTAAGAAAACATCTGAAACAGCCTAGAGGGGACGTGGTGCCGTGGCGGCCCTCCACTCAGCTCTCTAGTCTCAGCTCTCAAGGCGGTCATTCCTCACAGCAGTCCTCATGTTAACCCTGCACATCACTCTATGTGCAGGCATGCTCAGTCGCATCAGTAGCTTTAGTCATGCCTGACTCATTGTGACCCTATGAATTGTGGCCCACCAGGCTCCTCTGTCCATGGGATTTCGCAGGGAAGATTACCAGAGTGGGTTGCCATGCCCTCCTCCAGGGGATCTTCCCAACCCAGGAATCAAACCCATATCTCTTTCGTCTCCTGCACTGGCAAGCAAATTCTTTACCAATGGGTCACCAGGGAAGCCATCACTGTTAAGGTTCCTGCTATTTGCATGTTTTCTCTCTTCTCAGACCTTTGAATATGCTATCCCTTTGGCTTAAAACAACTCTTTCTCCCAACCAATCTCCTCTCCTTCTTTGCTCTGTAAATATCTCCTATCTTGATTTTGCAGCTTGGATTCAGGGGCTGTTCATGACCTGGAGTGCCGGGAGCCAGCATGAGGAGTCCCGCCCGTGGCAAAGGTCATCAGGTTAAGGGGTCCAACAGGCAAAGGCAAGTCGGGCCTTAAGGGAGCCTCGCTGAATTTTCTTGAGCATCCACCCCCAAAACCAGAGTCTGCCTGCCTTACTGCATTATGCTTTCCACTCTTCTGACATAACAGGGGGCTATCCCCGACCACCTTTCTCTGGAAAGAGTTAACTTAGAGCTCCTGCATATAAAAAGAGTCTGCATATGAAACAGTCTCCTGCATATAAAAAGAATGTCTTGACTTAAACCCCTCTGATGGCTCTCTAACTTGCCTGATAGTTAGATACTTTTACAACTTGTGATTGTTTACAGCCCCCCAACCACGAGAGGCATGCAGCTTAAAATATCTTAAAGATACAGAGCCTTTTCTAAAAAGCTAAAAATTATATTGGTGATGGTTTCATTGTTGAGTCAATGACTGCTGCCAGGCCTCCATATTCTTTATCTTTTAGGCACCTGGAGGATATTAATCAATGTAATTGGGATATAGAAAAAGGAATATAGTAGTTTTGATGTTAGCAACACTAGACTTTTGAGTTAATGAACTTTCTCTTTGTTATAAATCACTGTACTTCTCTTTCTTTTGTATAAATTGTTGTGTCCTTGCTATGTAAGAATGTAACTTTATTTAGTGCTTTCTGAGAGTGGTACCAGACTTTGGGAAGAACAACACTATTAAGGCAAATAAGTTTTCTGGTTGACAGACCCTTATCAGAAAAGGGCCGTACAATGCTAATAGGCCTTCTGGCCAGAAGATGATGTAAGTCACCTAAGACTTGTGTATACAGCTAGGTATGCAGAGAGAAAGCCTGGTCTTGATAAGAGTCAGGGCTGCTGATGCTGCATAACTTTGTATTATCCATTGATCTCTATGTACAACCAAAAGTATAAAAAGCTTTCCTGAACAAGAAAGGAGAGGCCAGTCAGTGGAAAGACTGGTTTCCCGTGTGGTCTTTTCTCTTTCTCTTCTTTTCTGGCTGAATTCCCAGCTGGAGCGTGGAGGCTCACCATGTCTACTTACTTGCCCTGGCTTCTAAGACCCATGCTAGAGGGAGCCCAAGGCAGGGCACCCTCCACTATTCAAGCAGGCGCCAGTGGCCTACGTAGATGGTGCAAATCTCTTGTCTCGAGGTTTTATTAGCTTTCCACGTAAACCAAGTTATTCAGCCTCTTTTCTCCACTAATTTTTCAGCTATACTATTCTTTCCTAATCTTATATTTCTAATTAAGTAGTCCTTTCCCAGACGCCGACTCCATGCCCACTTCAAATTACCCTGGATCCACCGGGGCTGGATCCTGGCACTGGAGACTTGGACATACCATCTAAGTGCTCCAAGCGCAGCCTGTCCTCCCATCACAGGAACTGTAGCTTCATTTCTCAGTGCCTGTGTCTCTCTTAAACTACAGGCTCTGGGAGGGCAGGAACCAGGGCTCTTCTCAGCACTGTGCACCCAGCATTAGGCGTAGCGCTTGATGCATAGTAGGTGCTAACATTTTAACAGAAATTTCATACATACACACACACACACACACACACACACACACACACACACACACGATCTCTATCACAGACACATATTTTGATTTGATGATCTCTCATCCTCCAGCTTTTGTATAGGAAAACACCGCTGCCCAGAAATCTTAAGTAATTTGGTTTAAGGCACGTTTTATTAGTGCTTTATAAGCACAAATCTCAGTCCACAAATTCCAATGCACAGAAAAGGTTTTATTTTCTAAAAGTTAATTTGACAGCAACTTAAATTTAAATTCCCTTAGAATGGATGGCAGGCCACCTGACCTTGAGGGTCCCGAAGTGTCTCCCCACAAGAGTACTGCAGAACCCCTGGGGTCTTAGTGCGTTATTTTCAGAGCCTGCACGTGGGCTCTCACCGTCCCATTCTCTGTGAGTCCTGCCAGCCAGCCAGCTTTGCAGCAGCCATGCCCACGCTTGGCTGTGGTTTCTTTGGAGAAAGAAAGCACACTGGAGCTGAGAGTCCTGCCTCACCAAATGCACCGCCCTGTCAGCTGGCCAGCTGCACCAGCACACGGCAACACCAGATCCTAACTGAAGTCTCCACCCACTCCCAAGCTCCACCTAACAAAATCTCTTTTTGAATATTGGATAAAGCCTTTTTCTCTCTATATTTCTCACCAAGGAATTCTTTCTTTTCACTCTCTTCTCCCAAAGCATTTAAATGTTGGGCTATAAAAGCCAAGAAGTGAACAGAACTGCAGACAAGTTTAGCTTTCTGCTTTTGTGAGTTGGAACCCTTCTCGTCCAGTGAACTCACAGGTGTTTTACACACAGAGAAATGAACTGGATCACAACACTGAGAAAACCCAGGTGGAGTTCTGGCCTCCAGCGAGCTAGATCCAGGACTCAGTTATGTCATCAGGATCTGGTTTTCCTCCAACTTGGGTCTCTACTTCTTGCTTGAATCTATTCTCTGCCGATTCTATGTTATTTCTGGTTACTGGCACCATTTTAACTTCAAGACCACTAAGGACGAGAATGAGGCACTCTATCCCAGAATGACCAGGAAAACAAATTTACTGCACCCACCTGACTCTGATGAGATCACATTTTCACTCCTGACCTCAGTGGTCAATGTAATACGATGCACTGAATGATCTAAACCCAAGTCCCATGCATTACACTTGAGCTGGATACGGGACTTCCCCCAAAGCATTTGTATTGAGAGTTGGCAGAATACTTTCCCAAGGGAAAAATGGATATGACTACTGAAAAATGGGAGAAATAAATCTGAGCAGGATTGAAAAATAATGTAGCTTGCTTACAGATAGTTTCCAATATAAGTTGCCAACAATTCCTCACCTCCCTGCATGCACATGACATTAATTCCATGAAGACGTGGAACTCCCCTCCTGCTGAACCAGACTGGCCTTGCCCAGTAGAATGTGACCTGCCCAATAAAGGCAGCACTCTGCCGGTTTGGGGACTAGCCCTTCATAGGTCTGGAAACTTTGACATTTGCTGTCTTAGATCCTTGAGCTTCAGGGTAAGAAGTCCAGGATGTCTTGACAGAAAAAGGGGCCAGATGAAATTAGGCAGCAAGTGGGGAGAGAAAGAGTGACTCCGCTGTTGGCTGGCACTAAGGCCTCAGACACGTGAAAGCAGTGTTCTTGGATCACCCCATGCAATACAGGTATCAACTGAACACAGTCGCACCAGTGACTCCAGCCAAACCCTCATGGAGAGGAGAACCACCCAGTCAATCGGTCATGAGATACAGTCAATCACAGCTGTTTCAGACTACTGCATTTTTGGGCCAACTGGTTATACATCAAAAGGGAACTTATGAATTGATACAGCTTTATCGGCTACAGATAAATTACACTGAGACAAGGACACACAGAACTGTCACTTGCTTAAAGGGGAAGGAGAGACTGGAAAGGCTTCCCTACTTGGAAGCACTCGGGTCTCTGGCTCTCAATTCAGGGGTCTTCTCATTAGGATTCACCACCAACCTTACAAGTGTTCCCTACTGTACATACAGGCATGTATAGGATATGTACAGGCATATCCATGTTGCTAAGCATGGAGCAGTCTGGACAAAAAGGTGCCTAAGCAATTTAGACTCTGGCCAGTGAATAGAACTGGAGAGCAGGCAGGAAAAAAATCATTCAAAAAAAAAAAATTTGACTCCAGTGGAAGAAACACTGTAAAAATGATTTGATTATTTGTACCAACAGCAGCAAATAGCTATGAGCATAAGCTAGTTCATCTATTACACAGCAGAAAATAGGATCAAAAGACAGCCACGAGGCTATAGTGCCCTCTCATCATTACTTTATTAAAATAATATGGCTAATGCAAATAATTGCTTATTACAAGAAGGAAATGATCTATAAAATCTGTGCTTCTTACCAAATGATCTAGGCAGTTTTTACAGATCTCTTAAATAAAACTGGAAGAAGAAAATGGCAACCCACTCCAGTATTCTTGCCTGGAGAATTCCACGAACAGAGGTGCCTGGCAGGCTGCAGTCCATGGGGTCGCAAAGAGTCAGGCATGATTAAGTCGCTAATGCTAGATAAAACTAGCAGTGGGGGGAAAAATGAGAACATACAAATCCACTAAGAAAATAATTAAATGATGAGAAGATAAAAGCAATTATTTCTGATTAAAGCAGCACTATTATGGAACTAGAGAATCACCATTTCGCAACCCTTATAGTAATAACTGATTTCAAAAGAATCATTAGCAGATGCTAAAACTAAATCTGATGGGTTAAAAAGTAAATCTGATGAACAACAGGAATTTTATGTTCCTAACTCACAAATTATTTCCTGTAATATGCTTATTTATTACAATGAAAAATATAACTTTATGCTGGGAAAACGGGTAGACACCACTGTAATGAAGTCGTTAAAGTCAATATCACCAGGAATAGGACAAATGACATCTTGAGCTTCCTCATACAATGGATACACAGGAAACACCACATACTTCTACAATATTCTTGCCCAAAATGCAGACTCTACATCCAATCATGCACTGTGTCCCATTAAAGCAAGTAGAAGCACAGCCTACGAAATGGCTGGCCTATATTCTCCAGAATTATCAAGGTTATGAAAACAAAGACAGGCTGAGGAGCTTTCAGAAGAAAGCAGACCGAGAAGACAGAACAACAGGGGGGAGCTGACCCAGGATTTTTCCTCCTTTATATCCTTTACAGATAATATTGGGACAATTGCCAACATGTGAATAATGTCTGTAGTTTAGATCATAATATCAATATTAAGTTTCTATTTGATACTTCTACTTGATTAAAAAGAGAATATCTTTGCTTTCAGGAAATATTACTGAAAAATTTAAGAGTAAAAGAGCATCAAGTCTGACGCTTACTTTCAAAAAATGAAAAAAAATATATATATAAGAGAGGGTGTGTGTGTGTGTGTGTATGTGTGTGTATAACATATTTGAGAAGGAAAAAGCAATACAACAAAATAGAAGTAGCAAATGTTAACACGGGAATTTGGATAAAAGAAATCCTTTCCAATATTCTTGCAGCCTTCCTACAGGTCTGACATTATGTCAAAATAATAAGTGAAAAAAGTATAAAGCACTGCTTTTTATCATTTTTTCTCAAGCACTATCAGCATTATGATCTTCTTAGACATATTTTCAGTTAAAAGTTCAAAAATTTTTAACACACTCCTATTTAATCAGAGAATATTAACAAGAAAAATAATTCTTATTCTCTGATACTGAAGATGTGTAGCATGGTTTGCTCTGTTTGTATGGCCTCATGTATAAGCACCAAGTAGCCTTAGCTGGACAATATCAACAGTAACAGTAATCTATACATGGTATGCATATTTTAAAGGGCATAATACATATATGTCTAATAATATTTTAAGCTGTTAGTTTTAAGATTGATTTAACATCAATAGATAAATGAGAGAACCTCTCACTGCCTTGAAATTCTGGTTCAATTTAATAAAGCAAAAATAGCCCCCAAGTTGCATTTAGACACCTGTGAGTGACACACGTTGCCATTACCATTCTATTTCCACTTCGTGAAAATAGGTAACTAGGCCATTTACTTTTGAAAAGACAATCTACAGTGTGATTTCTTTTAATGAAAACTTTTCTGTGCAAGGATTTATACATTGCATTTGGCTGCTCGGTGTCTTTCAGAGGACTGACTTTAGGCTAATGAAAAACTGACCATTCATTCAGTCATTCGAGAAACACATATTGTTCACCTACTGCTACCTACAAGACATCCTGTTCAAGATGCTATAGGTATGGCAGTAATCAATATAGGCAAAGACCCTGCCTTTTTCTAGGGGGCGTAGCGATGGATGGATCAATAGAAAGAAAGAAAGATGAGCCAGAGAGATGAATAGATTTCGGGTGTGGCTGATTGGTCTAAGGAAGACTAAAGTAGAAAGAGGATGGAAAGTATCAGGGAAAGAATTGATGTTTATACTATGTAGTCAGGAAGGACTGTCTAATGAGGTAACGTTTAATCAGAGATCTGAAGGAAGCAAAGGAGAAACACGCACAGAAATCTGGGAAAACTGTATGGAAAGGCAGAGGACACATCCGAAGTGAAGGCTAGTACTCAGAGACTCAATTTTAAATTTACGATCTTGCTAGGCTCTCCCTCGGAGAAGCCGATGGCACCCCACTCCAGTCCTCTTGGCTGGAAAATACCGTGGGCGGAGGAGTCTGGTAGTCCTCAGTCCATGGGGTGGCGAAGAGTCGGACGACTGAGCGACTTCACTTTCACTTTTCACTTTCATGCACTGGAGAAGGAAATGGCAACCCACTCCAGGGTTCTTGCCTGGAGAGTCCCAGGGACGGGGGAGCCTGGTGGGCTGCCGTCTATGGGGGTCACACAGAGTCGGACACGACTGAAGCGACTTAGCAGCAGCAGCAGCAGCAGCAGGCTCTCCCTACTGATAACTAAGAAAAAAAGGGGGCCCCACGGCTCGCCCTTCCCCGCTCTGCGACTACAGCGCAGCCCGGTAAAGCCGGTCTGCAGCGTCAGTGCAGAGCGCTTTGGCCGTATATTTAACGTCGGAGGAGAAACTTTATGTGAAATGTATTTCATTCTGAATGGAAAAGAAAATAAAAAACCTTAAAAGAAAAATTCACCTCTCAAGTGATTGTGGCTGAGAGTAGAGTACATCCCCACCAGAGGTCAGCCTAACCACACAAACGCACTGTGGAACTTGACACAAACACCATTTTCGTGAAATTGGGACTTAAATCTCTCCCTTCCTTCTTGTTTTCCAAAAGCATAATTGAAATGCTAAGCCTTGGCACTCGCTGTGTGGTCTTTGTTACCATAGCTGTCTTTTAGTGATACATTCTGCTGCCCTCTTGGTTTGCCTGGAACTCCACTGGACTTGCAGCTTTCAGCGCTGGAACCAAGGAAGTCCTGGGCAAATGGGGAGGAGGTGGTCCTCCAGCGTGTGTGTGTGTGTGTGTGTGTGTGTGTGTGTGTGTGTGTGTGTG
>SJYA01003017.1:0-36372 GCA_006410615.1 Neotragus moschatus | reverse complement strand
TGTCGTGGAGGGTCAGCTTGGGGGTGCTGACAGGCCCTCTCTGTGGGGGTGAACTCCCCTGGGGCGAGTTCACCCCCTCGGCTTTAGAAGGAGGCACTTTCCAACTGTGCAGATATCTGTCCCTCCTCACACTGTCTGTGTGTGTACTATATCCAGAGGATCATTCCTTTCAATGTTTCTTTTAAGGTTTGAATTGTCCTCCAATGGCCAGTGGTAGCCCTTTCATGGTGACTTGTCTTAGCTTATCATTTCTCTGTCATTCTCTGGACACTTCTGTTTTCTTCCGGCACAGTTTAGTTCAGGCTCAGCTTGTACTTTCTCTTTCCCAGCCCTGGATTCAGCCTTTTCTCCAAGGAGCCCTGATTCCTTTTAGTGGAAAATAGTATTTGGACCTAAAATCTGAGGGGAGTTGGGCATGCTGATTGCCACGGGCTGCTGCTCCTGCACCTTCTTGGGGCAGTCAGTGTTACGGATGTGTATCCATGCCACACGTTTATTTCCGTAGCATCCGTGTATAGTCCGTCAGTGAGTTCCCATGGGGTCCTGCCCTTCCAGCCCATGCCTTTCCTGCCAGCTCATGACACCTCCTGCGTGGGCATCGAGATTGCTCAGCAGTTTTGTCGTTTCACGTGTAGGGGGCAAGGTCACTCCATCATCAGACACTTGCTCTGCTGTCCTGGGTCCCCCTTAGTCCTCGCTGCTGCGTTTGGGGGACTGAAAAGGCAGGGTGGTCCCCTCCCCTCTCTGCAGTGTGTCTCAGCTTCGGCCCTGGCCAGGGCACCTCATTTAAAGTCACTCTTGACAGAAATATATGTGATGGGCCCAGGCAGATGTCCTAGGATTCACTAAATTAAGGAGGAGAGTCATCGGATTTGTGGGGTCCATTGTCCCTCCTTTNCCCCTCCCCTCTCTGCAGTGTGTCTCAGCTTCGGCCCTGGCCAGGGCACCTCATTTAAAGTCACTCTTGACAGAAATATATGTGATGGGCCCAGGCAGATGTCCTAGGATTCACTAAATTAAGGAGGAGAGTCATCGGATTTGTGGGGTCCATTGTCCCTCCTTTTGTTGTGCCAGAAGCTTTTATTCTCCAGCGTATGCCCTGACGCAGTTTGGGTGGAGTTGGTCAGCCTTTTAAGGGCAATTCCAAAGGCCCTGGGGTGAGAAGGGTGGGGTGTGGGGGCTTCTGGTGGGGAGTCCAGGGAGTCAGCATGGCCTGGCAGGGCGAGGGGGTGCAGTTGAGAGAGGCAGAGCCTCGGGGGTTTGAGGCCTGAGTTCAGGCTGCAGCAGGAGCTGATGGAAGGCAGGGGTTGCAGTTTACTGCCTCAAACTCTTCCTGTCTGCTTACTGTTTAAAAAGTTTTTGTGTCTCCCAGGCGCGCAGATCCTCTAGTTTTGAAGATCAGTGAGCAAGAGTGACCATAATAAAGTGCTGCCTCCTGGGAGAAGGCCGGAGCTGGCCAGCGGGCTGGCCTGGGTGCATCTGGAACGTAGAGCCCATGGGAGGGGGGTCTTTGCTGCTAGGTGTGCACGCAGGTGCAGCGCGGATCGCTAGACCACCAAGCCAGCCTCTGGGCGCTCCTCTGTCACTGGTGGTGTTTCCCTTGAGCACCCCTCCCTCAGACACAGTTGGGAAGCTTCTTTTTCCTTCCGGCTGTGTTCAAACCCTGTCTCTCTAATCACTCCCGGAAAGTAGCCTGGACCGCAGACCCAGCCGCAGGCAGGGCGCTGCCCCAGCCTGGCTGCACCCCCACTGAGGCTGGTGGTCGAGGCTCACTGCACATGCTGCCCTGTGCCCCCTCCCTGAGTCGCTGGTGGGGGCAGGAGCTGAGCCCCCGTCAGGACGGCCCTTGCAGTCTGGAGACGCTCCGCCCCCTCCTCGCCTTAGGACCTGCTCGTGGTCCCCCCTCAGCGCCCAGCCCTTCCACACAGGAATTCAGGCCCTTGTGCAGAATGACGTGCCAACTGGTTGTGAGGGTGCGGCGTGTGGGGGTCCCCAGCAGCTGTGGGGGCCGCGCTGCAGTCTGGCTGGCCTCGCTGGGTCCAGAGCTGGACTTGTTGGGGGATCTGGGCCGATCCCAAGGCTCCGAGGGTGGCAGCAGCCAACACTTCTCTTCTCAATCACTAGGTGGGGAGTTGGTGTCATTGTTGTCCTTCACTGAAGAAAAACAGAAATGAGCTGGTGAGTGTTTTCTGTTTACGAAGTAGACTGTGATTGAGCGTGATGAGCGTGGTTTTGATGTTGAGGCACCAGTGTGTTCCGCAGCACGTGCGTGCATGGGGTGCTTGTGTCACTGACGGATCCAGGCTCACCCCCAGCGCAGTGTGTCCACAGCACGCTCTGTCCTGCCTCGTGGGGGTGAGCCTCCCAGGCTGCTGATGGGAGCAGGCTTCTGGTTTTGTGAACTCCGCCGATGGTTTCCTGTGAGCCTCAGTTTCCTCAGTTGTTGAGTAGGAGGATAGGTGCTGCTCCCCACCAGCTGGAGGAGGCTCTCAGGGCCTGACTGAGCCACAAGGCACTGCTGGTCGTGACCTTACCGCCTGTTCATGTCAATAGGATGATCCCAGGTCTCATCACGTCTTCTCTTTGGGTATTTCCCTGTCACCTGTTTTTGTCTGTTTTGTTGCTTGGAATAGTGGGAAATGGGTGATGTTCCTCCTGAGCAGGTGGAGCAGGTAAGCTGTGCTGGAGGTAAAATGGTAACTTCTAGGTCCTTTGCATTCTGCATCTGCACCTGATGTGGGGAAGACGTAAAGCTGATTAGCTTTATGTGTTGCGTGCTTGTGAAGGTGAGGAGCAGAAACGACCAGGCAGAAGGTGTTCTTAGGGAAATAGTTTTGCCCTCAAGTCACACTTCGAGATTTGTAACTGGTGAGGGCTCACCCTGGTGGCTCAGTGGTAAAGAATCTGCCTGCCAGTGCTGGAGACACAGGTTCAATCTCTGAGTTGGGAAGATCCCTTGGAGAAGGGAATTGCCACCCACTCCAGTATTCTTGCCTGGAGAACCCCGTGGACAGAGGAGCCCGGGGGGCTACAGTCCATGAGGTCACAGAAGAGCTGGACGCAGCTTAGTGACTAAACAACAACAAATGTCAGTTTGGTGTGTCACCTCCCCAAATTTTCAAGTGAGAAATACTTAACTGTATAATACCATACACGAACACACACTCTTAAAATTGCCTTTTCATCCTTATTTTAGAGACCTTGCTTGCTGTATCGCCATGGATACATTTGCCTCATTCTTTTTTTTATTCCACTATGTTCTGTTTTCAGCTGTTATTTGCATATTAATGTTGAATGGAGTAATAGTCTTATTAACTACAGTCAGAGATGTGATTGGGGCTTTATTTTAAAAAGACTTAGCAGATTGGTGACATAATTATGTAAACACAAGAGTGATAGAAGGTGTTTGATCTGGGATATGGAAAGATGAATAAAATGTTTTAAGATTAAAATTTCAGTATTATATGAAATCAGGAGAGGAGAAACCATAGGGAAGAAAATTATTTGGAAAATCATTGTAGTTGTTTAGATTTGAGCAGGTGAATGCTCAGAAGGTAGGTAGTGGTGGGGAGATTCCCCTCGGCAGGCGGGGGATGAAGGGGTGACGCAGCAGGAGCGGCAGATGGAACGCTAGACAAGCTGTGGGAGCAGGCTGCTGGGACTAGGGTGGCCGGGACCCGGGTGGCCGCTGGGACCAGGGATTGACCACTCCGCCAGGGTGGCCAGGGCCCAGACATGGGGCACCAGGTGGCAGTGATGCCTTGACAGACATGCAGGAGGGGGATGTGGTTTTGGAGGAAAGAGAAGCTTTCTGGTCTGTTTCTGTAGGACCTTCCAGCTCTAAGTTATTTGTTTTATGGCCTGTCTGCTCTTAAATTACGCATTTAATGGCATGTGTTTCTGCCTTTAGGAGTGCCAGGCACTCATCTTTTTGAAGTGTTGTTGCAAGTCTAAACTTGTTACATAAAAATTGCACTTCTGTAGCTCCTTTCTCACTTCCATTCTCAAACACCATGTTAGAGAAGGTTTTGGCAAGTTGAATTTGTATTGTCTTTTGTGTTAATTAATAAATGCACTTATTTTAAAGGACTTTGTCAGAGTGGCCTGTGCAGGGGTTCTCCCACTGCTGACTGACCCACGTGCAGATTTAATGCTGTGTGACTCTCACAGGAACATGCTCATTACCCCATCTTGGTTCCGCAGGTGCAGGGCAGCTGGAGTGCACATTGATGAGTCGCTGTTCCCTGCAGCCAACACTAACCAACACCTACCAAGCCTGCTTAAAAAAAAAGTAAGTGTGTGTCTTTAGTGTGGACCATGGCAGTTACAGGTTTTTTCACTATTTATTCCTAGAAGATAAAAACTTTCTGGAATATATTCGCATTGTCTAAGAATTGCTGTTGGTGATAATGTTCTTCTCTCACAGCATTGTTTAATGGGTTATAGATTATTTCATCCCAGGAGTGCTTTGGTGGAGTTTGTAAGAAATAGAAGAAACTGCTTGTCCGTAGGAGAACTGACAGTTTCCCAGAGACCAGCACCCACACAGGTGCTCTGGTAATGGCTTCAGGACTCAGTTGTGTCTGTAGAGAAATAGACTTGATCTGTTGCACTTTATTATTTAAAAGTTTTGATTGATTTCTGCATCTGAGTGAACTGTTGACTGTGAAATGTCAGTTTGTTGTCACGTGAGAATCCCTGTTGGAGAGATTAGCAGACTCCAAACTGAGTCAGGCAGAGGAGAGCTATACATTTGCTGTAGACTGGGGGAGACATTCCCATGGATGTCCCCACGGTTTCTGAAAGTGGTAAATCCTATATCTCTTTCACATTTCTTCTCAGACAACCTGGAACACGCTCACGCAGGGCTGAAAACTTCAGTGTCTGTCCAGATCGCGTTGGACAGTAATGACTCTGCGGTAGACCCATAGTAGCTGTGTCTACTGTTTTAAAAACAAGTGTTTATATTAAACATTGACAATAAAAGTACATTTTCATTACATGCATTGAATAAACTCAGATCAAGCAGATTTCTCCTAATTTCCCTTTCCTCAAAAATTGATTTTCAGTTTGATTTGGGTTCTTGCAGATTGTATGATCTTTGGTACATGTGTTTTACACGTGTGTGCGTGCGCATAGGTTTTATGTGAGCCAGGCTCTACTATGTTACATGTGCTGCTTGGTGGGTTACTGTTTCTTCCTCGCCTAGACCGTGTGTTCTCATGTCAGTGTGTGTATTTGGCTCCACTGTCTTCTGCTTGTGTTAAATAGCAAACATCTCTTGGGTTCAGGTACCCTTAGATCATTGACGATTTTTACTAATTACATGGTTCGTGTAACCTGTTTGAGTTTATTTCTCCAAGTGGAATATCTAGAAGTGGACTTACACAGTTCTGCCAATAGTGTACAAGGGCGCTTATTTTGTGGCACTGACCTGTGCTGAATATTACTCATCTGTTAAATCTTTCCTAATCCAAAGCATTAATAATATCTGCTCACACTCTTCGTAACTTAAGGATTTATTAGTCGCTAAAGGCATTCCCTTTGCTCCCCTTCCCAAGTGCAGGTGCAGCTTGAGCCTGACTCCAGGCCTGTTATCTGGCCTCTGGGGAGGCTCTGCCGCGCTCCCTCCCTGCTGCCGGCGTGAGCCTCCTGCTCGCTGTGCTTCATACTCATCGGGTGCACTTGTTAGAGCCATTGCACCGTCTGTTCCTCTGTCTGAACACGCTTCCCTCATCCGCCCGCAGCTGGTTCTCTGGGTCCTGTGGAGGCGCCTCAGGGAGTGGCCCTCTGACTCTGGTTTACAGAGGTGGATCCTGACCCTCCTTTGCCTTTTTCCTTCTTGCAGCACTTACCCCTTCTAACATACTGTAAAGTTGGTCTCATGGAAGCACAGGGCCCCTTGTGGGTGGCAGTGCTTCCGGTGGCACCTGGGGTCTCTACGTTCTGCTGGTCACCTGCCTATGTTGACTCTGCGCCCCTGGAAAGCGCGGGGCTGGCCGCCTACAGGTGCGCATGCGCCCACCGCCAGGGGCCCAGAGTCGCAAAGCTGATGCTCAGGACCTGGATTCTAGTGGCTGCTTTGGCAGAAACAACACAGGCCAGCCTCAGGCCCGCTGGAATTAATCCTTCTGACATGCATGCTGTTTAATTCATTTGTTATGTATATTTTCTGTCATTCCTTCAGAGAATAAGCTCCTTGATGGCAAGAATCTTTCTGTTTTAAGACCAGTGTCTGACATAGTAACCTTTTTGTTAAATGATGAATGAGTGAGTTATTAAGGAATTGAGCAGGGTGCCAGTTGAGAGTACAGTGTGGCACTAGCCTTGAATGCTGAGAAGTTCTTCCTGTAGATGGGGACAAGAGGGATCAGACTGGAATCCACTTGAGCATATTGGGCTGAGAAGTGACTTCCTTGGATATGAGCCCCGGGCTTCCTCGTTTGTCACACTTCGCGTGTATAGTTACTGACCGAATGGAGTTACTGTGACTTAATGACAGTAAAACAAGATTAAATAATGGTTCTCTTCCTTTGTAGTTATAAAATAATTCCTTGTGTGTCATTTTACCATGTCATGATTTTTTTGCTGGGGGCAGGAGTGGATAACATAAAAGTAGCAAAAGTTAGGAGAAAGAGACTAATTTTAAGAATCCTCGTGGAAATGATGCAAAGACCCTGAGAATGCCTCAGAAAATGTAGCTATTTAGCATATAGCTCTTTGCCTAGGTGCTCAGTTGCTCACTCATGTCCGACTCTTTGCGACTCCTGGGACTGTAGCCAGCGATGCTTCTTTGTCCATGGGATTTCTCAGGTAAGAATACTGGAGTGGATTGCCATTTCCTTCTCCAGGGGATCTTCCCAACCCAGGGATGGAACCTACGTCTCCTGCTTTGACAGGCAGATTCTGTACTACTGAGCCACCTGAAAAGGCCCATATAGCGCTTTATTCTGGAGAAGGAAATGGCAGCCCACTCCAGTGTTCTTGCCTGGAGAATCCCAGGGACAGAGGAGCCTGGTGGGCTGCCGTCTGTGGGGTCACAGAGTCGGACATGACTGAAGCGACTTAGCAGCAGCAGCAGCGCTTTATTCAGTCTTTAATTCTGTCCATGTTCTCACAGTTGTAAGAAGAATAAATACTATAAATTCACATATAGTGCAAAAACTACCTCTCTAAGAAGGTTTTATTATTGATATTACAAAAGATAACAGCAATGTATGTGAAAGGTTTCTTTTCCTGTCTTGCACACCTGCAGTGTGGTGTTAATTTTTATGTTCTTCTTGTGCAGCGCAAGTGTATGCAGCCCAAAGATTTTATTCCCAGAACACCAGAAAACGATAAAAGACTGCAAAGGAAATTTGAGAAAATGGCTAAAGAGCTGCAACAGCAGAAAACCACTCTGGGTAAGCTGAGAGGCCAGTATGCCCTTGGTGCTCATGTCTGTGCTGTGGCCTCGCTTGCTGGCTAGCTCCTGCATCCTGGGGACATGGCTGAGGGCCACAGTGTTAGCCTCACAGGTCAGAAATACAAGTCACTGCAGGAAACTTGACCACAGCCATCATTGGGCCACACTGTTGAACTAACCATTCACCAGATTAATGGAACTGTTTTTTTCCCCCAGGGATGATTATTAAAGATGTGATCTTTGATTAACCCTATTGGAATGAATCCATTTTTATTTCTTCTTTATATATGTGTGTATGTGTGTCTGTCTGTATTTTCACCCAGGACTTGGTGTTTTTATTTTGTTACCCAGAGTAGTCAGATGTTAGATGATACATTCTTGTAATGATTTAGAAAAATACTTTCAAAGATCATCAGACTTTGAAGTACTTCATGTTTTCTTAGTATTTCTCTTTTTTACCTTTTTCACTGGTCGCTCAATTCATTGTTTCAGACCAATCTTGACACATCACTGATACAGGTAAGCAGTTTTGTTAAACTATAATGCTTAGCATAGAAATAGAAAACGTTCATTCCTGTAGGTGTTGAGCCTGCACATGATGCCTGATAACTTTCCAGAAAACTGGCTGAATCCGTTGTCCTCAGCTCAGTTTTTCCTTTGCCCGATGGATCAAGTCTCTCTCCCCGGTGCCTGCGGCCGCCTCCTGTGCTCCAGGCCGCCCCCAGGCGTGGCTCACGTTGAGCCCGCCCCTGCAGGGCTCGGGGGTCCCTGGAGCTCCCTTCTTGCTGCCAAGTTCACCGTGGATCTCTGTCTGCCAGCAGGGAAGGGGAAACCTGTTGAAGGGGGACAAGGGTGTCCTGAAAGGAATAACATTGCTGAAGAAGGAAGGCATTTTAACTTAAAACTGGGTATTTGTTCATTTTCAGGTACCAATGTTCCTGTTCTCTTATTTGAATCTAATGGCTCGCTGGTGTACAGTCCGACAGGTAAAGTCTACAGGGGCCACCACAGTGCGATGGAGCAGAGGCTGCAGGAGATGAAGGAGAAACGGGAAAACCTTTCCCCCACCTGTAAGTGCTGGCACTTGACACAGGGAGAATTGTGAAATAGGTGACTCAGGCGTGGAAAGGGCTTTTCCTTTTACATAGTTATTTTAGCTGGTGTTTCTTGATTCTAACTGAGAGTAGACTTTGTTGATACTTTCTTCCAGAAAATCTGCTTTACTCTGATTTTTTGAGACTATATTGGGTTTTTAGTATTCTCCAATTTTAAAACCCTATTTGTTGTATACCTTTGCTATTTAATATGTTTGGGATTTTTCTTTCTTAAAAAATTAATCGTTTCCTTCTTCTGAAGTTTGCTTTAGATTGTCTAATGCTTCAGTTTACGTTTTACTTTTATTTCTTTTATCTTAAATATTTAAGTAATACACCAGCACGTTTTCATGAAATGTTGACCAGTGTAGTGTTTGTAATAAAGCTTCGTCTTGATTCCCAGCTGATTCTCCTCTGCCCCTGGGTAACCTGAGTTTTGTGTGATGTGTTTCTCCAGGTCTTTTTCAGTGGGTCATCCATGTAGTCATGAAAAAGATTAGGCTTCTGTATCTTTCTTTGCAGTAGTGTAATTTTTCTTTACCTAAATTATGTTGTGGCATACCTCTTACTTTAAACCTTTTTTCATTTAGAAGTATCTTGGTGTAAAATATCTCTCTTTTTTTAAGATGTTGCATTGTCTATTTTTCTAGTTTTTCTTTTTAGAGATAGTGCTGCAGTTTTTATTTTTAATTTTTTTAGCTGCATGGTATGTGATCATTTTCCTTTTTGGCCATCTAGCTTGCTCCCTACTATTTGCTCTCATAACCCACATGCTAGTGGATATGCTTCTACATGAATATGTTTCTGTGTATTTCATGTATTTGCAATAATATTAAGTCACAAAGGCAGACTTTAAAGATTTTAGTAGATATTGTCAGATTGCCCTTCAGAAAGTTTGTGCCATTTTACCCTTTGCCAGTCGTTTATGAGAACTGCAGTGTCTCACCCTTGGGAAACTGGATGGCTTTAGTCTTCACATCTCTCTCAATCTGAGATGGAAACATTGCAATTCTCTGTTTATTTTGCTTCTGAGGTCGCCAGTGAGTTTGCTAGTGAGGTTGGAAGTCTTCATATCACTGACGGCATTTAAATGTTATGCTCTGTACGTTATCTGTGAATCTTTTACAACTGCCTATTATGTTTTATTTTCTTTCTGATTTGTAAGCGCTAATTGTAACGTGTTACAAGGATTCTCTCCCAGCTTCTTGTGTGAGCACTTGTACTTATATAGCAGGCACTCAGCAAATAGACTGTTGAATAACATGGACAGACTCTGCTGTTTATCATTTAACATATGGTGACTTGTAAGAAACAGATGCATTATATTTAAGGTAGACAAACCTGTTTGTCTTTTCCTTCTGGCCTTTAGGATTCCTGCGATGTGTAGAACTCCTCCTGCACAAGGTTTTAAAGTTGTTGTAGCTGTTATATTTTCTTCTATTACTTTTACAGTTGAAGGTTAGTTATTTCATCTGTCCTGAGTCTGAGTTTGTATATCATATGCAGTGGACAGTTAAGGTTATAAGGTTAGTTGTGGCCGCCAGTAACAGATAAACATGTTGCGTTTCTTTGTCCTGACAAAGGAGGAGGCAAGTCTGTGTTCTGTGGTGTTCTGAAGAGCCTGGGCCCCGTCTTCCTGCCCTGCCTTCCTTGGGGCCAGTTCTCTGTTAGCAGCCCCACCAGGTTCTGTCCGCTGCCACTGCCGGGTTCCGCTGGCCAGACGCAGTCCTGTGGCCATTCCTGGTTGCAAGTTAAGTGCAACCATTTATGGCTCAAGAGCTGCAGAGGCAAAAAGGCACTCTAGATTAGCAGGAAATATAATACAGTTCTATGTGTTTGTTTTCATACGTCTAATTTAATCTTCCAGTTAAGTTTAGAATGGCCAGTGGTATTCAGGATGACATAGCTAAGGGAATGCAGTAGTTTTAGCCTAGGAAGTAGGCAGCAAAACCAAATCGTCTGCAGGGCTTGGCAAGCAAGAAAGGCATGTAGTCTTAACTGGGATGTGTATTTACACTAATTAAATTTGATTCTGTTGTAAGAGGAAGATGGGAATGGTTGTTGAGGTAGGACACTACCTATGTCCCGGGGGAATATCCAAATTGGTTCAGCAAATAATTGTGTATTTGCCGTTATATGTATGTGGAGTAATTTGCCTTAAACTTTATTCCATTACTTTGTAGTGTTAATTGTGCTACATACCTGCCTTCAGCACAGTTTAAAACAACTGAAAATTTTATCTCTGTGCTTACCTTCCTTATCTTGGTTTATTCTCATTTTATAATTGTTTTCTCGGAAAAGTATCCTTTATAGTCTCCTCAAAAAAAGTCTTTGTGTGACCAAGGTATCAATTTTGTTTCTAATGTGCACGGCCTTTGAAACACCCATGGTCTTGCTTGTTAAATCACTGGTCACCTGAAAGTCCCCTATGAAACCTCCAGGCTTTGTCAGCCTCTGCACGCTGCACATTTGGGGCTGGGTCTTTCTTTGCTGCTGGAGAGTCCTGTGGCTGACAGAATGTTCAGCAATATCCCTGGCTTCTGCCTGCTAGATGCCCGCAACATGCTCACGGTCCACCCCACCCCACCCGTGACGTCCAGTGATGTCTGCTAGGCGCCCAGGCGACCCCTGGTTGAGAACTACTGCTTTGCTCAAAGAGGCAGCTGTCTGTGATAATTGTATAAAAAGACCTTGACCATGAAGCAGTGCGACTGATTGAAACGCTCTGCCTCTGTTGAGCTTCTGCTTAGGTTGAAGGTGGCCGACTCCCCAGATCCCTTTCAAAGTTTATTATCCTAGGGGTTCATGCCTTTTTTTATGGAATGACTTGTATAAACTATATTTTAATGCCTTTTTTTTTTCTTTTTTTAAAGTATCTTTTCAAGTGTTTATTTGCCATTTGTATATTTTCTTAGGTGAAATGTCTGTTCAAATCTATCAGGTTTTTTTTTTTTTTTTTCTCTGTCTCAGGTGTACATGAATTCCCAATTCTGAACCNAAATTCCATATATATGTGTTAGTATACTGTATTGGTACCTTTCTTTCTGGCTTACTTCACTCTGTATAATCGGCTATTTTAATGACTCTTATCAGCGGTAGATTTGAGTAAGACTTCGTTTTTGTGCTCATTGTGCTGCTGAAGTCTAGAATAAGAAGTACAAGGAGTAAGTTGTCTGTGTGTGTCATACAAGAGCAGAACGAGTGGGCCTGCTCTCGGCCTCATCTGCTCCTAGAGCTCAGAGCCCTGTTAATGAGGAGTTGTTATTGTGTTTTCAGCCTCCCAGATGATTGAACAGTCTGATGATAACACTGTGAACCTTCTGCGTGAAGCATCTTTGAACCTTTCACATGATACTTTGTGTTCAGGTAAAATTCTTTTCTTTTCTGTGATATATTTAAGGTTGATAATATGATTTTCCTGTTTGAAGGTTTTTCTAATGAGAAGAACAATTAAAAACTAGAATTTGTGAATTTCACCCTGAAATTAGGTGTTGTAATTTACAAAAGTAGATGTTGTACTAAAATTAAGGCATGAGAAATTATATGCCTTAAGCATACTTTTGGTTCCCCTGTTTATTCTCCTAGATATTTGCTTTCTTGGCACAGAATCGATTGCTTATTAAAAAAAAAAATTGTACGTGAACCAATCTGCATACAATTTAAACTATGCAGTGAGCTTAAAGTACTGTGTTTAAACCATACAGTGGTTTAAACTGTGCAGTGAGCTTAAAGTAGTGTGCTTAAACCATACAGTGGTTTAAACTATACAGTGAGCTTAAAGTACTGTATTTAAACCATACAGTGAGCTTAAAGTACTGTATTTATGCAGTGAACTTAAAGTAGTGTGTTTAAACCATACAGTGGTTTAAATTATGCAGTGAGCTTACGGTACTGAGAACCAGCAGAGTCAGGAAGAGTTGGTTCAGACCGTGTGTAATGAATGAATGAACAAGTCAGGAAGTAGGTATGGATCACAAAAACTACAGGAGATGAAAAACAAAGAGGATTTCTAATTAGAAGCAGTGTTGGAAAGAATCGGTAAAATTAGAGTTTTGTATTATGGACATGGTTTTGTAAATGTGGAAGCCCTTATTTCACTCTAAATGATCATTTTTCCTGGGTGTTGTCTTTCTGGTCATATTCCATTTCTTAAAACCATGTCACCAGCCCCCGTTAGGGCCATGTAAATAGCAGTGCTCCATGGCAGGAATATATTNCAAAGAGGATTTCTAATTAGAAGCAGTGTTGGAAAGAATCGGTAAAATTAGAGTTTTGTATTATGGACATGGTTTTGTAAATGTGGAAGCCCTTATTTCACTCTAAATGATCATTTTTCCTGGGTGTTGTCTTTCTGGTCATATTCCATTTCTTAAAACCATGTCACCAGCCCCCGTTAGGGCCATGTAAATAGCAGTGCTCCATGGCAGGAATATATTCAAAAGTTGTAAACCATTACGGACTGTTTTCTGAAAGCCGCCACAGTGACAATAACAAAGCACAACCAAGATAATGGGGTTAAACAGGCTTCGTTTTGTGCATGGTTTACTCTTTAATCTCTTTGTGTTGAGATTATTTGCCCACGTGTCTTGAATTATCCCCATCTTTTTTACTTCATGCCTGATGCACGTTATTTCAGGTCAGTTGGAAATGAGTAACAGCTATAACAGAATTTCCTTGTCTCCTTGTGGGATTGCGCACATTTGTGTCTCATCCTATTCTCCTGTTAGCCCTGTGGCGTGGACACTGATGTCCCCATTCTGCCGGTGAGAACACCAGGCCATGCCGAAGGCAGACAGGCCATGGCGTGGGCCTGCCATTGGGCTGACCCAGGCTTCGACCAAAGCCGTCTGGCTTCAGAATCTGTACTCCTAGGCATGTCACACTGCTTGTCAGCCTTTTGAAAAGTGAGCTGAGCTTATTCAGCTGCTATTAATATAATTAAATGTGTGCTGCGTTTCCAGCTGTGGACTTCTGGACACAGCACCGTCCACCTGCTGGGATTCCCGAGTTCCCTGGGGGCTGCCTCCATTCTTTCCCTCTAAGTAGAGCATTAATGCTGTGTTGGAATTAATGCTCCCCGCTGTTGCCTCAGATGTGGAGTCCATCGCACTGGAGCCTGGACGCGGCAGCCTCCCGTCTCGGGTCCTGGCTTCCTCGAGGGTCCATGACTGGCTGTGGGTGCTCTTCCTGGAGCCAGGCACCCGGCGGGTGGACGTCCGGAGCGCCTTCCCACCTCCCGACCCTGTCCTGTCTGAGGTGCGGGGAGCCCGCGTTCCTGCTTGGGAACAGCCGGAAGGCATCCTGACAGGGTGGGAGGAGGACCCTTCTGCACCAGGAGCTGCGCTCAGGGAGCATCATTGTATTGTTGTACCGACAAGTACTTCTATACTAATTTAAACCCTTAAAAAGTGAGTTCTTCATTAATGTTTTCCAGACGACTCTTTTGCTGGTGGTCACCCGGTGTCTGCTGACGATCTCTGTGGAGGCTCCGCAAGTGGGACTCAGGAGAGGAAGCTGGGCGAGTTCATCACTGAAAGGGGAAGTGACGTGTGTGCTGCGTCGCCGGTGCTGCAGACAGGCAGTGTCGGCCCCTCAGCAGCTCCCTGTCCCCTGGATCTCTTGACTCCTCANTTCATTAATGTTTTCCAGACGACTCTTTTGCTGGTGGTCACCCGGTGTCTGCTGACGATCTCTGTGGAGGCTCCGCAAGTGGGACTCAGGAGAGGAAGCTGGGCGAGTTCATCACTGAAAGGGGAAGTGACGTGTGTGCTGCGTCGCCGGTGCTGCAGACAGGCAGTGTCGGCCCCTCAGCAGCTCCCTGTCCCCTGGATCTCTTGACTCCTCACAGATCCACCAGCAGTCCTCCCAAGGCAGAGACCCCCCAGCAGAGCCGGGCTGTGGGTGGGGTTGTCACCCCCGACTCGAAACCATCGTGGCCAGCGGCCCAGGGGCCATCTGACAGGAAGAGGCGTTTGTCTCCTGTGTCCTCCGCTACAAAAGGCCGCCCCAGGAGCCATGCACAACACATGGGCTCCTCAACCAAGAGAAAAAAGACACCGGAGAACTCTTGTCCAGCCTCGGAGAAGAGACGGAAGAGGAGGCGGTCCCTCGGGCAGCGCCCTGCACCCCGACTGCGGCTATGGAAGGCGGAGAGCGGCCTGCGGTCTGTGCGGAGGCCCGCTGTCAAGAGCCTGGCCCTCGAGGAGTTCTCGTACGATGATTACTTTTCTCCTGATAATCTCAAGGAGAGGGTCTCGGAGGGGCTTCTCAGGGAGCAGCTGCCCTCTAGACCCCCTCCACTCCACTGCCAGAGGAGCCTTTCCAAGACCGAGAGGACCAGCCTCCTGGACAGGGCTGACCTCTCCCTCATCGGCAGAAGCCCCAGGCCCACCATTTGCGCCTGCTCCACAGCGAAGCCCGGCCCCCGCCTGGAGAGGCCTGCGCTCTCCGGGGAAGACACGGGGCTGGTCGGCGGGACCTCGGGGGACACGCCTGCTGCTGACGAGACCCCCGGGCCCTGTCCCCGGGCTGAGGCCCAGGGTTGGGGCGATGCCCACCCTGCTGGGGGTGACGCTCTGCACACCTCCAGCGGACTCGTGCCCCAGATGGGACCACAGGGAGACCCCAGCCCTCTGACCGGAAGCAGGGAGGAGACGGAAGAATGTACTGACGCCCAGAGCGTGTGGAAAGGAGGTGCGCCTCCTGAAACGACAGAGTCCGCTGCGGCATACAGCAAGGGTGAACTGAGAGCTGCGGATGAATGTGCTGAGGGAAGATCCACGGGGCCGAGGGAGGCGCCCGCCCAAGGAAGTAGCGAAAGTACGTGAGCCCCTTTCACAGATCTCTCTACTTAGAATGTGCAACAGGGCGTCCAGCTGCCACACGTAACACAACTTTTTCATAAGCAAAATATTTCTTTTTTCCCTTTTTAAAAAAACTTTGAAGAATGTATGTTTGATATTTACAATGGTGAATTCTTTATTCTTGAGGAATAGACAGCTTACTGCTCTGTGGAGTTGCTAGGTTCCTTGCTTAAGCCTGTTATTATGAATACATTTCTCTTAAGTTCTATAGGTGTTATCTTTTGTGGAGAATGGCCTCGAGAGGGTGTTTGTCCTGGTTTCACTGTAGCCTCTCACTGCAGCATCACTGAGCAAAGACACACACTAGTGGAGAGCTTTTAAAATGATGTTTAAAACAAGGAGGCTGTTTAAAAGGAAAATTAAGGCAGTGAAAATCATGCATCTGTTTATAACAGTGAGGCTGTTTATTTTAAAAGGGAAATTATGGCAGTGTGAATCATGCATTTTGTCAAGAAAAGACATAAAAACAAATGTGAAAGTAAGTTATCAATATTTATTTTTAAAACTATCTGGTGTTAGCTGTGGAGAAATATTTAATACTTTAAGCAAGTAGTTCATTGTAAAAGACCTTTTTAGATTCCTTTTATTTGCTTTAAGCATATAATTTAAATAGATTTATCCCTATCTGTAATTAAAACCATGGTAGCAGACTATGTCATTATAGCAAAGGTAACAACAATAGAATGGGAGAAATATCAGTAACCTCAGATATGCAGATAACACCACCCTTATGGCAGAGAGGAGGAACTAAAAAGCCTCTTGATGAAAGAGGAGAGGGAGAAGTTAGCTTAAAGCTTAACATTGAGAAAACTAAGATTATGGCATCTGGTCCTATCACTTCATGGGAAATTNGAGGAGAAGGGGACGACAGAGGATGAGATGGCTGGATGCCATCACTGACTCAATGCACATGAGTTTGGGTGAACTCTGGGAATTGGTTATGGACATGGAGGCCTGGCGTGCTGCGATTCATGGGGTCGCAAAGAGTCGGACACGACTGAGTGACTGAACTGAAGTGAACAACAATAGAAAACCTTTTTGACTTTCTGATTATATGCACAGACAGGTTTCAGTAGTCAAAAGTGAAAACTCATGAACTTAAATCATCTCCACCTAAAGATTGTGTTAAAATTTCAGTGAAGCTAAGTTTATGCTTCATTATTTTGTTAAATCCTGAAATCATCTTAACCCTCATCTTTTTTTCTCCCCCCNCTGAACTGAAGTGAACAACAATAGAAAACCTTTTTGACTTTCTGATTATATGCACAGACAGGTTTCAGTAGTCAAAAGTGAAAACTCATGAACTTAAATCATCTCCACCTAAAGATTGTGTTAAAATTTCAGTGAAGCTAAGTTTATGCTTCATTATTTTGTTAAATCCTGAAATCATCTTAACCCTCATCTTTTTTTCTCCCCCCATCTTAATGTTTTTAAAATGGAGAAGTCATAGGGATTGAAATGGACATAGTGGTATTGTGTATTTTTCCCTTGGGTTCAGACTCCTCAGCATCATCTCGGAGAATTTAGTCTGTGTATTATTAACATTTTTATATCTGAGCTTTCTTATCTATACAAAACTTTATTATTTATTTATAAAATACATAAAATTTGACAACCTTTATTTTATGTTCCTTTATGGTTAGTATGTGTTTTCAAAATATTTAAAATGATGTCAGATCTAAAGTTAATAGAAAACAGTGGGTATACAGAAGTGTAGTAATTAAAAAAGATCCTGTTCTTGAACCTTACATTCTCATTCTTGGTTTTCATCTCAGCCTTTGAATAATACTTAATGATGTGCAAACATAATCAAGTGAAAATAAAAATCTGCTTTCAGGTAGTGTGAAGCACCCTACGGTCCCAACACTGTGAGCAGTGATCGCCCTCCTTTGGGACTCACCCCACATCCAGGGCCCTGTGGGGTCATGGGGTGCAGGGAGGACCCTGGAATAGCTCAGTCTGACTCAGAAATGGGTCAGATATTCTCAGTGCACTAATGTCAGGATATCTCGATGCCCCGTTTTATGTCACTTCAGTAGACAGGAGGTCACTGAATTTAGGGCAGGAAGAGAACCATCTAGTAACCTAACCCTATGCCTTTGTTTTGTTATGTAAAATCAGGACCCACCGATGTTTTAGGAGGTCCATAGTCAGCCCACCTGGCATTTCCCCTCTTTGGGAACCCAGCACAGGTAACTGCACTTTGCCTGCAGCCATCTGAGACGGTCGAGAGATGCTGAAACCATGGAGCAGCAAAGCCCAGGCTATACATCANGAGAACCATCTAGTAACCTAACCCTATGCCTTTGTTTTGTTATGTAAAATCAGGACCCACCGATGTTTTAGGAGGTCCATAGTCAGCCCACCTGGCATTTCCCCTCTTTGGGAACCCAGCACAGGTAACTGCACTTTGCCTGCAGCCATCTGAGACGGTCGAGAGATGCTGAAACCATGGAGCAGCAAAGCCCAGGCTATACATCAAGCTGTGCCTCTCCAAATCCTGATGTTGAAATAAAAGTGTTTTTTCAGTTTATGCTTTCTGTTTACTTTTACTCATTGCCTTTGGTAGTATCTAAGATGTGCTGTAGAGCTTGTGAGAACGGGAGACTCAAAGGTTAGTAGAAAAGTGCATGGACGGAGAAACCTGATTTTTTAAAAAGTAACCTTCGAAGTCGTCGTTGTCATTCATGCAACCAGTCCTGTCTGACTCTCCATGACCCCATGGACTGCGGCACACCAGGTTTCCCTGTCTTTTCTGTTTCCCAGAGTTTGCTCAACTTCCGGTCTATCGAGTCGTGCCGCCATCCAACTGTCTCATCCTCTGTTGCCCGCTCCTCCTGCTGTCAGTCTTTCCCAGCATCAGGGTCTTTTCCAGTGAGTTGGCTCTTTGCATCAGGTGGGCAAAGTATTGGAGCTTCAGCATCAGTCCTTCCAATGATTATTCAGGACTGATTTCCTTTAGGATTGACTGGTTTGATCTTGCTCTCCAAGGGATTCTCAAGAGTTTTCTCCAGCAACACAATTTGAAAGCATCAATTCTTCAGCTCTCAGCCTTCTTTAGGGTCCAACTCTCACATCCATACATGACTACTGGAAGAACTATAGCTTTGACTATATGGACTTTTGTTGGCAAAGTGATGTCTCTGCTTTTTAATACACCATTTAGATTGGTCATAGCTTTTCTTCCAAGGAGCAAGCATCTTTTAATTTTAGTTGCCATCTGCAGTGATTTTTGAGCCCAAGGAAATAAAAGGCTTTCACTGTTTCCGTTGTTTCCCCATCTATTTGTCATGAAGTGATGAGACCAGATGCCATGATCTTAGTTTTTTGAATGTTGAGTTTTAAGCCAGCTTTTTCACTGTCCTCTTGCACCTTCATCAAGAGGCTTGTTAGTTTCTCTTCTCTTTCTGCTGTTAGGGTGATGTCATCTGCATATCTCAGGTTATTGATATTTCTCCCGGCAGTCCTGATCCAGCTTGTGATTTATCCAGCCCAGCGTTTTGCATGATGTACTCTGCATATATGTTAAATAAGCAAGGTGACAATATACACCCTTGACATACTCCTTTCCCAATTTGGAACCAGTCTATCTTTCCATGTCTGGTTCTAACTGTTGCTTCTTGACCTGCATACAGGTTTCTCAGGAGGCAGGTATGGTGGTCTGATAGTCCCATCTCTTTAAGAAATTTCCAGTTTGTTGTGGTCCACACAGTCAGAGGCTTTGGTGTAGTCAGTAAAGCAGATGTTTTTCTGGAGTTCTCTTTTTTTTTCCCTGTGATTCAACAAATGTCGGCAATTTAATCTCTGACTCCTCTGCCTTCTCTAAACCCAGCTTGCACATGTGGAAGTTCTCAGTTCATCTACTGTTGAAGCCTAGCTTGAAGGATTTAGAGCATTACCTTGCTAGCATGTGAAATGAGCACAATTTGGTAGTTTGAACATTCTTTGGCATTAGCCTTTGGGATTAGAATGAAAACTGACCTTTTCCAGTCGTGTGGCCACTGCTGAGTTTTCCAAATTTGCTGGCATGTTGAGTGCAGCTCTCTAATAGCATCTGTTAGGATTTGAAATAGCTCAGCTGGAGTTCCGTCACCTCCACTAGCTCGTTCATAGTAATGCTTCCTGTGGCCCATTTGACTTTGTGGTTCGTGACGTCTGACTCTAGGTGAATGATCACAGCATCGTGGTTATCTGGGCCCTTAAGACCTTTTTTTGTACAGTTCTGTGTATTCTTGCCAGTTCTTAGTATCTCATGCTTCTGTTAGGTCCATACCATTTCTGTCCTTTATTGTGCCCATCTTTGCATGAAACGTTCCCTATTAACCGGTAGTTTTTTCTTTCTAAACTTTATTTTTTAGTTTCATAAACTAAACAAGCACATGCTCAGTGTAAGACAAATCACTAAAAAGAGTAAAACGGTCCTGACCTCGCTGCCTCCTGTTGGTTCATTTAGCAGCTATTTCCATGCAGCTGTTGTGTCCCATGGTCCCCTCTGATTCCCAGGAAGATGGGAGAAAGGCGGGCAGTGACTCCTATCGTCCCCCACCCCACACATGCAGAGGCCATGTCCTAATGAGGAGGATGGCCAGCACAGGAATGTCAGCATCACATCGAGTAGCAAGAAGCATGAGTAGGAGTGTTCTGGTTAGGGAAGGCAGCCAGGGAGGGCTTCTCAGAGGTGGTGACCTTGGCCGTCAGGCCTGGGCACAGGAAAAGAGGTGCCTTGTGGCTGGGGGCCGTGTTTCAGCTTGTGGAAACGGAAAGTGCGAATGTCCTGAGATGGAAAATGCTCTCATGAGCTGCAGTGAGCCACCGCAGCAGCAGCTACTCTCTGGGCTGAGAGCGACTGGGAGGAAGTGCTGTCAGGCAGGGGCCAGCCTCGAGTGCTTTGCTTTTGTTTCCAGGTGTGACGAGAAGCCAGTCGTGACTGATGTTTTGGATGTAACTCCAGGTGCTCGTGCACAGGCCACGGTCAGTGTCTGCTAGAGACAGGCTGCCAGCAGCAGTGCGTTTCCTTCCAGATGGTCTGTGGGTGTGTTTGCACAAGCACCTTAAATTCAAGACGTTTTAGGGAGGTTTTACTGCATGCATAGGACTACGGTGTCCTGGTGTCTTAATGTTTTTTGTTTTTGAAACGTGTCAGTCATTTCCATATTGGTGTCAATGGAGCAGCAAAATTCTGCCTCATCTTTACATGTGTTTCAGGAGTCAATGAAGTTTTCCAGTAACAAGTCGGAATATTTTAGTCTAAAATATTTTAAACTTTGTGGGTCAGGGGGCAAAATCAAGGTATGTAGGTATAGTGAGAAAACCATTTTCACAAGTGTTTTATTGACGAAACTCAGAAGTTCAGTAGTCTTTTGTAATACAATTCTAATGAGGATAGAATTCTCCTTTCGGGGAGGGATAACTTAATAGGGGTTCCAATTGAGAGCTCTTGTCACCAAAATTGGTATTAATGTTTCCTAATGCCACGGAGTAAGATTTTAGGGATTTCACCTAATGTTGTTTCACACGGATGGGGACTGACAGATCCTGCTACCAGTCCCTGAGCAGATGTCTTCCTGGAGCATGTGCTTGCCTAGGAAAGATCTCTGGGATCCCCTGAGAGTGCCCCCTGCGTGTTCTTTGTAGCGGGCTCTCCCAGTGCAGATGAAGCGCCTTGGTTTTGCAGTCATGTGGCTTTTGAGCAAATGTGTGCTTTGCCCTTTCCTCAAGGTCTGTAAGTCATTGCTGGAACTGTAGCTGGCTTGTGGGAAATACATTATGTTAAATTTTCATGAGAATTGAGATCCCACGGTTTTAACTTCCAGCACGGCAGGACAGGAAGTGTATAAAGCTGCTTGTTGTTACTTAATGTGTAGAAGTGGCTTTCCCTCCCCTTCCCCACTTGGGACTTCTGACCACAGCTCTTCAGGCAACCACCTGAGTGGGTCTTCATGGTCAAGCAGATAAATCTGACTTCTGAACTGCTGCACAGCCAGGCCATTGCAGGTTCCTCACTAACAAAGGTCGCTGAAGGGCTTCCTTCCACTGGTGCCGCGTGGCCATGGGCAAGAGCAGAAGGAGATCCTTCCATGCCCACACTCTCCCCCGGTCCCTTGGTCTGTTCAAGGCTTGTCTGTGGTTGATGGAGTTGCGTGTCAGCACAGACATGCCTTATCTAAACTGTTGGCTCTGTCTAGTTGTTAGGTTTTTCTTTTCCATAAGTAATAGTCGCCGGTAGATTGATGAAGGCTTCTTAGCACATTTCTATGACCCGAGCTCCATCTGCCAGCTCTTGTTGAAGGCAAGTCTCCAGACACACAGATATTTATTAAACATTTTGGTACACAAATGGGGGACTGTCCACAGATCAGATCAGTGTGCTAAAGTCTCAGGCGTTGTCCTTTAAGTTAACTGTAGTGGTGGTGATTTAGTCGCTAAGTTGTGTCCCCATGGACTCGTGACCCCATGGACTGTAGCGCTGCAGGCTCATTTGTCTGCACCTGATCTGAAAGCTTTACAGGAGGCAGACAGGATTCTCAGAGCTCCTTTCTGGATACTGGTCAGCATCAGGCTGCTAGAAAGCCCTCAGCCCTGTAGTTTCTCATACAGTCATTGGGGACCAAGCCTTGGATATGACCCCCAGGTACCAGCTTTGGCAGCTGCCCTATTCATACAGGGGTAGGAGGGTCCTGTGATATTTTAGCCCATCCCTGAATTTAACTGAGAGACGTACCTGACATCCTTTACTCTGACTGATAAGCTGGTGATATCACCAGTTACAGCTCATTTCTTGAATCCATTTTGCCAGTTGCCAAAACATTTAGTGTTTGGGAGGAGGGTTTACGGGAGTTGTCTCTAAGGTGTCATGTTTAGCCCGAGTGCTTCCCCATACCCTCTCCTCTGGAACCTGCCAGAGGAGTTTAGTGGTCCTGGCAGCTCGATGTAGGTTACTCAGCCTTAGCAGGAAGGCTGACTACAAGGAAGGTGTTAGAACCTGTTGATTATTTGACTTCATTTGTTTTCTAATTAATCATATGTGTACTCTGCACCTGCTGTGTTCAACATGTGAGCACTAGCTGGATAACGGTATGAAGCTCTGTCCCTTTCCTTCAAGCGTAGACGTGCAGGGAACATGTGCTCAGGTTAATCTACATACAAGGATCGGAGATTTCAAAAGATGGAGAGGTGACTCCCGATGGCAGAGGTTATATGGTATTAAAACTGATCTGCATGTTTAAAATCCATGTTTTAATGCTGGGAGGGATTGGGGGCAGGAAAAGGGAACGACAGAGGACGAGATGGCTGGATGGTATCACTGACTCGATGGGCGTGAGTCTGAGTGAACTCTGGGAGTTGGTGATGGACAGGGAGGCCTGGCGCGCTGCAGTTCATGGGGTCGCAAAGAGCTGGACACAACTGAGCGACTGAACTGGACAATGATTATAACGGAAATGATGCCACATCATCTTTTGAAGATTATGATTAGATTTTAGTTTGGCTTTCTTCTTGGTTAACAAAATGAACTTGATGTTTTGGCAGCTGTGTGTGTGTGTGTGTGTATGAATTGTCAGCTGAGTCTTGCTTGCAAGAACCTGTGAACTTGCACATATCCCCAATCCCAAAAGTATATATAGAAAGGACTTTGTTCCCACAGTCTCAAAATTCTGCATTCTACATTGCTCTTAAGTAATTCATTATTCAGATTTTAGGAGCTCAGAAGAAGTTTCCCATTGGGACTGTTAAAATGTCATAGTATATGCCTTTGTCATTGAAATTATGCTTAAATCAACCCTCTCAAACCTTTTTGGTCTTTGATCTTGCAGAGTGTCTTGTTCTGGTAAATAGTAATTGCTTAAATATATTATTAGCAGTAGTTATTAGTCTTAATTCTGTGTCTTGGCAATAGGAAGGTGGGGTGTGCAGGAGGATGGATATGGAGCATAAGAGTTTGTTTTGTGTTGCTCTGCCCTGGGCAGGACCTTGCTGTGGACCGTCTCTGAAGAAATGTAATGTTACACTGCCTGCCCGTGCTTCTGACCCAGAGAGATCGCCCCTCAGTATTGAAATAGTTCTTAATCCTGCTTATCTCCTTTAGGTGAGGGGAGGCAATGGTTTAACTGATCCCCTCTGAGAGGCAGCTGGGGTCACTTTCTCATCTTGATGTATCAGTACTTAATAATATTGATAACCCAGACAGATTTTTAATTGGCGAAAGTTCAGGCAGCATAACTTAATGATGAACATTCTGGGGCTATCAATTTTTTCCCTTTGTATTTGGTCTTTTTTTCCCTTTGAAATGGAGGCCATGAATCACTTGTGTAATGAAGAATGAACGTGAGGAGAGAATAGAGTCTAGAATTTATGACTTTGGTCCTGGATGGTTGATAACACTCATCATATGGGGGCATGCTGGCCTAAGAGCAGATACAGGGGAGATGTGGCAGGCCAGCTGAAGGTTCCCGGAGGCATTCATGGTAGATGTCCACTTTATCAAGCCACGTCTCAGCTGGGAGGTCCCCATAAGAGGCATCAAAGTAGGACTTTTAAGTGATGGATGATTTTCTGAGCTGTGGTGAAATCACCTTTGAAGTGATGACAGCCCACTCGAGGAACAGACAGCAAGGGTCTCCAGGAGGTGGGGGAGCCAGGACGCTAGGGGTCGGCGTCTGCTCACTGCACTGCGGCAAGGAATGGGATCGACCTGTTCTCTCCTTTCTTGGCCCTTTCAGCTACTTGCAGTTCACTGATGACATCCTTAAAGACGACATGAGTCAATGACTGTAGCTCTTTGTGAACTGAGATTTTAAAATAACTACATAAATCGTTTGCTGATATCTGTGACTGCATGATTTGTGAAAACACGTCATTAGCAATGTTTGTCTTAGGCTTTAAGTGACTGCGTATTCTGGACCTTTAAAGTCTATGAAACACTTTGTTATTTAGTCACTAAGTCATATCTGACTCTGTGACCCAGGGACTGTAGCCCACCAGGCTCCTCTGTCCATAGGATTCTCCAGGCAAGAACTAGAGTGGGTTGCCATTTGTTTCTCCAGGGGAACTTCCCGACCCAGGAGTTGAACCCGTTTCCTGCATTGGCAGGCAGAATTCTTTACCACTGAGCCACCTGGGAAGCCCACAGAAAGTTTCACAACCTGTTTCCCTGTTCTCAGCTAGAATTGAGGCAAAATGAATAAAAGTAAGAAACTTGGCATAGCCAGATCTTAGCGCACGCTACTGTGTACAGAATACCCTCTCACATGGCCGCTAACCCATTCGCTCCAAGTAAGGTGTCTAGCCGCTGGAACCTTCACCAGGGTTGGGCAGTCACCTGGGGCTGAAGAAGGACTAGGACAGGGCAGAAATCCAAGACTGCTGGGGGCGTGATGGGATCCGCATGTGACTGGTTTGAGCCTCTGAAGGAGTCTGTATTAGGGTCCGTAGGTGGTTTAGCTATCCAACAGTCTGGTTTGCTAGCCCAGGTTAGTTCGCTCAGATTGCCCTCGGGGCATTCAGGCCAGATCCTTACTCTAAGCAATCCAGCCCCCGCTTGCTAGTGGCAGTGCAGGCGTCTGCGCTGCTTCTCCACTGGGGGAGTTACATTGGGCTCTNTGTATTAGGGTCCGTAGGTGGTTTAGCTATCCAACAGTCTGGTTTGCTAGCCCAGGTTAGTTCGCTCAGATTGCCCTCGGGGCATTCAGGCCAGATCCTTACTCTTAAGCAATCCAGCCCCCGCTTGCTAGTGGCAGTGCAGGCGTCTGCGCTGCTTCTCCACTGGGGGAGTTACATGGGGCTCTTAATCTGTGGGTTTTAATTAATTAATTATTTTTCCTCCCTGTTATGTTGCCCTCTGTGCTTCCAAGGCTCGCCACAGACTCAGCAGTGAGAGTGTTTCCTGGTCTTTGGAAACTTCTTTTTAAGACTCCCTTCGGGACCGAGCTCCGTCCCTCCCTCTTTTGTCTCTTTTTTTGTCTTTTATATTTTTTCCTATCTCCTTTCGAAGACAATGGGCTGCTTTTCTGGGTGCCTGATGTCCTCTGCTGGCATTCAGAAGTTGTTTTGTGGAATTTGCTCAGCATTTAAATGTTCTTTTGATGAATTTGTGGGGAGAAAGTGGTCTCCCCGTCCTATTCCTCCGCCATCTTAGGACCGCCCGTAGGTGGTTTAGAACCTGGCCTTAGAACATTTAGGGCCCCAAGTTGCAAATGAGTAGTTTGAATTCAACAAAATGCTTAACCATTGTTCTGTATTTTGTTGCCACTGAGCTAAACCCTCAGTTTTGAAGAAGAGTTGAACGTTCCCAGTCAGACCCACCAAACTTAATTATATCTGTTCTATCAGAGTGTCCTGTTTTATTGGAAGTACTTGCACAGCAGTCACTCTCATGTTACAGGACTTTTAATTCCGGATGGCTCTTAAATCCTTTAATCCTTATGTTGTGTTCATTTCTCTATGTCTACATTGTTGCAAGCTCCCTAAGAAAGAAGAAAGTGTTAGTCACTCAGTGGTGTCTGAGCCTTTGCGACCCCATGGACTGTAGCCTACCAGGCTCCTCCATCTGTGGGATTTTCCAGGCAAAAATACCGGAGTTGCCATTTCCTTCTAAGGATGGGGCAATATCTGTGTGTCTAAACATCTTCAGTGGGCAGCTCCTGAGTGTGGATACCTTGTTGACAAGCGTGTTGGTGTCCAAGGGCGATGGCATTTTAGGGAGGCCATGGCTGGGCCCCGAGTGTCGCCCGAGGCTGCCGTGTACCCTCCGTGCCAACGTGTGCACTACCCTACTGAAGCCTTGTGCGTTGCGGCTGGCCTGCGGAGTGCTTCGAGCGCCAGGAAAGTCACACAGTAGGCAGGCCCTTTGGGGCAGAGAGAGTGAAATCAAGGAGCAGGATCCGAAGCTGCAGCTGTAGGCGAATCATTTCAGTTAAATAACTCACACTCCACTTTTGGTTACTTAGCGTTTCTACACCATTTAGCATCTGATGAAGCCTCATTTGATGTGACGAATATGTTCTATTTGGCTTGTGTGTCTTCAGGACAAGAGTTTGGTCTGAGGTGTAAGTTTGTGGGACATAAAATCACCATCTCTCATTTATATAGATTGTAACCTGAAACTTTGTACCAAAGGCTGTTTTCTAGAGTAACTCAGACTTGCCCCAGAGCTAAGATTTATTTCCTCTAATACAGAACTGCCTTCTCGGAGAAGCTGGTTTTTGATCATTAGATCAAAACTGAAGAATCGAAGTTTGAATAATATGTACAGTTTAGGCATTAAAAAAAAATTGTTTATTTGACTGTGCGGGGTCTCAGTTGTGGCATGAGAATGCTTAGTTGCAGCACGAGGGATCCAGTTGCCTGCGAGGGGTGGTGCACGAGCCCCGCACGCTGGGAGCTGGGCGTCTTAGCCACCGGGCCAGCAGGGGAGCCCCTGTGGGCGTCACGGTACTCATCAGGGCTTCAGTTGGACAAGCGGGGTTCTCTGGAACTAGTGCGTTGTCACGTGACAGGCATGGTTGTTTCTGACCCTTGAGTTGTGAATTCCTTGGGATATTGGAGCATAATCAATGGAATGTTATAACTAGACCTCAAAGAGCAAGCAGTACGCAGTGTTTATTGTCGAAGACTATACTTTCTTGTTGCCAGAATAAGTGAATTAATTAAAAAAAATTTATTTGGCTTAAGTTGCATTAGTATTTCAGACCATGTAAAATTGTAGCTAATCTTCAGTCCGCTTGGGTTTTAGGTGTGAAAAGTGGACCAACAGGGCACGGTGTTGTGGCTGGCTCACGGAAAGGCTGCCAGGGCCTCCTCAGACCGCGGGAAGAATCCAGGAAGAAGGGGAGAGGCCAGAAGGTCAGTGTGTGCAAACATTGTCTTAAACTTTCCGCTGCCGCCGTGCCGTGATGTTCTGCCCTGGGTTAATGCCGCATAAACTGCTCTGTCCAGCTTGCATCTGATTTTTTAAAAAATTAATTATGGGTGGATGTTGGGAAACTCTGACAGTAAAACCAAGAGCATTGCTTACATTCAGGACAGAGTTACTCCTAGTGGAGCCAGCCTCCTCGCGCCCTTTGCCAGGGCATTTCTCGCTTGTAAAAACGCCACCAGCTTCCCTCGAGCAGAGAGAGTTGGCCGAGCCAGCAATTGTTGTCCTATCATCTGAGTAGTAAGCAGCCACTAGGTAGGAGGTGAAGAGCCCGGCCATCTGGGATTTGTGAGCTGCTCACGGCCTGACTCGAAGCTGTCGGAGGGAACGGTTTTGCTGCTGAGACTCGGGTCTTCCGAGGCTGCAGCCTGGCAACCTGCTCGTGCGCGCGCACTCTCTCCTGTCTGTCTCTCTCCTCTCTCTCCCCCTTGTCCCCTCCCCACGGTCTCAGTGGGTATGAGCTCTGAGGCCCACCCGCTGAGGCTCACGTGGGCCACTCCAGGAGGACTTTACACTTGTTGATCCTTCAATATCTGCTCTCACGGCCGAGCTCTTGAATTAGCCCCTTGTTATCCTGTGCCACGTTTTTATGAGGCCAAGAAACTATAATAGAGTGAAACCCGAAATTCAAGTGCTACAGCAGTAAACATGCAGCAACCAGGAAGGAGCCAGTTTTTAGGGGGAGGCACAGATTCACAGGGAAAGGAACTGTCATTCCCCCCGACATGTGTGAAGCCCCCTGGGCCGCCGGCTCCCGTGTCATGGCTGGTGACCGCCCTGAGCCTGGTGCAGCTTGCAGACCTGCCCGGGCCGGCTGCTCTGTCCCAGTGCCCCTGTGGCGAGCCGGGGCCCGCGACCGCGTCCAAGATGGGTTTCTGTGCACGGTCTTCTTCCTCAGTGCAGCCTGGCCACTTAGCCTTTCCTTTGGAAAAACTAGGGCCAGAGCCGGGCCAGCACTCCTCTGATGCTTGTTATGTGCGCACTCTGTCCTGCCCTGCTCCCTTCCCGTGGGTCCTGTCCACCCTGACAGGGACTGACCCCTGCTGCTTCCACGGGAAAGAATCTCCTGGAGGGTCTCCCAGCCCCTCGTATTCCTAGTCTAACTCTCACCCCTCTTACCCTTTGGGAACCATGTTTTATGTTCATGAGTCTATGTGTTATAAATAAATTCATTTGCATCGTATTTTAGATTCCACAGATAAGTGATATACTATGGTATTTGTCTTTTTCTGTTTGACTGACTTCACTCAGTATGATTCTCTCCAGGTCCCTCCGTGCTCCTGCAAAATGGCTTTATTTCATTCTTTTTTATGGCTGAGTATTACGTTTACATACACACACACACCACACAACCTCTTTATTCATTCAGTCTCTGGGTTGGGAAGATCCCCTGGAGAAGAAAATGGCATCCGGCTCCAGTATTCTTGCCGGAAGAATTCCTGCACAGAGGAGCCTGGCAGGCTACAGCCCATGGGGTCGCCAAGAGTTGGACAGGACGGAGCAACTAAGCACAGCACATGATATACACATACACGCACACACCCCATACAACTGCTTTATCTGTTCATCTGTCAGTGGACATGCAGATTGCTGCCACGTCCTGGCTGCTGTACACAGCACTGCAGTGAACCCTGGGGTGCATGTATCTTTGCAAATTAGAATCTTCTCTGAGTATTTGCCCAGAAGTGGTTACTTTATGTTTTGTTTTTGAGGAACCGCCATACTGTTCTCCATAGTGGCTGCGCCAGTTTACCTTCCCACCAGCAGTGTGGGAGGGTTCCCTTTTCTCCACACCCTCTCCAGCATTTGTTGTTTCTAGACGTTTTGATGATGGGCATTCTGGCAGGTGTGAGGTGATGACTCTTTGTGATTTTGATTCACGTTTCTCTAGTAATGAGTGGTGTTGAGTCTCTTCGTGTGCCTCTTGGCCACCTGGACGTCCTCTCTGGAGACATGTTTCTCTGGGTCCGGTCCCCCTGCAGAACTCTGAGTGGCAGGACTCTCGGGTTCTACCGGAGACCTTCTGAGTGGGTGTTTCCTGTGAAAGCCCCCATGCAGTACAGTCTCCCGCCTCAGGAAGAAACCTGGAACCTGGCACCTGGCAGACGGTTCACCTTGTCTTCCTCAGGGCAGAGGACACAACCCGGATTTCCTGTCTTCCACAGACCTTTGTCCTATCCGTTAACTCTTGCCCTCATTCACTGCACAGCCTTTTCTCTAATGAATCGAGCGCTCGTCATGCCTGAGGGCAGTGGCCCCCTGCTTTATCCCATCTCGGGGATCTGAAGTTGTTGGGGTACCTGACTCACATCCTTAGACTTCCTGATGTCTTTAATATGAGATGCATCTTGGGCTACTAGAATTCTTAAAGATTCCTCCTAAGCTAACTCTAATATGAAACAGAGTTCGGAACCACTGTTATGCCTTAGGGACTATGTCTGGTAATAGTTCAAACAAGCAATTTATCTTGGAAGAAGTTCTGTTTGTTTCTGAACTCTTCTCATATAAACTGATTTTATTCTTTAGACTTTTAAGAAAACAAGAACAAAAACAAAATCCTGATTTTATTTGCTTAATGGCTAAGTATCTTAGAAGTGTGAATTTAGGTAGCAATATAGAGATGAATGGTCATGGTTTATCACTGTACAGGTTAAAACGAAGAGCAGTAACAGTGTTTTTAAAATTCAATTTAAAATTTTAAAGATACAGTCTCTTGGCAGTGTTTGAGATCTTCGAATATGAGTGTAGGAGGCAGTGTTTACATTGGTATCTTATGTGATAGCAAGTCAGTGAAACCACTGAGTTTAGTTTCCTGGAGTTAAAAGCTTACTATGGAGTGACACACAAGAGCTGTATTGGTGAATTGAATACAGGGCTCGGATCTGTGACTCACCAGTGAAGTGCTAGTCCTGAGGGTTATGCTGGTGTCCAGGCACGTCTGTTTTCCCGCCAAAACTGAGGTCTTACCTGCTTGTTTGCATTCCTTATCAGATTTCAAGACAGCCTGTGTTAAACTGAAATTTCAGACTTTTTAACATAATCATGTTTTTATGTATAAATATATATTTAAAGGATTAGATTTCATCAAGCGCAACAATTGCCGACAGTTATTTTAAAAAATATCTTGCAACTGGATTTAACGTAGAATAAAGTAGTTTCCCTCATAGCTCAGTTGGTAAAGAATCTGTCTGCAGTGCAGGAGACCCGGGTTCCATTCCTGGATCAGGAAGATCCCCTGGAGAAGGAAATGGCAACCCACTCCAGTATCCTTGCCTGTAGAACCCCATGGACAGAGGAGCCTGGCGGGCTACAGTCCATGGGGTCGCAAGAGTTGGACACGACTTAGTGACTAAACCACAAAGCAGCTTTACAGGAAATATCTTTCATCTGCTAATGCCTCTACTGGAACAGAGAATTCTCATGTGTAGAATATAGGATCGTATTTTTGTGTTTCCACATGGGAGCTAGCTAGCATCCATACTGTTTCTGTAGTTATGAAAATGGTTTAAAACACATGTGTCTCAGGGCCCTGATGTTCTTTTTTAATCTTAAACTTGAGATAACACCTGCAGGTAAGGTAATGTCCTTTCTGGGCAGCCCTGCAGAGCAAGCCTGTGAGGCTGTGAGTCCTGAGATGTGTACGGTATGCTACTGCTGCTGCTAAGTCTCATCAGTCGTGTCCGACTCTGTGCGACCCCGTAGACAGCATCCCACCAGGCTCCCCCGTCCCTGGGATTCTCCTGGCAAGAACACAGGAGTGGGTTGCCGTTTCTGTACAGTATAACGGGGTGGAAATCGGGGAGCCTGTGGGTAGGGGTCCCAGCCTGGGTAGGGGAGTAGCCTGGAAAGGATGCGGTACATCCAGCAGTTTGGGCAGATGCCTCTCATCCTCGGTTGCTTCTGTTGTCAGCCTGTTCCGGAGCCACAGACTTGCAGTCTTCCCTCTGCTTATGGGAATTCTCATTTCTTTTTCTTTTACTTCTGGGGATTCACTGCATGTGTTACCTGAGCCTTCTGTATCCCATGCCTCAGAATTTTTCTGTATTTGTATATACCTTTCCGTTTTCATCTCCTTATTTTGTTCTGGGTATCTTCTCTTTCCCCCTTCCCAGCATCAGGGTCTTTTCCAGTTGGCTCTTTGCATCAGGTGGCCAGAGTATTGGACCTTCAGTATCAGTCCTTCCAATGAATATTCAGGATTGATTTCCTTTAAGATTGACTGGTTTGATCTCCTTGCAGTCCAAGGGACTCTCAAGAGTCTTCTCCAGTATCACAGTTCGAAATCATTAATTCTCTGATGCTGTCTTCTTTAGGGTCCAACTTTCACTTTTGCCAACAAAAGTCTGTCTAGTCAAAGCTGTGGTTTTTCCACGAGTTATGTATGGATGTGAAAGTGAAAGTCTCTCACTCGTTTCCAACTCTTTGCAACCTCATGGACTGGGAATTCTCCAGGCCAGAATACTGGAATGTGTAGCCTTTCCCTTCTCCAGGGGATCTTCCCAACCCACGGATCAAACCCAGGTGTCTGCATTGCAGGCAGATTCTTTACCTGCTGAACCACATAGAAAGTATGGATGTGAGAGTTGGACTGTAAAGAAAGCTGAGTACTGAAGAATGGATGATTTTGAACTGTGGTGTTGGAGAAGACTCTTGCGAGTCCCTTGANCGGATCAAACCCAGGTGTCTGCATTGCAGGCAGATTCTTTACCTGCTGAACCACATAGAAAGTATGGATGTGAGAGTTGGACTGTAAAGAAAGCTGAGTACTGAAGAATGGATGATTTTGAACTGTGGTGTTGGAGAAGACTCTTGCAAGTCCCTTGAACTCCAAGGAGATCCAACCAGTCTATCCTAAAGGAAATCAGTCCTGAATATTCATTGGAAGGACTGATGCTGAAGTTGGAACTCCAATACTTTGGCCTCCTGATGCAGAGAACTGATTCATTGGAAAAGACCCTGATGCTGGGAAAGATTGAAGGAGGGAGGAGAAGGGGACGACAGAGGATGAGATGGTTGGATGGCATCACTGACTCAATGGACGTGAGTTTGAGTAGCTCCGGGAATTGGTGATGGACAGCGAAGCCTGGCGTGCTGCAGTCCATGGGGTTGCAAAGAGTTGGACTCGACTGAGTGACTGAACTGAACTGAACTCACATTTGTACATGACTAGTGGAAAGAACCATATCTTTGACTAGATGGACCTTTGTTGGCAAAGTGATGTCTCTGCTTTTTAATACGCTGTCTAGATTTGTCATAGTTTTTCTTCCAAGGAGCATGCGTCTTTTAATTTCACGGCTGCAGTCACCATCCACCGTGATTTTGGAGCCCAAGAAAATATACTCTGTCACTGCTTCCATGGTTTCCCATCTCTTTGCCATGAAGTGATGAGACCAGATGCCATGATCTTAGTTTTTTGAATGTTGAGATTTAAGCCAGCTGTTTTACTCTCCTCCTTCACCCTCACCAAGAGGCTTGATCAAGCCTCTCCAAGATCACTATTCGCTATTCTTGGAGAAGGAAATGGCGACCCACTCCAGTCTTCTTGCCTAGAGAATCCCGTGGACAGAGGAGCCTGGTGGGCTGCTGTCCATGGGGTCGCACAGAGGGAGACACGACTGAAGGACTTAGAGTGCATGCATGCGTTGGAGAAGGAAATGTCGACCCACTCCAGTGTTCTTGCCTGGAGAATCCCAGGGACAGAGGAGCCTGCTGGGCTGCCGTCTGTGGGGTCGCACAGAGTCGGATACGACTGAAGCGACTTAGCAGCAGCAATAGCAGCAATGCTATTGTTATGATAAACCTGTATATTAAGTTTTAAAGCGTCTTTGATTGTATTTTTCAGTTCTCATCATTCTATTTAGATTTTTTTTTTTAATTTCCAGTGTTCTGCCAAAATTGTTTATTTTGCTTTTTATTTCTCTGTGCATAATCATGCTGTTTCCAACTCTAAGCTCAGTAGCGGCGTCCTCTGGCTTCCTCGCTCTCTGTGCCCCTTGTCTGTTGTTCCTCCTCGTTTTCTGCCGTGTGCCCTCCAGCCTGCTTGTGTATTTCGGCCTGCCTTCCTGCCGAGAGCTGAGGTGACCTGCGGCCGCGCTGCTCTCTGGGATCGGCCAGCTGTCCCCCGGCTCACCTGCAGGCTTCTTTTCCTCCGTGGCTCGCTGTCTTCTCAGCTTGGCAGCATCCCCGCAGTGCGTCTGTGTCTAGTCCAGCTTTACTGACTGTTCACGGTGGGGAGGTTGTCCTGAACTGCTTAGTCTGTCATTCCTGGACATAATGGGTGACGTTTACTGGTCATTTAAAAAAATTTTGTTTTTCTCTAATGAGAAACAGGATAAATCCTTCTCTGAGAAAAGAACAATAAGAGACCAAGTCAGCAGAATTTTTAAGATGAACATTCAAGTCATTGGTTGCAGAAGACATGCTAACTATCTCTTAAAGAGTTGAAAACAGATATAACTCAATAAAGAATTACAAAATCTGAGAGCTATTATTTCCATTAGAGATTTTTTGGTTTAGTACTAACTTTTAATGGGAAAAGCCATCTTGTTCATTGGTGGGAAACTGTCTTTTTTAGACTTACTACTTTAAATATATGCTTATAAATTCATTGAACCTTTTATTATTTTGAGACTCCAGTTGAGCAGTGCCATTACCTCCATAATCTTAGCTTATAATATGTGGGCCATTGGCAAGGAAATATATTTCTGCCATCTTTTCAGAAGGACAAGCATAAATCGTAACCTGTTTTCTCTTTTGCTTGTTTAATATCATCAGACATAGAACCCGATGAAGATGAATATAATGTTAGTGCTAGTTATTCAGTAAATGTATATGAATATGTGGGATTTTTTTTCTCCTCCAAAGTATTTCTTCTACTACTTCTAAATATTATCAGCCTTAACACAGTTTTTCTTGTAAGTCATCAGCTGGACAAGAAAGCGCAGCTTCCCTAAGAGGGTCTGTTTTTAAGTCTTGTTTTGGAGCCCTCTGTACCTAGCAGGTCTGTCACGAGAGGGCGAACGCTGGGTCAGAGTGTAGGGAGTCTCTAACTGGCTTCATAAGCTTGGATTCTTAGAGCAAAGTGAAGAGCCCAACAGTTAAAATTATATAAGTGCATTTATTATATTTTTGAGTCACTAAGTTGTGTCCGACTCTTTGCAACCCCAGGGACTGTAGCCCAGCGGGCCCCTCTGTCCGTGAGATTTCCCAGGCTAGAACACTGGAGGAGTTTGCCATGTCATCCTCCAGGGATCTTCCCAAACCAGGGATTGAACCCGCATATGTTGTGTCTCCTGCGTTGCCAGATGGGTTCTTTAACCACTGTGCCACATGGGAAGCCCACCCTGATGACCACAGTGGTTAAAAACACAGAGAAGGAAGAAAAGACACGACATACCCGATCGAGTGCTTACGTGTCTACATCTCTTATGCTGAGTAGAAGACAAAGGATGAGTAGTGACTTGCATGTGCTTCAGTAATTGCTTGTTCTCACGTATTTTATCAGCCTGTGCGCCTTGCAGGACACAAGCTTCAATCTTTTGATACTCTTCGTGATACAGCATGACACACAAAATTGATGTTTTGTAAATATTTACTGAGTGAATAAAGGCTGCATGCATTTCCCTTCTGTTTTCTTTGAGTTCTCATCTTACACTCTTCCTAGCGCTTTTAACCATCACCCAGTGCTGTCGTATGCATCATAATCTGTCTAGGAAAAGAGGGCATCTGCGCCGTCTCGATGTAAGCCAGAGCCGATGCTTCCTGGAGCCTCCTCTCCTCCCACAGGCCCCTGAACGAGCTCTCCTCTGCGCTGCTGGAGCCGCTGCTGTTTTGTGAATGTGCTTTTACCCTTTGCAGTAATTCCAGGACCCTGGCTGCCTGCCACTAGATAGTGCGCTTGGCTAGAAGCATGTAATCTTGTGGGTTGTTTTGTTTTTAAAGTTTAACTTTCAAGTTGAAAGAGCCGTTGACTCACCCAAATGACAGGTGATATTTATTTTGTTTCTTGACAATTCTGCACGAGCATGCTGTTATTACCCACTTAGGAGAACTGCCACACTTCCTGAAGGATGACCCCCTCTGTAAACGTCCCTGTAAACAACTGCCCATTGTTCAGACACCCCCCTCCACCTCTCAAGAGCAGTAAGATGGGGCCCGCCTCCCGTGGGGGCCTTTGCAGATGGTTTGAGAGAGGAGCTGGCAGAGCCTGCAGGGACCGAGATTTCTGGCACCTGGATCTGTAACTGCTTTGATGAGCCATTCCTGGCAAAGCGCACCCAGAGCTGGCAGTGGAAAGGGGTGGGGGATTGCTCGTTATGACAGGTGTCCAGTCTGCCAGCGGATGCGACTCTGAATCCATCCGACAACCTGCTGCCGCTGGGAGGTGTAACAAGTGCTTGTGGCTCCCTGAGCCTGCTGTTGTTTCTTTTTCTTTTCGTGTATGAGAAAAAAATATTTATATAGAAAACATTAAAAAAAGAATCTTCAAAGAGCACCACCTTTCCTTTCCTGTGTTTTCTGTGCCTGGTGGCTACTGTGTGCCACCTTCTAACGTGTGCTTCAGAAGGCCTCAGCTGTGTCCCGTTCGGGCGGTGGTGGCCGTGAGGGCCACCGGGCCGATGCTGAAGCCACTCTTGTGAGCTCCCAGCGGTCCTCTTGGGCCAGTAAGGTAGAGGCCAGGGTAGAGCCCTCCCCATCCCGCCCCACCCCCTCCAGAGGTCTGGAGGCAGATGACACTGTGAGACGTCCCGGTAGCGTCTACCGTGGGCGTCTGGGGCACTGGGCAGATTCCAGATGCTCGTTCTGGACGTAGTCACAGCTGCTGGTTCCGAAGGGCTAGCTCACTAAATATGACGTCTGCGGAATGTTAGCCAAGGGATCGTAACCTTGGTAACCTGGCTTAGAGATATCAAATTAATCTGAGCTGTGCAAAACCTCAAAATAGGAACCTGCTGAAGTAGCCATCTTTAACCCAACAAAATGGATTCTCTGGGGGGTCGCAAAGAGTTGGACACTACTGAGTGACTGAACTGAACTGAAAGGAGCTGAAGAGAAGGAAAAGACATGCAACTCTGTGTCCCGTCCCTCCTTTTTTTTTTT
>SJYA01003016.1:11892-54655 GCA_006410615.1 Neotragus moschatus | reverse complement strand
GGAATGAAAACTGACCTTTTTCAGTCCTGTGGCCACTGCTGAGTTTTCCAAATTTGCTGGCATATTGAGAGCAGCACTTTCTTAGCATCATCTTTGAGGATTTGAAACAGCTCAACTGGAATTCCATCACCTCCACTAACTTTGTTCATAGTAATGCTTTCTAAGGCCCACTTTACTTCACATTCCAGCTAAATGGATTAAAAAACAGAGAGTACTTTTATTTTTCCTTTTGCCTTTTTTCTACAAACTTTTAGCATCTACAGAGATGCTAGTGGAACTTCAACCACTTAGAGGGAATTATTCTAATCAATTTGAATTTTCACCTGTGCTCCTTCTCTGTAAGTCAGTAACAAGAACTATAGTCAAATACTTCATGGTAATATTTGAAAGCATTTCCCCTGACACCAGGAGTGAGATTTTGAAACCCCTATCTAACTCACAGTTCAGAGCTTGGCAAGGAATAGCCGATCAAGAGATGAAGGAAAGATAAGAGGCAGGTAAATAAAGACACAGTACTCTCATGAAAAAATATTATCTTTATGAAGAACTAGATGGAGTGAAATTTTGTTAAGAAACATTCATACCAAATTGGATAAAATCCACTAAACATTATATTTAAAAGCATTCACTGGCAGAAAATAATATTCCAGAGAGATGTAGCTCAAACTGACATTCTGGGTTATTTTTTTCTTCTACAATTAATGAGTAAATAGTAAATAAGGGGGAAAAAAGATGAGGGAAATTAATATTAGATACAGCATGCATCTAATATTTTAAATATTTTCCCATAGAGACATGGGTAGGTGGATATTAAAAATGGCATGCCAATTTGCATACCATTTAGGAAATCTATCTTTTCTCTTTGAGAGAACCTTGTAAATCTTTCTACATCAATACATATTAATTTGTGAATCTTATGTACTACCCCATCCAATTAATATGACATTACTTGTTTAACCAGTGCCCTAGTGTAGTTACGTGATGCTACTTGTGATATCTCAGTAAATTTCATAATAAACCACATTATAATGAGTAGCATGTATTGCCCTATTGCCTTAGGACCAATTCCTAGAAGTCAAATTTGTGGGTCAAAAGTAATGTATCTCTTCAAGACTTTTTTTTTTTTTAAAGCATTTTTTCTCTCTTAAAAAAAAAATGCTTTGAGAAGAAGCCTTTCAAAGCTGCTCCATGAGTATATCTGATGATCTATCAGTTCCTTCATTTTAGATCCAATTCAATTGCTACCTTTTTGCTGAGCCCTGAGCACACGTGTTTCTCATTGCATTGCTCCGTGTTCTTTCTCATGTCAACACCACTACCACGTCTGTTCCTGCCATGAGATTTAAAACGGCCTGAGGCCACAGAATATGCTTTACAAGTTTGAGTCCCCTCTGTATGCAGTTGCGTCTTTTCCTTGATACACAGGAAATCTTCGGAAGCATTAAGGGGCTCCTAACACACTTAGAACTGTTTTGAATTTTTTTTTTCTGTTATGACTAACTGTACCTCCCTAAGCCCTTGTCATCCATGTTTCATAAAATTGTAACTTATGTCCCTATGACTGTGACACCTCCATGGTGTAACTCATTATTTAGTCTCAAAATACTTTTAGGACCAGATTCACTGTTTTCAGATTGCCTGGTGAGTTTCCTGTTCTGCTGGGAGGTAAACCCCCATAATTCTTCAATTTGGGCAGAGTATACATTTCACACATGTCTGTATAGACATGGGATGGCTAGGGTGTTGAATTCTTAGGATCTTGAAAAATGGTCTCCAAAGTGTGAAAACAAGGAAACAAAACAAAACAAAACAAACACGTGTTGATTGCTAGCTGGTACAGCTTCTGAGGTGGCTCAGTGGTAAAGAATCCACCTTCAATGNCATGTCTGTATAGACATGGGATGGCTAGGGTGTTGAATTCTTAGGATCTTGAAAAATGGTCTCCAAAGTGTGAAAACAAGGAAACAAAACAAAACAAAACAAACACGTGTTGATTGCTAGCTGGTACAGCTTCTGAGGTGGCTCAGTGGTAAAGAATCCACCTTCAATGCAGGAGACACAGGTTCAATCCCTGGGTTGGGAAGATCCCCTGGAGGAGGGCATGGCAACCCACTCCAGTATTCTTACCTAGAGAATCCCATGGACAGAGGAGCCTGGTGGCTAAAGTCCATGGGGTTGCAGAGTCAGACATGACTAAGTGACTGAGCACCCAGCTTAGTGTTTGAAACAGAGAACATGTCTGTTTCCGGGTCAGCCTCTTTTGGTTCTGGAAGTCAGTCATGTTTGTCTGGATCCCTTGACACCTCAGGTCTTTGAATCTGGGTCCAGGCCTCCCCTCATAGCTGCTGGGAGCCTGGTTTCAAACTGTCCTTCCTGTGGGGCTGCACGTCTGGATCTTAGACATGGAGGAACATGTTGAAATTCAGGGTTCTTTTCTGTAGGCTCTGCCCAAGCAGCTTGAAAGGGAGAATTTTCATTCAGAGCACTTTGCACACACAGTAGAGTCTTTTTGCACAAAGTGAGACTCTTTTTCTGGGTGGCTGGAAGAAGCAAGCAGAACCTGGGGGTTCACAGACTTCCCCAAACTCAACAAGTCTGGGCTTTTATGCTTCTGCTCATATGGGTGACTGAACAAAAGCACTGGGGCAGAATCACAGCCCTGCAGCCAGGGAGCGGGGGTGGGCCTCAGAGCCGGGCCGCCCCTACCCACTCCTCGGAGGACTCAGCAGGGCTGGAGGTGAGCGGGGGGCGTGGCGGGACTGAGGACCCAAAGTGAAGGGGAAATTGCAGGCTGGCTCCAGCGGTATCCAGCCTGGTCCACCTGTTCTTTCTGGAAGTGCTCTGGGAACTCTATGCTCTGAGTAAAGGGGTTAGTTGAGAATATTCTTACATGGCCTCTCCTCACACTTGTCTGCCAATTTTTGAAGCTGCCACCACCCTGATCTGACCCAGATATGAATAGGATGAAAATAGCCAATGTAAATTAAAAGACAGTTGCTCCTTGGGAGAAAAGCTATGACAAACCTGGACAGTGTATTGAAAAGCAGTGACATTACTCTGCCAACAAAAGTCCATCTATCAAAGCTATGGTTTTTCCAGTAGTCATGTATGGATGTGAGAGTTGGACCATAAAGAAGGCTGAGTGTCGAAGGATTGATGCTTTCACGTTGTGGTGTTGGGGAAAATTCTTGAAAGTCCCTTGGACTGCAAGGAGATCAAACCAGTCCATCCTGAAGGAAATCAACCCTGAATATTCATTGGAAATATTGATTGAGGCTGAAGCTGAAGCTCCAATACTTTTGGCCATCTGATGCAAAGAGCCGACTCTTTGAAAAAGATCCTGATGTGGGGAAAGATTGAAGGCAGGAGGAGAAGGGAACAACAGAGGATGAGATGGTTGGGTTGGACATGAGTTCAGCAAACTCCAGGAGATGGCAAAGGGGCAGGGAAGCCTGGCATGCTGCAGTCCATAGGGTCACAAAGAGTCAGACATGACTGAGTGACTGAACAACAATAAGCCAGGAGGTGACTCAACAGGCCGTGTAAAACCCACTGGCACAGGGAAATTACAGTGTTCAGCCAGGGCTGGACTGCTGACAGTCTGCCCCTCAGTTTCATGGGCCTGAGGAGGGGAGTGGGGTTCAGATTCCTGCCTCCTCTCAGTCGGCAGCGGGCATCAGATGCTCTTATGTGAGTCGTCTAGCCCTACGTGGGTGTTTCCTTTGCCACTTGCATCCTCAGAAGGGAGAATATACAAAGCATAACCCATTCAACAACGAGGGGTGGACGCTTGGCCCCCCAGGCCTGTGACAGCCACTATCATGGTCTCCTGCACAACAGGCACGTGTGTGCTGGAGGCACCTTCTGGCAGCTCAGCAAGCCCTCCTCTGCGCCTATCTGATGCCCTATCTGATATATCACCAGAGCATGCAACTGGCCGTAACCTGGGGATGCGAGCACTTGCCTTACGTACTTTTAGCGAAGATAAACTAAGTGCAAGTTAAATACTTGTTGCAGGTTTATTAGAGTTTCGACTTACTGTTTCTTTACCAGATTACAGCACAACATCTTAATTGATCACTTACTCTCAAAAATCGGTAATGATGATAACAATGGGAAATAATAGCTAACCCCAAATAAGTATTAGTCAACTGTCAGCCCCTTTCGTATGCTTTCTCAGAACGGAGTAATTAGATCTGCTCTATACATTGGTTATTTTAATTTTACATATAAAATTGGGGATCTGTGAAGTTCAGGAATTTGTTACGAAGCTAGCAAGAGCCTGTGAAAGAATCCATACCCATTTTCTCTTAACTCTTTACCACAGAGTCGCTTCTCTACCCAAACTTTCTGTTTAATATAAATTTATTTATTTTAATTGGAGGTTAATTACTTTACAATATTGTATTGGTCTTGCCATACATTAACATGAATCCGCCACAGGTATACTTTTTAACTCAGTGCGTTCACTATTTTCCCAAAGTAAGCTGCAGCCCTGACACTCCCTGTCTAATAACATTCACTGTCCGTTTCCTCTTAGACCCTGAGAGTGGGTTTATCCTCCTTAGACTGTCACCTACAATCTTCCAATTTTATTTTTCTGTTTCTTATCCATTAAGACTTGGCTCAAAGACTACTTTTGCTCTAATTTCTTGAGGATTCCCCCAACTAGAATGGAATTTCTCTGCATTCCCACAGTGTCTGCATTTTAGGAGAGTGGATAGCACCTTAGGTCTTATAGCATCACTAGTTGTTGAGTGTCTGTTGTCTCCCCAGGAGGCAACATGTGAACTTTTGAAGGCAGGTGCTCTGTGAGACAAACACACACACACACACACACACACACGCAGCCTGTGCTGGTGCTTTGTTGCACTGACCACTCATGGGGCACTGGGGAGGCCGAATAAACAAACAAATGAATGTCACAGACTTGAATCAGTATTAATCTTTCATTTCCTTCTTTAGCTGTCAGAATGCTGTTTTTTGTTTTTGTTTTTGTTTTTCTGCTGCTTTTGGCTCGCTCATTAATCTTCTTCAACTTTGAACTCACTTTAGATTTTCACCATCCTTTTTGAACTATGGAACACACAGCTGAGACTATTGAAAAAGTCATTGTGATTGGTGCTCAGGTTAAAAAGAATAACATCTTGATTTCTGTTAATTAGACTTAAATTTTGTTGAAGAGATTTATGCATACTATTCTAATCAGTACAATGAGGGTGATACAGGGTCAATGTGTAAAGCAGAATTCATTAATTTACAAAAAACTTAAGTCCAAAAAAGGGAGTTTGAAAGGTTTAGATAACACTTTGCAAAACAAGTTAAAAACAAAGATGCTTGTTAAACACTGGAAGACCTAAAGCCAGGATAAGACTTAAAGGGAAAATAAGACAAGGTGAGCCAGGACGGAGGCTACGGCAGATTGCACTCCCATGTTTGGTTCCGGACTTTTGAGCATCCAGAACAGGTTGTGGGGGTGGGGGTAGGGGAGTCAAGGTGGGTACCTGCACACTGGCTAAAAGCCAATCATGTGTTGGGGACTAAAAAGCGTGCCACAGATCCATGAGTGCCATGGAAAGGACCCTGTTTGAGGTCATAAGTACTATCACCAATAGCATCCTGCCAAGGAAAACGAGGATAACTTTTAAAAGAAGGCATCTTAGAATGTCTCCTCATGTAGACGCGTGTCCCTAATGTCAAAGTTCAGTGACAGTCATGAGGGATTCGATGGTGGGGCGGGGACCACGATGTCATTGAAATAGGTTCTGTGGCTTACCACATGACTTGCGTTGCAAATTCATCCTATGTCCTTACTCCACCGTGGGGTTGATGGCATCCTGCTGGGGGCAGGGCTGACCCCCGGTCAGTCCTGGGGCCTCTTCCCTGTCCTGTGATCACCCTCCCAGAGAGTCCATTCAGGCTCGCAGCTTGTGATGCCGCCTGCGGGAGGACGATGCCGGTGTTCGCGGATGCCAGCTGGACTGCTATCCTGGGGCCCTGGCCTACATGCCTTCCTCCCCGATCCGCTCCAGCCGCCTTCTCAGAGCAGACCTGCCTCCCTGCCCAGCAGGTCTTTCCATGCAAATCCCCTCCTGCCCTGCCCCTCTTCCTTTCTCCTTCTCATACTTTGTTTATCAGCATAACCCACGGTTCCATGTTCAAAGCCCATCAGGGTCTGACCGCTTCTCAGCAGGTCATCTGGACCCATGGCCTCCTGTGAACCTTCCTGGCCTCTATCACTGGCCCCAGTATTCTTTTCTCATCACAGCATCCAGACCACTCAAACACACATTAGACTATATCCCAGCTTTGAGCAAAACTCACTGGGATTACAGCTAGAATCTAAAGGTTTTCTGTGGGGACCCACACCTTTCTACCCCTATTCTTCCTGGAGCCCATCCCTGCCACGTCCCATCACAGGCTCAGCTCTGGAGACACTGTTTCTTACCCTCTTGAACACGCCAGGACCTCTGAACCTGCTCTGCCCTCTGCCTAGAATTTCAGATATGATCAAAGCAGCCTTTCTTTCCTCCTCCTGGACTTTGGTCAAACCTCACGACATCGTAGTACTGATATCCTGTCCTATTTCACCTCCTCTTCCTCATTTCCTCCAAGGAGCTTAGCAGCACTGATTTTAGAGACATGCATGGGCAGATAGAGAGATAGTAGATAAAGATACTGGCCTTTTAGTTTGTATATATGGATGGGCGTGAGTCTGGGAGTTGGTGATGGACAGGGAGGCCTGGCGTGCTGCGATTCATGGGGTGACAAAGAGTCGGACACGACTGAGCGACTGAACTGAACTGATGTACATTTTTATATACACGCTTTTATCTATATACATATACACATACATGTTCACAACTATACACATATACATATTTGTATACATGTGTCTGCCTTGCTTATTATTCAATTTAAAAAATCTGTCTTCCTTATAAAATAGGAGCTCCTTGAAGGGGGGATTTTGTCTGATTTCTTCTTGGCACATAAAGTGATATTGCTCCTTCTGACACCATGGACTGCAGCACGCCAGGCTTCCTTGTCCTTTACTATCCCCTGGAGTTTGTTCAGATTCAAGTCTACTGTGTCGGTGGTGCCATCCAACCATCTCATCCTCTGTCATCCCCTTCTCCTCTTGCTCTCAGTCTTTCCGAGCATCAGGGTCTTTCCCAAAGAGTTGGCTCTCTGCATCAGGTGGCCAAAGTATTCTGTTGGTACCTCTTTCTATTTGTGGGGCGTGTGGAGGCCACTTGCCTGAGCTCACTTTGTAATAAGGTAGGGGCAGAGACAGACAGAGAGCTCAGCACCTGAGTTATATAGTTCCACTTGTACACACTTACTAGGCCCTCCACCTTGCAGCTCCGTCTGTGGCCCTCTGCACCAGCCAGACGCACTGGGAATGGCTGCTCTCTCGCAGACCCCACCTCCCGCGTGCATTGGGTAGGGCAAGGAAGACGCCTGCGCCCTGACTGCCCCAGCCGGGGCCCCATCCTCTCGTGCATCCTCGCCCTGGCTGCCTCTGGACGGCGGCCCGGATCTCATTTCCCCAGCAGCCCCTTGCTCTTCTCGGAATGTGTGAAAATGGGGTGAAGCTTGTGCTCCAGTGTCACGGAGCTTGTTTTACACTCCGAGCACTAGTGTTTTACACTTTCTCGTGACCGCCCCGCATGTTTCTGATTTCTCACTGAATCCACAGTTGAGAAAACATGCGGCTTGTGGACGTTTGTAGGAAAAGTGGGGCAGGGCTTCCCTGATCAGGAAGACTCCTAAAAATGTTGCTTCTGGGGGTTGGTGAGTCTTGGCTTTATGCTTGCCAGTCACAGCACTTTTTCTGGGCACCAGAATGATTGCAGGATCAATACGTTTATAACAAATTGCCCTTCTTTTTCTTCTCCAAATGTAACTAGGTTTAAAGCTCTTAAAACCTAGTTTTCAGAGAAATAAAATATTTTCATTACATTTTTGTAAAGTGTATGAGAGGGTCCATGAACCAGAGCTGACATTATACTTCCTAATATGTAGTGAAAATAAGAGTAACATCTACCTACTCGAGCTTTTAGGGAACAAGGCTTCAGATTTCCTATTGATTTTTTAATGTGTTCGTTATTTTAAAGTATCAGCATGGCTATAAATTGTAACGATCCACCATAGAGAAGGGGCTTCAGAAAACCTGCAATGGATGAACGCCAATTAGGAGCATAGGGATAGACTGTTTAAATTGTCGTTTTTATTTTTTTACATTATCATTGATTTCATTCCATACTTGATGCAAAATTACTCCACTAAATGAGCCATGCAAATTAGCAGTGAATTATACTCAGATAGCCAAAAGCAATTATGTTGGTGAGTAAGTTGGTATTTTAATAAAATATAGATGATAGCAGGGTTAATATTTTAGGTAATGCATATGTCATGATAGGACTTGAAATATGGGGAAATGGGCAGAATAAGATGATCTAATACATGCATAGGCAGAAGGCAAAATTGTATTGAAGGTATTTGAAAACTCTCTTCAGCTAAATCTCCATGCTCTTTCCAGAAGGAAGATTAATGGTCAGACAATTTAAGTAGTCATATGGTGAGATACATTTAACAGAGAGCTAGAAAAATAGTTCCTCAAGATGTTCTTGAAGCCTTTGAGAGTTCATATTTTCTAGAACTTTAAATACATGAAAACTAAGAAATCTTAATTAGTTTTTCACCCAAAAGAATGTAAACTTCCAAACTCCTCTTTCTGAATGCAAACATGCTGCTGGCATTCACCAAGCCCCACTTTACTTTTGCAGAAAACATTTTCTGTATCATTTTGAATCCTTTTGCCTTACCACTCAGAATTAAATAATTAGGGTTGGTCTTATATAAACCCGTGCCATCTGGATAAAAGATTAAATGCACAAATCAAATATCAAAGGTTCAAAGTAAATAGCATCTTTTATCTCCCTACGTAAATACACCAGGATTAATCAAATCAGCATCGTCTAGCCCTTTCTTGCTCAGAAAACACCGCAGATGAGGCTAAATGAGTAGTCTCTATTCCTCAAATGAGGAGACCGAAATAACAGTTGTTCATCAGAATGAAATTTCGGAAGCTCCTCAAACAACTGAGAGGCTTCCTAGCCCTTAATTGCCCCCTTTAAGTATACATTTTAAACTGCTGACTCAAGAGGAAAAGTGGATCTCACCACCTTAATGCTTCAAAATTACCTCCTGGCGTGAGTACCAGAAACCATTCCATGAAGCCATTTTGGGTGGTGAGATTGAATCGTACGAGGAATGAACACTCACAAGCGATTATCATCAAATGCACAGATACTAAAATGCATCCAACAGGTCGCTAAATCGGACACCAAACTAGACCCGCTTCTGGCTCCTGGAGCTTATCAGAAAGCGTCTGATGTGTTAGCATTTTAGTCGACAACAGGGAGAAGGCGACCTGATGTATGCCACCCAGGTGCTTTTCAGACAAGGCTGATTTAATCTCTTTGGTGACACTGTTACACACACATCTATCTAAAAGAAAGGAATTCAATCAGCTGGGCCCCATGTTTTCCTCAGAACAATTTCCTCGATGATTTTTTCTGTTGATGGGATATTTTAAGGTTAGTGGAGTGTGGAAAAGGGTATGGGAAGCGCTGGAGAATTTAGATAAGATTACAGCTCTCTAAATGCGAGGAGGATTTTTACGCCCAAAATAGCTGTGACATTTGGTTTGACTGGACTAAAGCATTTCATAAGGGAAATTTAAATCAAATCATGGATAAGCAAAGCAGCAAATAGTTATGAAGACAGGGCAGCACAGACTGGACTGAGAAACAGAAATGCAGCTTCTGGGAGGTCTCTAACTTAAACTGGTGAAACTAGACCAAGTTTCTGATTATTTAACTGAATAATACTAGGTTAATGGGCTTCCCGGGTGGCACTAGAAGTAAAGAACTTGCCTGTCAATTCAGGAGACATAAGAGATGCTGGTTTGATCCCTGGGTCAGGAAGATCCCCTGGAGAAAGGCATGGCAGCCCACTCCGGTATTCTTGCCTGGAGAATCTCATGAACAGAGGAGCCTGGGGGACTAGAGTCCATTGGGTCGCAAAGAGTTGGACACGACTGAAGTGACTTAGCATGCACACATACACTGGGTTAATAACTGGAGCAACAGTCTAAGAATTCTTACAGCTGGTCATGTCTGTGAAGTAGAATGTGCGATAGCAGTAAAATGCTGACTCATGCACTTATTTTTTGGTCTTTCTTCACTTGGCCAGGTTAGGATTCAGTCTGCATCATATTCCCTTCTTGGTTCTGTGTGCTTGATTCCATGAGCTGAGTTATTTGGAACTGATGTGTACTGCAGCTGCACAAGCTGGGACCAGTGCCACCTGGGAGGTGCCTTCATCCGGGTGATGGATAGGTGGACCCCCTGGGCTGTGGGTGGTCCCTGAGTCAGGGTGCATGATGGGTGATATGCTTATGTGGTCCATCCACCCGTATACCACTGCTCACAAAAAGAACGCTCCAAGAAGTTTCCTCCCGCAGCCTCCCATGCAGTCAGGAACCAGAAAGTATACACGGGGGCCACGTGGAGGGAATGGAAGGTGCTTGGAAAGAACTACGTCTCCAGCTGTCTCTGCCCTTGACATTCCGTCAGAGTTCCATCATGGTCCCCAGCCAGTGGGGCTCCCCATAGGGTGGCTGCAAAGACAATGGTGATATCGGGTTGCTGCCTACACGATGAAGACATACTACTGAACATGTACTATGTCCCCCACTAAAACGTCTGTGTGCTTCTTAGACCTACTTCATCAGCAGACTCTCTTCCATCACATTTTCTCATCTAAGTTAGTTATCTACTTTTAACAGACTCATTTGATAAGAACTATCATTTCAAATAAACATGCACATATCTCCTTTGGGGGCTTCCCAGGTGGCTCAGTGGTAAAGAACCCACCTGCCAAAGTTAGAGGCAGAGGAGACCCGGGATCGATCCTGGGGTTGGGAAGATCTCCTGGAGGAGAAAATGGCAACCCACTCCTGGGAAATCCCATGCCCAGAGAAGCCTGGTGGGCTACAGTGTACAGGGCAGCAAAGAGCTGGAAACGACTGAGCAACTAAACATGGAAACATCATCTCAACCACCAATTTCATTAAAAATGTGTAAGTGGTTATAGGAGGAGGGACGATATAGAGACATTCTGATTTTTTAAGGTAAAATTGAACAGTGTTTACCAATGAATCTGTCTTTCTGTCAACCTAGCAAGTGTTTGGTAGGGAATATTGATGAGTTGAAAAATAAAATTCAGTTCAGTTCAGTTCAGTCGCATCCAACTCTTTGTGACCCCATGAATCGCAGCATGCCAGGCCTCCCTGTCCATCACCAACTCCTGGAGTTCACTCAGACTCACGTCCATCGAGTCGGTGATGCCATTCAGCCATCTCATCCTCTGTCATCCCCTTCTCCTCCTGCCCCCAATCCTCCCCAGCATCAGAGTCTCTCACATCCATACATGACCACTGGAGGGAACCTTAAAGAAGTGAGTGGTTATATGATCCTTTTCCCTTAAAAAGAGGAAGAATCTGATTCTAAAGAGGTTGATATTCTATGAAAAGCAAATTTATAATGTTGTACAGGATAGAATATTTATTGACTATGCCAAAGCCTTTGATTGTGTGGATCACAATAAACTGTGGAAAATTCTGAAAGAGATGGGAATACCAGACCACCTGACCTGCCTCTTGAGAAACTTATATGCAGGTCAGGAAGCAACAGTTAGAACTGGACATGGAACAACAGACTGGTTCCAAATAGGAAAAGGAGTACGTCAAGGCTGTATACTGTCAGCCTGCTTATTTAACTTATATGCAGAGTACATCATGAGAAATGCTGGAATGGAAGAAGCACAATCTGGACCCAAGATTGCCGGGAGAAATATCAATAATCTCATATATGCAGATGACACCACCCTTCTGGCAGAAAGTGAAGAAGAACTAAAAAGCCTTTTGATGAAAGTGAAAGAGGAGTGAAAAAGTTGACTTAAACCTCAACATTCAGAAAACTAAGAGCATGGCATCTGTTCCCATCACTTCATGGGAAATAGATGGGGAAACAGTGTCAGACTTTATTTTGGGGGGCTTCAAAATCACTGCAGATGGTGACTGCAGCCATGAAATTAAACGACGCTTACTCCTTGGAAGGAAAGTTGTGACCAACCTAGATAGCATATTCAAAAGCAGAGATATTACTTCACCAACAAAGGTTCATTTAGTCAAGGCTATGGTTTTTCCAGTGGTCATGTATGGATGTTAGAGTTGGACTGTGAAGAAAGCTGAGCGCCGAAGATGCTTTGGAACTGTGGTGTTGGAGAAGACTCTTGAGAATCCCTTGGATTACAATGAGATCCAACCAGTCCATCCTAAAGTAGATCAGTCCTGGGTGTTCTTTGGAAGGACTGATGCTAAAGCTGAAACTCAAATACTTTGTCCACCTCATGTGAAGAGTTGACTGATTGGAAAAGACTCTGCTGCTTGGAGGGATTGGGGGCAGGAGGTGAAGGGGATGACAGAGGATGAGATGGCTGGATGGCATCACCGACTCGATGGACATGAGTCTGAGTGAACTCCAGGAGCTGATGATGGACAGGGAGGCCTGGCGTGCTGCAATTCATGGGGTCTCAAAGAGTCGGACACGACTGAGCGACTGAACTGAACTGATCTGATAGGATAGAATATAGGTCATCTGAGTCCCAACTCAGTGCTTGTTCTTAAATTAAGGATAATCATTTACTAATATATATATATATATATATTGATATGGATATGTTGAATTTTATTTAACTGATATAGCAGCAAGAGTTTCAAATTTTTCTTTAACTTTGTAAAGAGAATTTTCTTTGCATGTGCTTTTTGAAAGTCTGATATAATATCCTCTTCACTGCCTCCCAATATAATATAGGCTATGAAATAAATATGAAACATACAAATAAATAAATACATGTGTACCAATATGTATCCTACAAATACAAATCCTTCAAATTTTTGAATACACNGACTCACGTCCATCGAGTCGGTGATGCCATTCAGCCATCTCATCCTCTGTCATCCCCTTCTCCTCCTGCCCCCAATCCTCCCCAGCATCAGAGTCTCTCACATCCATACATGACCACTGGAGGGAACCTTAAAGAAGTGAGTGGTTATATGATCCTTTTCCCTTAAAAAGAGGAAGAATCTGATTCTAAAGAGGTTGATATTCTATGAAAAGCAAATTTATAATGTTGTACAGGATAGAATATTTATTGACTATGCCAAAGCCTTTGATTGTGTGGATCACAATAAACTGTGGAAAATTCTGAAAGAGATGGGAATACCAGACCACCTGACCTGCCTCTTGAGAAACTTATATGCAGGTCAGGAAGCAACAGTTAGAACTGGACATGGAACAACAGACTGGTTCCAAATAGGAAAAGGAGTACGTCAAGGCTGTATACTGTCAGCCTGCTTATTTAACTTATATGCAGAGTACATCATGAGAAATGCTGGAATGGAAGAAGCACAATCTGGACCCAAGATTGCCGGGAGAAATATCAATAATCTCATATATGCAGATGACACCACCCTTCTGGCAGAAAGTGAAGAAGAACTAAAAAGCCTTTTGATGAAAGTGAAAGAGGAGTGAAAAAGTTGACTTAAACCTCAACATTCAGAAAACTAAGAGCATGGCATCTGTTCCCATCACTTCATGGGAAATAGATGGGGAAACAGTGTCAGACTTTATTTTGGGGGGCTTCAAAATCACTGCAGATGGTGACTGCAGCCATGAAATTAAACGACGCTTACTCCTTGGAAGGAAAGTTGTGACCAACCTAGATAGCATATTCAAAAGCAGAGATATTACTTCACCAACAAAGGTTCATTTAGTCAAGGCTATGGTTTTTCCAGTGGTCATGTATGGATGTTAGAGTTGGACTGTGAAGAAAGCTGAGCGCCGAAGATGCTTTGGAACTGTGGTGTTGGAGAAGACTCTTGAGAATCCCTTGGATTACAATGAGATCCAACCAGTCCATCCTAAAGTAGATCAGTCCTGGGTGTTCTTTGGAAGGACTGATGCTAAAGCTGAAACTCAAATACTTTGTCCACCTCATGTGAAGAGTTGACTGATTGGAAAAGACTCTGCTGCTTGGAGGGATTGGGGGCAGGAGGTGAAGGGGATGACAGAGGATGAGATGGCTGGATGGCATCACCGACTCGATGGACATGAGTCTGAGTGAACTCCAGGAGCTGATGATGGACAGGGAGGCCTGGCGTGCTGCAATTCATGGGGTCTCAAAGAGTCGGACACGACTGAGCGACTGAACTGAACTGATCTGATAGGATAGAATATAGGTCATCTGAGTCCCAACTCAGTGCTTGTTCTTAAATTAAGGATAATCATTTACTAATATATATATATATATATATTGATATGGATATGTTGAATTTTATTTAACTGATATAGCAGCAAGAGTTTCAAATTTTTCTTTAACTTTGTAAAGAGAATTTTCTTTGCATGTGCTTTTTGAAAGTCTGATATAATATCCTCTTCACTGCCTCCCAATATAATATAGGCTATGAAATAAATATGAAACATACAAATAAATAAATACATGTGTACCAATATGTATCCTACAAATACAAATCCTTCAAATTTTTGAATACACAAAGAAATAAGAAATGAAAAATAAAGCAGTCAATGATCTATAATTAATTCACATTTCTCCAGGGATTCTAATATGTCTCCATTTAAGTTTTTACATTCTGGCTGGAATCAATAGAAAAAAAAAAAAAAAACTATTTACCTACTCTATTTTTGTAAACTATAACAAGCTTATATATTTTAATACTGTTTTTATGAAACTGTTGACTTATAGAACACCCAAAAAAGAAACTTATTAAGTCAGTTTTTTCACATGAATGATCACTGTAAACTAAAATCTAGTCCATGAATGAGTATCTTCTTAGCCAAGAACTTTAATTCAGGGCAGCGAAAATGATTCGTGTAGGAGACTTCCTGTAATACACGGATAAGACTTCATGAGAGCAGGTGATTTCATTTCTAAATTGTGGTAAAAAAGCGCATAGTGAGATCCCTGCTCTTACTGCATGTCTGAGTGTGTAGTGCAACATGATGTTCAACATCTCTCCTTATTACAGAAATGCAAATCAAAACCACAGTGAGGTATCATCTCATATCAGGCAGAATGGCCATTATCAAAAAGCCTGCAACTGATTACGGTGGAGAGGGTGTGGAGAAACAGGAGCCCTCTTATACTGTTAATGGGAATGCAAACCAGTCCAACCACTGTGGAGAGCAGTATGGAGACTCCTCAGAATAGGAATAAAGCTACCATACAACCGGGTAACTACTAATACAAGCACAGAGATGTACCTCATGTCTCTAGAACTTTGCCCTCTCCAATGAGCAAAGCTTTAATCTTTTGAGCAGAAACTACCCCCATGCCCTTCCTCCAGTCCCTGGCAACCACCCTTCTAATTTCTTATTTAGTCAAAGGATGGTTATTTTTGACGATGACAGTTTTATCACTTTTCCCTCGCTGTATTTGTTTATTCTCTTTTACTCATGGGCAGTGATGATCCCACACCCTCTAACAACATAAGGAGGCTGGTGGTGGAGCACTGGTACACACGTGGCACAGCACATGCTCCTGGAAAACCTCGTGTTCTGCAAAACTGAACGTTAAAAATAATTGGACTTATGGAGAAAATGTAGCTGGTGGCGGATTTTTCAAATCCTGTGCAGCTCTGCAGCCAATGTACCATCTGTTCCTAGGATGACAACAGGGATGACCCAGACAGACAGGCTGGTCCGCATGTCCTGGGCTGATGTGGTAGTAACACACCTGCAAGGGCCAAAGGCTGGCTGTGATGGCCTTCTGGGAGCTCAGGACCGACAGGTGCTGAGATGCGCCAGGACTGGGAGCTCCAGCTTGGGTGGGACATTGCCTTTAAGGGGGGTACACAAGGAAGCCACCCTGGCATGACTAAGAGCCAGGCCCAGGGCTCTGGGTGCCAAGAGCAGGGGCCCGTGGGGGTTTCAGGAACCCGGAAAACAGTAGGGTCAGGCTGTGGAATGAACATCTCTTAGGCGGTGTCCAGGATGTTGTTCTCTCTCTCTCTTTTTTAAATTTATAAAGAGTTGGAGAGAGCAGAGAGAAGTGTGGAGGGTATGCCATGATCACATGGAGATTTCAGAAAGGTTTCCCTGAGAGGCACTGTAGGGCACTGAGAGAGGAGATGAGCTGTTTCGTTACACCCAAGATGTGGGGTCACGTGGACTTGGGCGGTGGCGCTGGGGGTGGAGGACTGCACAGGGACAACCGTGTTGTGCTGATGCTTAGGAGGGAGAATCAGTGGAGACAGGACGATCCCCGGGCCTGGGGTTTGCACAAGCAGGTGGATGGAGGGTTATTCACCATGAGAGCAGACCCTCAAGGACCAGGTCCAGGGACAGGGCTGGACGGGAGATCGTAGGTATTGTCATCTTGGCCACGTTGAGATGGAGGCATCCCTGAGCTGTGTCATGGGTATGGGCGTGGCATGGAGATGAGAAGAGAGTGGGAAGCTGGAGACTGAGATCGTGGATTCTGTCTAGAAGGAGGAGGAAACTGAAGGGAACTGATGCCTTGGGCTTGGCCACCTCAGGTAGGGACCACTGAGTGAAAGGAAGAGGACCCAGGCTGCCTGGGGGCCTGGAAGGTGAGAGAGGACATGCTCACCAGGAGGGAGAAGCAGGAGTAAAGAGGCAGTGAAAGACTGTGCACAGAAGCCAGACTAGAGGGGAGAACGTCTGAAGCGTGGACACACTCAGAGCCACGTGAGCCTGGAATGCGAGCATGGAGATCAGAGGAGCTGCAGGAAACCTCTGCCAAGATCCGAGCCTGAGATGCATCCAACCCGGACTGGAGGAGGGCTTGCGGGGAGGGATCAATGTCATAACCTGAGATATATCCAACCCAGACTGGAGGAGGGCTTGTGGGGAGGGATCAATGTCATAGCCTGCTGCTGCTGCTTCTGCTAAGTCACTTCAGTCGTATTCGACTCTGTGTGACCCCACAGACGGCAGCCCACCAGGCTCCCCCATCCCTGGCTTTCTCCAGGCAAGAACACTGGATACCCCTAGCCCAGACTGGAGGAGGGCTTGGGAGGGAGAAATCAATGTCATAGCCTGAGATGTCATAGCCTAAGATACATCCAACCCAGACTAGAGGAGGGCTTCGGGGGGAGGGATCAATGTCATAGCCTGAGATACATCCAACCCAGACTGGAGGAGGGCTTGGAGGGAAGCGATCAATGTCATAGCCTGAGGTAAGTCCAACTCGGACTGGAGGAGGGCTTGGGAGGCATGGATCAGAGTCAGATGCCTGCTTTTATTCCATAGATGTTTATTAAGCACCTTCTGTATGCTAATAACTGTACTCATTCTGAGTGAAGAATATTAAAGCAGACTCAATTATAACAGTATGGCTCAGAAGGAAATGTAACCAGGAAAAAGTTACCAGACATGTAATCACATGACTATCAACTCCTAGAAAAAGAAAAAAAAAAATCGAGAATTTGACATTCCTCCATTAAAGAAAATGAAGGAAAATTTTTTTTGCAAAAGGTTATGGGTTGTAAAAAGAGAAAAAAAAAGGGTTATGACCAATTTTACAAAATAATTAATGTCTTATAGACCTTTTAATCTGAAGCCTGTGGAAAAAACTCCAAGTTGATGTGACTTTACTTTCTCTATCCGTCAAATAAGCAGAAAAACATGATCCTCATATGTTGTGGGAAACACATGAATTTCAATTAATTTTCTAAATAACTTACAACTGTTCATGTGAAAAACAAAATAATGATTAAATGAAGTAAAACAGCAGCTTATCATAAGAGATTAATAGCAATTAAGATAATATTAATACCCATGACTATATGAGAAGATACAGATTTTTCCAGGTACTGTAATTAAAGATATAATTGTTACAACAATTATAGCTGTGTAATTATGTTTATTCCAAGGAGAAATAAGGCAGCCTAGTAATTTCAATTTAATATTGCTTACAAATTATTTTGTGCTTTCAGACAACTAGGAATCTGTATTATATCTGTAAGGCAAACATGGGCACTATATGAGAAAGCTGGAACACTTACAATAGGAACTGAGGGCACTGAGAACTTATTGGTACTTTGAATGTTCTAGAATGTGATAAGACCATCCTGTTTTATACAAAGTGGTACTTGGATGTGACAGAATCATTCTGTTTTACAAAAATCGAAGTATTGCAAAGTGGTGAAAAACAGAAGGGAAAAAAGAGGCCCTTGTGTGGGTTTGTAATGACCTTGCACCCTGAGCTGAGAGCTATTGCTTTCAGTTACAGGGAAAAGAGAGATGGTCTTGGGCTGAGGTCTCCACTTCACACATTGAGTGAGAGAGCCTACCTGTCATGTCAGAGCCTTCACTGGAGGACTCGTGGGTCCCACCCTAGCTCTTAGCACTAAAATTTTCTTTAAAATATTCTTGAGAGCTGGATATGAAATTGTGTTGCTGTTATTGTTCAGATGCTAAGTCATATCCAACTCTTTGAGATCCCATGGTCTGCAGTACACCCGGCCTCCCTGTCCTTCACCATCTCCTGGAGTTTGCTCAAACTCATGTCCATTGAGTCGGTGATGCCATCAACCATCTCATCCTCTGTTGTTCCCTTCTCCTCCTGCCCTCAATCTTCCCCAGCATCAGGGTCTTTTCCATGAGTCAGCTCTTCGCATCAGGTGGCCACAGTATTGGAGCTTCAGCTTCAGCATCAGTCTTTCCAATAAATATTCAGGGTTGATTTCCTGGAGAAGGAAATGGCAACCCACTCCAGTACTCTTGCCTGGAAAAATCCCATGGATGGAGGAGCCTGGTATGTTTCAGTCCATGGGGTTGCAAAGAGTCAGACATGACTGAGCGACTTCACTGTCACTTTCCTTTAGAGTTGACTGGTTTGATCTCCGTGCTGTTCAGGGGACTCTCAAGAGTCTTCTCCAGCACCCCACAATTCAAAAGCATCAATTCTTCGCTACTTAGCCTTCTTTATGGTCCAACTCTCAAACCCATAGAGGACTCACATAGTGTTAAAAATTTATCAGAAATATGGATCAACTGTTTGAAAATAGACAAGTCATCTTGCATTTAAACATAACTGATTTATAGCCAGTTTCCTTCTTGGTGAGTTTTTTTTTTTTTTTTCTTAATAGTCCAGTTACCATGCATCATATAACAATTTTACATAATCTTTAACTACACACCCCACACTGTGCATTTCATACATGTGACTCATTTGTTTAGCCACTGGAAGTCTGAACCTCTTAATCTCTCTCACCTATTACCCCCTTCAACACCTGTTCCCTTTAGCAATGACCTGTTTGTCCTCTGTAAGCCTGTTATGTTCTGTTTGTGCACTGTTTTGTTTTTCAGGTTTTATATATATGTGAAATCATATGATATTTTTCTGCTTTTTCCTGACTTATTTCACTTCGACAAGACACTCTAGGTTCATCCATATTGTCACAAAATGGCATTATTTCATTCTTTTCTATGGCTGAGTAATATTACATTGTGTGTACAGGCCACATCTTTATTCATTTTGCCAATGAATGGGCACTTAGTTTGCTTCTGTATCTTGCCCTATCTTGACCTTTTCAGTCATTTTCTAAACAAGCACATCTAATTCAAGTTACTGAATGACTCTGTTAATCTTCACGCAAATTCTTTACAGAGTAAAATAGTGAAAACAAAATTTTCCAATAAGGCATGTATGTCTTTTTCTATCTAGTATTTATCAAAAATGTTACCATAGCCATGGTTAATAACAATATAAGTATTTACATGATACCATTGAAGGCACATTGTTAGTATATTAAAAGAAAGTATCAGAGAACTGTTTACTGTTATTTTAAAACAGAAAAAAAATTAGATTGCCTTGGCTCACCTGCCATGTGACAAATCCATGTCTATGGTCAGAACTCTGAGGTACTTGTGAATAAATGCCACAGAACCTGGAAAATGCACATCTATACAACTAAAACATAAAACATGTTGTGTACCTACCACCTTTACCTTCAAAAGTGTGGTGATGATGATAACAGTGATGATAGTGATGATTAAGACACTCAGAGCTCAGCATAAAATAAGGACTTTGTATGTTTCTGCATTGCAATATAAAACATTGCAGTGCTCAACCTATCCATAATAATATAAATAGCCTGTGCTGTGCTTAGTTGCCCAGTTGTGTGACTCTTTGCAACCACGTGGACAGTAGCCTGCCAAGCACCTCTGTCCATGGGGATTCTCCAGGTAAAAATACTGCAGTCGTTTGCCACATCCTCCTCCAGGGGATCTTCCCCACCCAGGGATTGAACACAGGTCTCCCCATTGCAGGCAGATTCTTAACCATCGAAGTCATCAGAGAAGCCCAAGAATACTGGATTGGGTAGCCTATCCCTTCTCCAGGGGATCTTCCCAACTTAGAATCGAACTGGAGTCTGCTACATTGCAGATGGATTCTTTTCCAGCTGAGCTAATCGGGAAGCCCAGCAATAATCCAGAAAACATTTATTTGAGGCTATTATACAGAGGTATTATGAATTTTTGACAGTTGAGTTTGTTTTAATCTGATATCTAGGTATCTTTGAAGGAAAACGTTCAACTATCTTACTTTCAAGAATCATGGCCATTGAAAATAACTACTAAATAAAGTGAGTTTATGCAGATGACACTGCCCTTATGGCAGAAAGTGAAGAGAAACTAAAGAGCCTATTGATGAAAGTGAAAGAGGAGAGTGAAAAAGCTGGTGTAACACTCAAAATTCAAAAAACAAAGATCATGGCATCTGGTCCCATCACTTCATGGCAAATAGGTGGAGAAACAATGGAAACAGTGAGACTATTTTCTTGGGCCCCAAAATCACTGCAGATGAAATTAAAAGACACTTGCTCCTTGGAAGAAAAGCTATGATCAACCTAGACAGCATATTAAAAACCAGAGACATTACTTTGCTGACAAAGGTCTGTATAATCAAAGCTATGGTTTTCCTAGTAGTCATGTATGGATGTGAGAGTTGGACCATAAAGAGCTCTGAGTACAGAATTGATGCTTTTGATTTGGAGAAGACTTTTTGTTTGTTTGTTTAGATTTTAAAAACAAACTTTATTTGATATTTCCATAAGTTCCGTTACTCCAGATTTTGCCAAAAGCCTCCATAAGATTATCTTTTTTGTTTATTTATTTTATATTTTTAAATATAAATTTATTATTTTAATTGGTAGTTAATTACTTTACAATAGTGTATTGGTTTTTGCCATACATCAACATGAATCCACCACAGGTATACACAAGAAGACTTTTGAGAGTCCCTTGGACTGCAAGGAGATCAAACCAGTCCATTCGAAAGGGAATCAGTCCTGAATATTCATTGGAAGGACTGATGTTGAAGCTCCAATACTTTGGTCACCTGATGCAAAGAGCTAATTCATTGGAAAAATCCCTTATGCTGGGAAAGATTGAAGGCAGAAGGAGAAGGGGAAAACAGAGGATGAGATGGTTGGATGGCATCACCGACTCAATGGATATGAGTTTGAGCAAGTTGCAGGAGTTGGTGATGGACAGGAAAGCCTGGTGTGCTACAGTCCAGGGGGTCGCAAAGACTGAGCTTCTGAACTGAACTGAACTGTGAGTGAATTTGGGATTTTAGAAAGTGAGTTTGGGTTTTTAGAAACAAGAAGGTCATGAATAGATCTGAAAGTGTCAGAGTCCTGAGTGATGTGTATTACCAAGGGAAACAGCAACTCTGAAAAGGATACTTGCTGTTTGATGCTGAGTGTATGACATTCTGGAGAAGGTAAAAACTATAGATACAGTAAAGAGATCAGTGGTTACCAGGGGCTGGCAGGTGAAGTGACATGAAGGAGTATGAATAGGCAGAAAGCAGATTTTGGGGGCAGCAAAATCATTCTGCATGGTGCTATAATGATGGATACTTAGTGCACATTTGTCCAAACCCATAGGCTGTACACCACAAGGAACATCCCCTGTCGTAAGCTGTGGACTCTGGATGATGTGATGCGTCAGTGCAAGTTCATGGTTTTAACTATCTGGTGGGGGTGTTGACATCGGGGGAACTATGTGTGTGTTGGGCCAGGGGGTACATGGGGAATTTCTGTACTTCCTCTCAGGTTTGTTACTTCTCTGGCAGCTCAGATGGTGAAGAATCTGCCTGCCATGGGGAGATCCGGGTTTGACCCCTGGGTTGGGAAGATCCTCTGGAGAAGGAAATGGCAACCCACTCCAGTAATCTTGCTTGGAGAGTCCCATGGACAGAGGAGCCTGGCTGGCTACAGTCCATGGAGTCAACTGCAAAGAGTCAAATACAACTGCGCGACTAACTCATTTTTTTCTTTCCAAACTATATTAGAAAAATAGAGTCTTAAAGCGATTTTAGAAATTGGGAAATATTTTATCTTAGAATTAACTAGTATGCTAGAGAAGTGATATTCAGCCATGGCATTTGTGGTATCAACATCCAGAGCAGTTCTGAGGGATCTGTGACACTCTATGGTGTTTTCTACAGAAAGTCTCGTGGGTTCTTGTGTATCTGGGTCCATCGCCCTATGGAGATGAGTTTTTTGGTGATGTCTGGAAGTCACCATTTCATCATTGTATTGTTGTCTTCATTTTTTGGTAGAATAGAGTGTTTTGTGTTGTTTTCACTGAAATTTATGGGTATCTTACCATGTTTGACAGAATCATTGAGTCAAAGACATTTCCTGAGCAGATCCTTTGAAAGCAAAGTATTTATGTTGCTCATTTGTCTTCTGTCTGCAGTGACATTTCCCAACTAATTGCCTTATATCAATTTTATGAAACTCATTAAAATGCTTTCAATCCCTTTGCCTCAATTTTTGAGCCAGTTCATGTAGTGTCTGCTTCATATAACTCGGGAAGACTGTTCATATAATGTTTAATTTTACTTTAATTTCAAAATAAGGGAAAGTATCTAGTTACGGTGATATGTGAAATCTTAAACCTTGAAAATTAAGCTACATAAATATAATAACATTGATGTGAAATTCTTAGGAGCAGATGTAATAGAAATTGAGAGAGTTCATAATTTGAACTGCTAACTACATTAATGTCCAACCTACAAATTATAAGCAATGTGGAGTTCTACATAATCAGTTATGTTAATATGTTATTAAACATAGTAGTTATATTAACATTTAATGCAATCAGATGTAAGTTTTTCAAATGCTTTAGCCATAATTCTGTTGAATATTTGGAGAGTTACATGATCATTCATCCATAAAAGACTTATTTTAGAATCTGATTGAATGATAGATAAGGTGTAATCATGCCTGGTTCTCTGTCATGTATTTCTTTTCTGGAGTCCTTGAGGTTGGCCTTCTGAACCTGCTGTCCTAATGGACTTCTGTCCTCATTGGCAGGGGTTTTCTAGGGCCAATTCAGTGGTTGTTTTCTTTCTGCATCTCTTGATGCCAATGGATAATCCAGTCATCATGAGCACTCCTGTGTTCATGAAACCTTTTTCTCCCTCATTGCGTCACTGTACTGATAAGTGTTGCTATCATTTTCAGCTCAACAAATGGTTATCCTGCAATGGCGACCCACTCCAGTATTCTTGCCCGGAAAATCCCGTGGGTGGAGGAACCTGGTAGGCTGCAGTCCATGGGGTCTAAGAGTAGGACACGACTAAGCGACTTCACTTTCACTCTTCACTTTCATGCACTGGAGAAGGACGTGGCAACCTACTCCAGTGTTCTTGCCTGGAGAATCCCAGGGATGGAGGAGCCTGGTGGGCTGCCATCTATGGGGTCGCACAGAGTCGGACACGACTGAAGCGACTTAGTAACAGCAGCAGCAGCATGAGACTGAAGCAGCACGAAACTAAAAACTGTAGGTCTGGGATGGCCCAGAGGGATGGTACAGGGAGAGAGGAAGGAGGGGGGTTCAGGATGGGGAACACACGTATACCTGTGGCGGATTCATGTTGATGTATGGCAAAATCAATACAATATTGTAAAATAATTAACCTCCAAGTAAAATAAATAAATGTATATTAAAAAACCTATAGGTCTGTGCCCTTGAAGAATTTAAAGTCTAATAGGACACATGGTAGCATAGATGTTCAATAAGTCTCTGTTGATGGGATAAATCATTCATGAGTGAATAATGAACTGATAGCAGATAAGTGTCAGAGGAGCTGAAAATGAAAAGGAATCTAAGAAAATAAAGACATCCGTCATGCTGATGGCCAGATGAACGTGATGTAGACTCATATGTTAGTTGAACTTTTGGGAGAAAGAGGGCTGGACACACATCAGCTCAGAAGGTTCCCTCTTCTCCTTCACTTACTTTACCACAAGGAGGGAATGACCATTCAACAGTGGGAATTTCACTGCAACAATTAGTTACCAATATTACATTGTTTATTTGTAATGCACATTCCCCTCCTTTCTTATGACAGGATCTCACCCAATGAAACATGTTAGAAGCAGAAGCACTAGGTTGAGGATTTCTCCACTTCCTTCCACCCCCAATACCCTCTCCCTGTACCACGTGTCCCTGTGTCTGTCCAGGTCACTGTGACCTTCAGTGGGCCCTGGATCCTGACCTCTCCCATGTTCTGGCTACTCTCCGTCTACCTCCACGAGTTACTGCCCATCTACTGACATCTTTAACCCAACTCCACTTCTTCATGTGGCCTCACATTAAAAACAACCGTGGCTCACTCACCAGCCAATGCCTTGCCCATTGCTTACATTTAAATACCTTGAAAAGTGTGTGTCTTTGCTCTTTCAGTTCCCTAATCACCAACCTCCCACTACTGGGTTACTCTCACTAAGGAGGTGCCGATCTTTCTCTTGCCAAAATCACTGGAGTTTGGTATTACTTTATTCATTGCCTTAGCTTCACTCCATCTACTTCGAAATTTTTTTCCCCTCATTTCACTACACACACACACACACACACACGTGTGCACACACACACACACACACACACATTCTGTTTCCAGTGCAGGCTGTCTTCTAAGACATCAACATGGACTTGGTTGTTCAGGTCCTGATTATCCTTTTTTAGTCACTGTTTACATTTACCAACTCATCAGGTTTCTGATATCATCCTCACATTTGGCCATTTCCCTTCAGCCTCATGGCCACTTCCATTCCTAGCCCACTGTGTTTTCTTACCACTGTGACCCCTGTGGCTGGTTGATCTTAACTCACTCTTAACACCATCCTCACCAACACACCATCCCATACCCTGCACGGAAGGTAGTTTTAAAATCACTCATCTACTGATGAGCATTGAATGACATTATGTTGCATTCTGTATATGTAGAAGGCAATATATATAGAATGCAGTGTACATACACACACAAACACACATATGTGTGTGTATATATATATATATATCAAATAATTTTAAGGTATATTTTTGATCAAACCTGTAAGACTTGTGAAGATATAAGATGATTATATGCAGAAATGACATGGAGGAGAATCACATTGAAAGTGATGATGAGAAAAGGTGATAGAGGGAAGCCCTTCTGGTGAGGGCTCAAGGGTAAAGAACCCATCTGCCAATGCAAGAGTCCGGAACTTGATCCCTGGGTCAGGAAGATCCCCTGGAGAAGGAAATGGCAACCCACTCCAGTATTCTTGCCTGGGAAATCCCATGGACAGAGGAGCCTGGTGGGCTACAGTCCATGGGGTCACAAGAGTTAGACGCAACTTAGCAACTAAACCACCACCCTCTGGTGAAATTCATGAAAAAGAGATGAGAAATAGCACGTTGTGTTTGTGGCAGGCAAAACAAATGAGTTTACGTGGACAGAAAGGACAGGTTTCAGTGTATTGAGAAATGAGGTCTAAAAGGTGGGGAGAGATTTGGTAGCAGAAGCTCTAGAGAGCTGGTGAGCGGTCTGTGGTTATTATGAGAGTCCTGGAAGTGGGTATGGCTATTCCAAGAAGCAGTGCAGTGTGGAAGTGCTGACCCCGAGAGACCTGCTAGTTGTTAACGGGACTGGACAGGGAACAAGCTGGAAAGAGGACCAACTTCTGTTATGTGGCCCTGTACTGAGGGGAAGGGGGTGCCAGAATCTACAATAATAGGGATTATGGTGAAACATAAGAAAAAGGACCTGAAGAATGGTGTGATTTAATCCTGGATGAGCTTTCAAGTGAGCCTCTGGCATCTCAGCCCTGAGAGACCTGTCTGGACACAGCCGCCTGCGTGATGTGATTTTCTGGGGGCTCTTTGAGTCCTCAGATCTGCATCTTGTCCAGTAACCCACTGTTGCCAAGGTAATTTGACAGGATGCCCTCATCATTTCAGGTTTCGAGAGCACTGGCATGTCCCCAAAGGGCTATCTGGGCAGAGTCTGGGTAAGTAGGACTTGGCTGAGCGTGTGTGCCTTGAAATAACTACAGAAATAAGCCCGGGAACATAGTAACAATCGTCACCAATGACGAAAGTAGCAATATTGTGCAGACAGCGTTTGGGAAGCACTTATTTTTCTATTTCTCTTGAAATTTATTTCATCTAAGAAAGGTAGAAATTAGGTAGAGATTTAGCCTGTTATATGTACTTCCCAATAACAACTTATATTCATAAGAGTGTCCTCTGGGGGAAAGTCGATGCCGTCTCTAAGGTGGCACCACATTTGAGTTTTTACGCCCTTATTGGTTTGAAAAAGCATATCCAAATAGCAAAGGAGAAAAACAAACTACACAATTAGCAGTCTTGGTCTGTTTTCTTCTGAAGCATAATAGCTGTATATTAAAATCATCCATCTTCTGCTGTGTTAGAGTCCTAACAATAATACATCCATAAGAATGCCCACTCAAATTATACTGAATCTGTCGCTGGATTCCTACTTCTTGGCAAAGTTGCTATTGTGTTTATTTGGTTCACACTTTAAAAATATGTATCAAAAATTAGTAAACTTGGATTTCATGACTTTGTAAGAGGACTTCCAGTCCTCGTGGCCATCAAGGAAACAAAACTCCATCAGAGCCATTCATGATCCACCCAGTGATCTTGATGCTCCGCGTTCCACTGCAGTCAATTGCAGGAAAAGGCATGGTCCCACTTCTATTATATTTTTAAACATTGTTGTGGGTACTTGAGCAGTTGGACACCAGGCTGACTCCTGACCTGTTCTCATTTCCACGTGAAAATGTGCAGGACTTATTTCATGAAAATTATTTCATGTGCATCCATTATTGAACTCTCTTTTTCCCCCAATAGAACCAGTGTGTCCAAAGTAAGACTTCAAACACATGCTGTGATTGTCCTTATTTTTTATTCAGTTTCTTCTTTCCCAGCCCCTTATTAGCACCTGACCCCTGTTCTAGTGATGCCTCTATTTAGGACTAAAATATAGGAAAACACTGAGGAGACATTTTTGCCCTCAGTTCTCCAATCTTGTCTTCATACAAGTCATAAAGCAATTTTTTTTCTTATCTAAATAGCATCCACATACCTCTGATATAGGGATTCAACTTTTAAAGTTTCTGTACCCATTCCTCCAAGTATTATCCAACAGCATTTTATTATAATTACTGTCAAAACTGGCAATGCAACCTATTCACAAAGTTCAGATCAGCTCCAGAGTCAAGAACCTCTTCTGATTCCTACTTTTGCTCCTACTGGTAAGACTAAGCAATTAGGCTGTTCCCTAAGAAATTTGGAAAGGAAACTTCAGGTCCAGAGAGGGTCTGAGACAGCCAGATGGATCTCCACCTGCCCCAGCAGTGACACACATGTACCTGGACACACAGCGGCCTTCAGAGCGCGCCCTTTGAGGCAGCAAGAGCTAAACCCCCACGGAGTGTCGATGAACCTGCAGAGAAGTGGCTGCAGCATCCCTGCTGAGGCAACTAAACAGGACACTCTGACCTCGGCCTGGTGCCATCCCAGAAGCAGGGGCACCATCTTCTTCTTCCCCCCATCCTTCCCTGCGCACCATCGGCTCATCCCATCTGCGGGTCCAGATTCCTATTTACGAGCGGGAGTTAGAACAGCCCTTCACTGCCATGGTCGCTCCAGGGACTCATCACAGGAGGTGAAGACTATCGTTAGAAGAAGTGCCTTCACACGTAGATATGTCTACAGATCAATAGGGCTTCCTGTGTGCAGACGAGGTTGAAAGATCAGCTTTCTCATCTGTCGCATCAACATCTCAGCCAGGTCCTGACCCAGTCCTGGCAGTCTCCAAACACACGGCTCCAAGTCTTCCCAGCCTGGCACAACTGTTCCCTAGAACCCCCCAGAGATGTTCTTAGATGCTCTCTTCCTTTCAAGAAGGAAGGACGAGCCTACTACAATAACATTAACTTTGAACTTGATTGCCTACCAGGCTTTACAGAGCAATACAGATGAGATGAGAGTGATCTTTCTCTTAGGGGAGATGTATTATTATTATATTACATCCCGGAGTGATATTTGAGATGTCTAAAGGCTGCCAGTCCTCACCTGTGGATGCTGTTTTCAAATAATAAGTAAGAACCAGAATCCGTCCTAATGCATATAAGAAAGCTTGGCACCTTCAGAAAAGTTACATTAATAATATCTATGAGACCTCTGGGCTGCTATTAAGTTATTGCTTCAGCAGAGTTGATTCATGCTGCTAGAACTGACTCAGCAGAGCAAATTTTATAATTTTTTTTTGAGAGAAATTTATGAAGCATATTCAGGGCTCAGAACACACAGAGAGAGGTTGTGTGAGGGTTACAGCCACAAAAAGTGTTTCCCTTAGGGTAGGAGTACTTACTCAGAGACATTGGATCCCAGAAGCTCGGAGTATTTGCAAACACCCAGAAATCCTACGCAGACATTCCTGCTTCAATTTCCATGGATAGATTTCTACAGCATCAACCACTCCCACTGGGGGTGGGTGGGTAAGCAAGGCTGTGAAGGAGAGACTTTTTGTTTGTTTGTTTTTTGCATCTCTACTGTTCCATTCACAACTTCCACAACCTTGGGCAAATTTCTTAACTCATCTAAAGCTCAGTTTTCTCCTATCTTCTCCTAACTGTGCTGTAAGTGAAATAGTGAACCGATATGCTCAGCATTCAGCCTGGTGTTCAGTCAGTGGTCCACAAGTGTAGGCTTGTGGTGGTTCTCTTTTGCTATTTGCAGAAGGATCCACAAGTCAGTGGACACTGAGGGCTCTGACCCCCAGTGAGTCCAAAGTTGAGGGTCAGATTCTACCTCTTATCACAACTTAAACTACAGTGTCCTTCTAGTGGTAAGAGATCGTGAACGTGCTGAAGTTCCTTTCAGGCCCCAGGAAATCACTGTGCTTTCTGCACACACAGAAACCCATAGTAAAAATTAACAATAATAAATGCTCTTCTCAGAGGCAAGAACTCCAGCAATGCTCTCAGGAAGAAAGGTTATCTGCTTTAATACTAGAACACAGGGTTGATAATTAGAGGGAGAACACAAGAACTATTACATCTTAGCCTGCTTATCAACAATAACAAAGAATGAATTCTAAAAATCTAGCTGATGCTGACTGGCCACAGGTAGGGTTCCTCGTGTGCATTCCTGATGGCAGGCACACCTCTCGCGAAAGCTGTCCTCCATCTTTCCTAGTACCAGTTATGGGGTGGCACTTCCATCAGCGCACCTTAGCTCATGATGGTGGCGTGTGCCAGGCACCGGCCACAGCCACTGGTACCTCACTCTTGGCTGGGGCATTTCTTACACATGAAGCAAAGACACACCGAATAGCTATATGACCCGCCGGGTGCCAGTGGTAAAGGAGCCACCTGCCAATGCAGGACACAAAAGAGATGTGGGTTCAGTCCCTGGGCCGGAAAGATCCCCTGGAGGAGGAAATGGCACCCCACTCCAGTACTCTTGCCTGGAGAATCCCATGGACAGAGGAGCCTGGTGGGCTACAGTCCACGGGGTCGCAAAGAGTCAGACACGACTGAGTACACACAGCACAGAGAAAGGTAGGCAAGAGAAAATGATGTTTCCAGTAATGCCCCACCTCCATTACTGATCCCACTTGAAGTGTGTTTGTCTTCTTTAAAGCTTGGAAATGTATGCTTTCATTGAGATAACTTAAAGCAAACAGAGGAAAATGTGATCGCTCCGCTTTGTGCTATTCTTACTTGTAAGTTTCTGCTCTTAGAGCCCTTTATGACACGTCTCTTGAAGATTTGATAGGCAGAATCTTTACCTAAGGAACAATGACGGCAGTTTAACAGATTTGCACACCAGAAAAGCAGCTACACAATTGGAGTGAGAATGATTATCCTGTAAAGCGTGCTTGCAGACGCGCTGAAGGATGAACCACAGGTCGGGCCCAGTGCTTGTCAGCGTCCAGCGTTTTGGCCACGAGGTTGTTATTGCCCACGTTCTGACAACTCCGAGGCTGCACGGCATGGATACAGAGCTCCCAGCATATCCTTTCTTCGCAATCGGAGCAGAAATGGGTTTTGCTGAGACTGAGTTCTAGAATTCTACATGTGAACCCTGATTCATCAGATCTTTCTGCCCTGTTCCTGCAAATTTCAGAAGGTATTGATCTGATCAAGGATACCGTGAGCTCGGGGTGGCTCTCCCTTTTGCGTACCATTTCAGAGACTCAGCTTTGACGTTGACACTCTGAAACGGCCAGAGCGACAGAAGCAGTGGCAAACGATGATGGGATCTGCCCAGAGCTCTGTGCTGCTCCCGAGGCCGGTGGTTTTCAGCTGTGGCTGGTCCCGCAGGCCTTCTCTCAGGGCCCGCTTGGCTCCGTCTAGAGAGGGCTTTGGTGGCTGTGTATGAGTGGATACCCTTGGTGTTTGGTGATTGAGGCTGAAGATGCAGATAAACAGCAGACAAGATATAGGGACACCAGGAACAAAGATCATCCAGCCTCGCTGTCAGCAGTAACGAGACTGGGGAGCATGGTCACACTGCGGTCCTTGGGAACTGGAAGTGGTTATCTCCCACATGAGCCTACAACTGACATTTGCAGTCTGTTGTTCTGAAACTTTTCTACGTTTTGTAATTATGTGGTTGTTTCACACTATTTCAAAAAGAATCTATTATTAGGCATTTGGGTTAATTATTCAAAACTATAGAAAAAACGAAAATTTCATGATTTCTGAAGCCAGTTGTCAAACAAAAATGGTCTCTGAAAACACAATGGTCCACACAAGAAAAAACATAAACATAAAATAAAAGTGGTTACACAGTATCTTTACTAGACCAAAATAAGCAACAGTGGAAAAACAAAGGTACTTAAGTGGGACTGCTGCTGCTGCTGCTAAGTCGCTTCAGTCGTGTCCGACTCTGTGCGACCCCATAGACGGCAGCCCACCAGGCTCCGCCATCCCTGGGATTCTCCAAGCAAGAACACTGGAGTGGGCTGCCATTTCCTTCTCCAATGCATGAAAGTGAAAAGTGAAAGTGAAGTCACTCAGTCGTGTCCGACTCTTAGCGACCCCATGGACTGCAGCCCACCAGGCTCCTCCTCCATGGGATTTTCCAGGCAAGAGTACTGGAGTGGGGTGCCATTGCCTTCTCCTAAGTGAGACTGGCCTCTGCTATTTGAGCAAGACATTTTCTAGAAAATGATTCAAAAAAGGATATTTTTCTTAGCATTTCCCCCAGATATAACAGTAGGTAGCTCTTATGTTTCTTTTGTAAGATTTAACTTGTGACTTTCCTATTCAGTTTTATAGGAACATAGAAACTATAAAATCTGGAGGAAATGTCTGAAGATATGTGATTGTCCCTGAAAATGGGAGAAAGAATAATGAATAAGGTTCCCTATTCACCCATTCCTGGAGGAAACCTCAAATTTTGTGTGCCCACCAGGGATCCAGAAAGGCTGAGGGCAGAAGGAGAAGAGGGTGTTAGAAGATGAGATAGCTGGATGACCCCATGGACTGCAGCATGCCAGGCTTCCCTGTCTGTCCTTCATCATCTCCCAGAATTTGCCCAAGATTGTGTTCATTGCATTGATGATGCCATCCAGCCATCTCATCCTCTGACGCCCTCTTCTCCTGCCCTCAGTCTTTCCCAGCATCAGGGACTTGCCTAATGAGCCATCTGTTTGCAACAGATGACCAAAATACTGGAGGTTCAGCTTCAGCCTCAGTCCTTCCAGAGAATATTCAGGGTTGATCTTCCTTAAGACTGATTTGTTCGATCTTTTTGCTGTCCAAGGGGCTTTCAGGAGTCTTCTTCAGTACCACAGTTCCAAAGCATCATTTTTTTTTTTTTGGTGTTCTGCCTTCTTTACAGTCCAGTTCTCACAATCATACATCAAAACTTACAAAATGGTAAATTTAAGTGTATTATTAAGTATGCTTATAGTATATATAATTGATACCGACAGGTATTTTGCCAGTCCCTTGGATTTCTGTATGAATATGAAGGGTAAACTATGTGTACAGTCACGTTTAAACATTTCATCAAAAGAAATTAGAGGAAATAAAATCTGCTTTGAGAAAAACTAAAAGTGCTTTGAAATTATATAAGAATCAATGTGATTCATAGAGGTCCTGAGTCAATAATCAATTTAGAAATCATGTTTTAACAAAATAACCACCAAGATCTAGGCTTTCAGCCTCTTATCAACGATGGTGGCTTTTCCATATTCAGGATTCATCAGACTCTGCCTCTGGTTCTTTGAACTAAGAGAGTCTCACACACGATTGTGGACGGTCGTGAAAGCCCACTGTTCCTTTGATCTGTGGTAGAAAGTTGATAAACCTGTCTCAGGAGCCTGGATTCTGCCCTTTGAATCCCAACACATGGCAGTGGAATTAAAGGCAGATTTACTCTGCACTTATTAAACTAAATTACCATCAAAATCAAGAGGAAAAAGACAATTTGTTGGGCTAGAAATTCCATTTATTCTTCCAAAAGGTTTGCCCGATAAAAGCACTACAGAATCAAACGTGGAAAGGTCAGGAAGATTTTATCTGCTCTGTTAGGTTTCATTGGGTCATCTCTCTTCAGGACCCTTGCCTTCCTGATTAACTTGCATGTTTTATTTTTCCTACTCTGCCTTGAGCTAAATTTAAATAACAGCAATCACAACCTAGGTCCATATTTTGGAAAAAGTGGCATAACTAGCTCACATAGTCGAAGATGACTGTCAGGAATCCTTCCCCTTCCCCAAATTAAAAACAGTGGTGATTATTAGAATAGATGCTAGGGTTTGCATTTCAGGGTTCTTCAATAATTAAAAAAAAAAAAAGAGCATATTAATATAATTAGCATCTAATTGTTTCTATTGCCACATAACAATTGTTTAAAGAAACCAGTTAACAAAAGTGTGTCTTAGGACTCTTTCTACACAATGTCTGGATAAGTACTTAGTAAAACAGTGCCATGTGCAGCCTGCTAGTCACTGAACTACTCTCTGTATGTAAAGAATGTTTTCCACTTTGAAGCTGAGTCCATCTTTAGGTTTCTGTTCCTTTAACATGAAAACCCAGGCTCAAAATCTAAGAAAATACAATTCAACCATTATTCCGCTTTCATATCTGAATCAGGAAGCATTGTAAATCTACAGAGCAGGGGAAAGAATAGATTTGATTATGATTGTTGTCAAGTTATTTCCCCCCAATTAGGCTCTGTTTCACCATCTCTTGTCTAATCTCTGTAAGACCCTCCTCCCTTCTGGCCTTGAGTCAAGAGCAGGATAAACCAGCAAATACACACAGAAACTCAAAACATGCTATGTGCTGTGTAAGATGAGACTGGAGAAGCAGGACGGAGGAGGAGGTTCTTCTGAGATGGGGTGTGAGAAGGGGACCTCCATCTCTAGGATGGAGACGTTCAGCTCATTGGATCCATGGGCCAAAGCTGCCAAATCATGTGCGTCCAGAGCCACAACATGTCCTAGACGTGGCATCACAAAGAAGCACTTTCACATGAAAGACTAGTGTGAACACCTGTGCCCTCAGGAAGAGTTTCATAAGAAAAGCTATGACAAACCTAGACAGCATATTAAAAAGCAGAGACATCACTTTGCCAACAAAGGTCCCTGTAGTCAAACTTGGTTTATTTTTCCAGCAGCCATGTACAGACATGAGAGTTGGACCATCAAGAAGGCTGAGTGCTAGTATACTGTATAGGTAGAATGGCATTGAAACATGTGTAATATCATATATGAAACAAATCGCCAGTATAGGTTCGATGCATGATACTGGATGCTTGGGGCTGGTGCACTGAGACGACCCAGAGGGATGGTACAGGGAGAGAGGAGGGAGGGGGGTTCAGGATGGGGAACACATGTATACCTGTGATGGATTCATGTTGATGTGTGGCAAAACCAATACAATATTGTAAAGTAATTAACCTCCAATTAAAATAAATAAATTTATATTTTAAAAATATAAAAAAAATAAAAGATTCCCAAATAAATTATTATTATTATTATTTTTTAAAAAGGCTGAGTGCTGAAGAATTGGTGGGTTTGAACTGTGGTGCTAGGGTAAACTCTTGAGAGCCCCTTGGACAGCATGGAGATCAAATGAGTAAATTCTAAAGGAAATCAATCCTGAATATCTGTTGAAGGACTGAGGCTGAAGCTGAAGCTCCAATACTCTGGTCACCTGACGTGAAGAGCTGACCCACTGGAAAAGACCCTGATGCTGGGAAAGATTAAGGGCAGGAGGAGAAGGGGGTGACAGAGGATGAGATGGTTGGATGGCATCACCAACTCGATGGATGTGAGTTTGAGTGAACTCCGGGAGTTGGTGATGGACAGGGAGGCCTGGCATGCTGCGATTCATGGGGTTGCAAAGAGTTGGACACAACTGAGCAACTGAACTGAACTCACCCTGCCAAACCCAGGTTTCAGTACAGGTCTTGAACACACACCTCACAGCTTCTCACTCAGTGCGGTAAAGCTAACTAACTTGTTAGGCGTCAGTCTGATCTACCGTAAGACCAGAAGCCAGTAATTAGACAAGTGGATTTTTCTGATGTGGTTTGGATTACTACTTATGTCCAAAGGGGAAAAAATAAGCAGTTCAAGATTGACCAGAGAAGCCCAAGTCCATCTCTTGACCCAACCCAGGGGCTGCAGGTCCAGGCCTCGGTGGTCTGGCTACACTTTACTCCCTGAGGAAACTAGCAGAACCTTAGCGCAGATGTATGCGTCTGTTGCTCAGTCATGTCTGACTCATTGTGACCACGTGGACTGTAGCCCACCAGGCTCCTCTGTCCATGGGATTCTCCAGGCAAGAAAAATGGAGTGGGTTGCCATTTCCTCCTCCAGGGGATCTTCCCGACTCAGGGATCAAACCTGCATCATCTGCGTTGGCAGGCAGAGAAGTCTTTACTGCTGAGCCACTTGGGAAGCCCATAGAACCTTAGTAGCTTGGTTTAAAAACAAGAGTTTCAGGCATAAGTGGCATGTCCTCTGACTCACCCTTTCCAGCCCTGCTCCTCCAGGGAAGTGCATAGCTCACTGTGGAGGCAGCTCCTGGGCCCAGACCCCAAGAATTGCACACCCCACTGACTCAAGAGTCACAAGATGCTCACATGGCTCAAGAAAGAGCAAAAGCCCTTTCCTAACAGGAACTTCTAGAAGTCTATGCTTAGAGGATGTAGTTTCAGAAGAAGAAGAGAAATAAAACAGTAAGTCATGTGCCACCTATTAATGAAGTTCATTGTACACACCAAGCACTCTCGGGCCGGGCAGAGGAACAGTAGGGTGCTGGACAGTGCAGAGCTTCAGCCTTAAGAAGTGGCAGAGCCACAGGGCATGGAGATGTCAGCAAAGCACAGCTGTGAGGGGGAGAGGGGTGCAGGGACTGCACTGTGGGGGCCTCGCCACCTCTGAGAACAGCGACGACCTCCCAGTACATTAAGGGCAGCAGGCGGAGCGGCATGGCCAGTGGACCAACTGTGCCACAAGAAGCACAGGTGTTAGAGCAGACCCGCCCAACCCCAAGCCCTCCACCTGTCCGCTTCGCCTTCTAAGCCCCCCGTGTAACCGTGAGGTCCCTGGCATGATGTGACACTCTTGCTCGCTCACAGTTTGCGTAAATGTGAAGACAGTATGGACACTGCACACACACACCCCCTTCTGATTGGGATTTGGTAGTTCACAGGTTTTACAAGAGGGAAAACAGTGGCCATAACTATGCTTTATCAGTCCTAGTTAGATATCACTGTTGAGAGTAATCCTGATTGTAGGAAAAAAGACACAGAATTAATGCTACAGGAAAAGCAAGAGGCAGAGGAAGGAATGGAGTGGAGGCAGGGGCTGGTGCGGGCAGGAAAGGGCCGGCGCTCATCAGACTCCAGCCGGGAGCAGCCCTCACATCCCCCAGGCTAATCTCACCCACAGTATCTCCTTTTGTTTCAGGCAAGAACCCTGGCCCTAAATGTTTCTTCATGAGGAACTTATATTCTCTCAAACAAATTGCTGTATTAGCTAAGACTCTCTGGTGCTGTCATAAAAACAGACATGTATCTCCAGTTTCATCCACCTCATTAGAACTGATTCAAATGTATTCTTTTTAATGGCTGAGTAATGTGTACACCCGTGGCGGATTCATGTTGATGTATGGCAAAACCAATACAATATCGTAAAGTAATTAGCCGTCAATTAAAACAAATAAACTTAAATTAAAAAAAATAAAAACATAGACATGTAGACCAAAGGAACAGAACAGAGGACCCAGAAATAAACCCACATAGCTGCAGAGAACTGGTCTTTGACGAGGTGCCCAAAACACTCAACGTGGAAAGGACAGATGCTGCTGGGAAGACTAGATGTCCACATGAAAAAAGCCTGAAGTTGGGCCCTTTACCTTACACCCTAAATGAAAAGACTTAAAACTGAAACTGCAGAACTTCTAGAATAAAACATAAGGGGAAAACTTCACTGCTTTGGACTTGGTGATAATTTCTTGGATATCAGCCAAAAGCACAAGTAGCAAAAGTAAAATCAGACAAATGCGACTGCATGTCACAGCAAAGCTTCTGCAAAGCAAACACACCGCAACAAACAAGCAACTTACAGAATGGAAGGCAATATTTCCATACCATATATATGCTCAGAGATGAAAACGTAAAATACAGAAGGAACTCCTACAACTCAGTAACCAAAAAAAAAAAAAAAAAAAAACCCAGCTGAAAAATTGGCCAAGGACTTAAACAGAAATTTCTCCGTAGGAGACATGCAAATGGTCAAAAGTTAATTTGGCAAAACCAATACAATATTGTAAAGTAATTAACCTCCAATTAAAATAAATAAATTTATATTAAAAAACATTTTAGTAATTAAAAAGAAAAGTTGTTCAACATCAATAGAGAAATGCAGATCACAACTACAAAAAGATATCACCTCTCACCTGTTAGAATGGCTATTTTTTAAAGGTAAATTTGGGCATAACTGGAGAGAAACTGTGTGGAGAAACTGGAGCCCTCGTGCACTGCTGGTAGGAATGTAAAATGGTACAGTCTCTATGAAAATCAGTGCAGAGATTCTTCAAAAAAATTAAAAACAGAACTAGGATTTGATCCAGAAATCCTGCTTCTGGGTATATATCCAAAGTTAACAAAATAAGGACCCCAAAGAAACATCTGTCCTCTGGTGTTCATTATAGCCTTATTGCCAGCAACCAGGAAATGGAGACAATGCAATATCCACTGATGAATGAACAGGTAAAGAAAATGCGGTCTATGCATAAAACAAGGTATTACTCAGCCTTAAAATAAGGAGGAAATACTGCCGTTTGTGACAACAGATGAACCAAGAGGACTTCTAAGTGAAAAGCTAGTCGCAGAAGGACAAACACCATACGACTCTTTATACAAAGGCTCTAGAACAGTCAACTTGGAGAAGCAGAGTAGAGTGGGGGCCTCCAGGGCTGCTGGCGGGGGAAGGGCAGAGCGGTTGCTGTTGGTAGAAGGTTTCTGCTACGACAGTGAAGCCTGACGTGTTTCGTTCATGGGGTCACAGAGAGTTGGCCACGACTGAGCAACTGAACACACACACACACACACAATGTGGCTCGGTACACTGCTACTACCTCCACTGTGAAAGATGAAAACATCCGAGAGACTTGCTGCAGGACACGGTGCCCGCAGTTAACAGTGCTGTGCACGCATGCTCGGTGCTGTCATGGCTAAGTCTCTGCTCCTCCGTCCATGGGATTTCTCAGGCAGGAATCCTGGCCTGGTTTGCCATTTCCCCCTCCAGCAGATCTTCCTGACCCAGAGACTGAACCCGAGTCTCCTGCTCTGCAGGTGGATTCTTTACCACTGAGCCACCTGGCAAGCCTAACAATACTGTACCGTGCACTTAAAGTTTGCCGAGGACAAGTCCTAGCTCTTGTCACAAACACACACAGAGGGACTAAGGGCACTTTAGGGAGTGGTGGATGTGTCTGTTGCTTGCCTGTAGTGATGCTCTCATGGGCATATACATATATAAAACTCATTGGATCCTAAAAAATACATGCAGGGTTCTATGTATTAGTTATAACTAAATAAACCTGTTTTGAAAAAGCCACTCATATTTTTTTGAGACCACAGAGTGATAGCCACACTCCTCATCCTTGTAGTCACCCTCTTTGTTCTGCTGAAGAAAGTGAAGTTTAAGTATTTAATACGGTAGAGGAAGTGTGGACCTAAAAACTCATTCCCAGTGCCCCTGCTCTTTCTACTCTCCAAAGAGTATTGAAAGTCAAACAAAACAGACACACCCCAACCCAGAATTGTATCACAGAGGCAGACAGCATTAGAATTGACGCAGCACCATCTTTCTGTTGGACAGGTCATTATAGTATATATATATGTGTGTGTGTGTGATCCTTGTCTCCAGACTCACAGTCTCTTCCACTTGGACATCAGTCTTCCTCTGCAAACATAAAAATATGACCAGACGACTTCTCTACTTAGGACTTTCAGTGGCTCCCACGTTTCTTCAGAAAAAAGCAACACACAGTTGACCTTGACCACCATGGGATGAGTGTGGGCCAGGCTTAGGGGCTCCAATCCTCTACACGGAGTGGGAAACCCACGTGCAGCTGACAGCTGGCCCTCCTCATCAGCAGTTCCTCCATATACACCCTTCAGTATCGTCGGATTCAGCCAGCCAGGGATCACACAGAGCCGTGTGCTTTCTCCTGTGCACCCATGCACTTCAAATCCGTGCTGTTGAAGAACGGTAGCGTGGTAATGCTCTTTTGGCCAACGCTCATTGGTTCCATTTAAGCACCTTTCAATATGCTCTGCAAAGTTCCAGGTGCTTCCAGTATTAGGATGGATATGATGGGCCCTGACGTCAAGGGCCTTTTCGTTTAATGTTAGGAGACAGACACGCAGACACAACTGCCAGGCAGTGTGGCACCTGGGAAAGTAGAAATGCATGGTGTGTTATGTGACTCCAAAGAGGAAGCACCCATTCACGGAGCACCAAGAGTAGGTCGTATGTGGACTGAGGAGTAGAAAGACGAGGAGTCAGCCAGTGACAGGATGGTGAAAAAGGCACACCCAGCAGCTGGAAGCCAGGAGAGGAGCTGCAGGAAGTGAAAAGCCTTGAGCTATGGGTGGAGATGACAAATAGATGGTTTTCCTCTCTGCCCAGATTCATCTCTTCCCGGTCCCTCACATTCTCTCTCCAGTCACTCACAGCTGTAGCACTTACGGGCCTCCCTTCACATCTCTGCACCTTGGCGTGTGTTGTTAACTCTGCCTGAAATATCTTATGTCATCCCCAGGGATTTTCCCACACAATTTTTCTCCTTAAAGGGATACGCTTGAAATCTCTCCCTTCTGAAACATTATTTGAATTATTTTACCAAGTCCATCACTGCATTCCTTGAGTAGACTCTGTGGCATGTGCCTGTCTCTATCATTTACCTGTTACCTGATTATGTGCTGTTATTCAGTTGGTCAGTCATGTCCATATCTTTGCGACCCCATGGGCTGCAGCTCACCAGGCTTCCCTCTCCTATACCATCTCCTGGAGTTTGCTCAAACTCATTTCTATTAAATCAATGATGCCATCGAACCATCTCATCCACTGTCATCCCCTTCTCTTCCTGCCTTCAATCTTTCCCAGCATCAGGGTCTTTTCCAATGAATCAGTTCTTTGCATCAACTGGGCAAAGTATTGAAGCTTCAGGTTCAGCCTCAGTCCTTTCAATATTCGATCAGTCCTTCCTGAAATATTTAGGACTGATTTCCTCTAGGATTAACTGGTTTGATGTCCTTGCTGTTCAAGGGACTCTCATCTTCTCCAACACCACAGTTCAGAAGCATCAATTTTTGGTGCGCAGCTTTCTTTATGGTCCAACTCTCACATCCATACATGACTACAGGAAAAAACATAGCTTTAACTATATGGACCTTTGAGAGCAAAGTAACAGCTGTACTTTTTAATATCCTGTATAGCTTTGTCATAGTTTTTCTTCCAAGGAGCAAGTATCTTTTAATTTCATGGCTGCAGTCACCAACTGCAGTGATTTTGAAGCCCAAGAAAATAAAGCCTGTCACTATTCCCATTGTTTCCCCATCTATTTGCCATGAAGTGATGGAAATAGATGCTATTATCTTCTTTTTTTATTAGAATGTTGAGTTTTAAGCCAGTTTTTTTCACTCTCTTTCACCTTTATCAAGAGGCTTTTTAGTTCCTCTTCACTTTCTACCATAAGTGTGGTATTATCTGCATATCTGAGGTTATTGATATTTCTCCTGGCAATCTTGATTCCTGCTTCTGCTTCATCCAGCTCAGCATTTTGCATGATGTACTCTACATATAAGTTAAATAAGCGGGGTGATAATATACATACTCAATGTACTCTTTTCCCAACTTGGAACCAGTCAGTTGTTCCATGTCCAGGTCTAATTGTTGCTTCTTGATCTGCTTACAGGTCTCTCAGGAAGCAGATCAGGTGGTCTGGCATTCCCATCTCCTGAAAAATTTTCCTTAGTTTGCTGTGATCCACACAGTCAAAGGCTTTAACATAGTAAATGAAACAGTAGTAGATGTTTTTCTGGAATTCTCTTGCTTTTTTATGATCCAACACATGTTGGCAATTTGATCTCTGGTTCCTCTGCCTTTTTAAAATCCAACTCAAACATCTGAAAGTTCTCAGTTAATGTACTTTGGAAGCAAAACTTGGAGAATTTTGAGCATTACTTTGCCAGCATGCAAACTGAGTGCAATTGTGCGGTAGTTTGAGCATTCTTTGGCATTGCTTTTCTTTGAGATTGGAATGAAAACTGACCTTTTCCAGTCCTGTGGCCACTGCTAAGTTTTCCAGATTTGTAGGCATATTTAGTGCAGTACTTTAACAGCATCATCTTGTAGGATTTGAAATAGCTCAGCTGGAATTCCATCACCTCTGCTAGCTTTGTTCACAGTGATGCTTCTAAAGGCCCACTTGAATTTGCACACCAGGATGTCTGGCTGTAGGTGAGTGGTCACACCTTTGTGGTTATCTGGGTCATTAAGACCTTTTTTGTATAGTTCTTCTGTGTATACTTGCTGTCTCTTCTTCATATCTTCTGCTTCTGTTCAGATCAGTTCAGTCGCTCAGTCATGTTTGACTCTTTGTGACCCCATGAATTGCAGCATGGCAGGCCTCCCTGTCCATCACCATATCCCAGAGTTGACTCAAATTCATGTCCAGCGAGTCGGTCATCCCATGTAGCCATCTCATCTTCTGTCATCCCCTTTTCCTCCTCCCCACAATCCTTTCCAGCATCAGAGTCTTTTCCAATGAGTCAGCTCTTTGCATGAGGTGGCCAAAGTACTGGAGCTTCAGCTTTAGCATCATACCTTCCGAAAAACATCTAGGACTGATCTCCTTTAGAATGGACTGGTTGGAACTCCTTGCAGTCCAAGGGACTCTCAAGAGTCTTCTCCAACACCACAGTTCAAAAGCATCAATTCTTCGGTGCTCAGCCTTCTTCACAGTCCAAATGTAACATCTATACATGACCACTGGAAAAACCATACCCTTGACTAGATGGACCTTTGTTCGTAAAGTAATGTCTCTGCTTTTGAATATGCTATCTAGGTTGGTCATAACTTTCCTTCCAAGGAGTAAGTGTCTTTTAATTTCATGGCTGCAGTCACCATCTGCAGTGATTTTGGAGCCCAAAAAAGAAAGTCTGCCACAGTTTCCCCATTTATTTCCCATGACGTGATGGGACTGGATGCCATGATATTCGTTTTCTGAAGTTTGCGCTTTAAGCCAACTTTTTCACTCTCCCCTTTCACTTTCATCAAGAGGCTTTTTAATTCCTCTTCACTTTCTGCCATAAGGGTGGTGTCATCTGCATATCTGAGGTTATTGATATTTCTCCTGGCAATCTTGATTCCAGCTTGTGCTTCTTCCAGCCCAGTGTTTCTCATGATGTACTCTGCATAGAAGTTAAATAAGCAGGGTGACAACATACAACCTTGACAGACTCCTTTTCCTATTTGGAACCAGTCTGTTGTTCCATGTCCAGTTCTAACTGTTGCTTCCTGATCTCCATATAGGTTTCTCAAGAGGCAGGTCAGGTGGTCTGGAGGTCCCATCTCTTTCAGAATTTTCCACAGTTTATTGTGATCCACACAGTCAAAGGCTTTGGCATGGTCAATAAAGCAGAAATAGATGGAACTCTATTTTTTCTGGAACTCTCTTGCTTTTTCCATGATCCAGCAGATGTTGGCAATTTGATCTCTGGTTCCTCTG
>SJYA01003016.1:0-10995 GCA_006410615.1 Neotragus moschatus | reverse complement strand
GCAATTTGATCTCTGGTTCCTCTGCCTTTTCTAAAACCAGCTTGAACATCTGGAAGTTCACGGTTCACATATTGCTGAAGACTGGCTTGGAGAATTTTGAGCATTACTTTACTAGCGTGTGGGATGAGTGCAATTGTGCGGTAGTTTGAACACTCTTTGGCATTGCCTTTCTTTGAGAGTGGAATGAAAACCGACCTTTTCCAGTCATGTGGCCACTGCTGAGTTTTCCAAATGTGCTGGCAGATTGAGTGCAGCACTTTCATAGCTTCATCTTCCAGGATTTGAAATAGCTCAACTGGAATTCCATCACTTCCCCTAGCTTTGTTCATAGTGATGCTTTCTAAGGCCCACTTGACTTCACATTCCAGGATATCTGGCTCTAGGTGAGTGATCACACATTCATGATTATCTGGGTCATGAAGATCTTTTTTGTACAGTTCTTCTATGTATTCTTGCCACCTCTTCTTAATATCTTCTGCTTATGTTAGGTCCATACCATTTCTGTCCTTTATTGAGCCCATCTTTGCATGAAATGTTCCCTTGGTATCTCTAATTTTCTTGAAAAGATCTCTAGTCTTTCCCATTCTGTTCCTCTGTTTCTTTGCATTGATCGCTGAGGAAGGCTTTCTTATCTCTTCTTGCTATTCTTTGGAACTCTGCATTCAGATGCTTATATCTTTCCTTTTCTCCTTTGCTTTTCACTTCTCTTCTTTTCATAGGTATTTGTAAGGCCTCCCCAGACAGCCATTTTGGTCTTCTTCATTTCTTTTGCATGAGGATGGTCTGGATCCCTGTCTCCTGTCCAATGTCAGGAATCTCCATCCATAGTTCATTAGGCACTCTACCTATCAGATCTAGTCTCTTAAATCTATTTCTCACTTCCACTGTATAATCATAAGGGATTTGATTTAGCTCATACCTCAATGGTCTAGTGGTTTTCCCTACTTTCTTCAATTTAAGTCTGAATTTGGCAATAAGGAGCTCATGATCTGAGCCACAGTCTGCTCCTGGTCTTGCTTTTGCTGACTGTATAGAGCTTCTCCATCTTTGGCTGCAAAGAATATAATCAGTCTGATTTTGGTGTTGACCATCAGGTTAGGCCCATACTATTTTTGTCTTTTATTGTGCCCACCTTTGCATGAATTTTTCCATTGGTATCTATAATTTTCTTGAAGAGACCTCTGGTCTTTCCCATTCTGTTGTTTTCCTCAGTTTCTTTACATTGCTCACTTAGGAATGCTTTCTTATCTCTCCTTGCTATTCTTTGGAACTGTGAATTCAGATAAGTATATGTTTCCTTTTCTCCTTTGCCTTTGACTTCTCTTTTCTCAGCTATTTGTAAGGCCTCCTCAGACAATCATTTTGCCTTTTTGCATTTCTTTTTCTTGGGGATGATTTTGATCACCACCCCCTGTACAATGTTTGTTGCCTTTAAAAGTGCACTTCCACAAGGTAGGTCAAGTGTCTTAAATAACTTTAAAATCATAACACCAAATCTATTAAAAGTAATTAAATTTCTTATAGTTAGGAAGAAGTAGAAAGGATATGAATCATTAATAGTTTTATTTGTTTGTTTTTTAAATATAAATTTATTTCTTTTAATTGTTGATAATTTTAGTTTGAGTATCTAGAAAAGAACAATGTCAAGAATGCTATAAGTATTCGTAAATGTAATTATAGAATACACATTACATAAAAGAACTGCTAGGCACCCACAAACATTATCTGGTTTTCATGGCCTGAAAAGATAGATGTACCCCAATATTCATCGCAGTACTATTTACAGTGGTCAGGACATGGAAACAAGCTAAATGCCCATTGAAAGAGGAATAGATAAAGAAGTGGTGGTACATAGATACAGTGGAATATTACTCGGCCATTAAGAAATGACACAAGGCCATTTGTAGCAACATGGATGGACCTAGAGAGCGTCATACTGAGTGAAATCAGATAGAAAAGAAGAAATCCCTTATATGTGGAATATGAAAAGCAATGAAATGAATTGCCAGTCCAGGTTCGATGCATGATACTGGATGCTGGGCCTGGTGCACTGAGACGACCCAGAGGGATGGTACGGGGAGGGAGGAGGGGGGGTGTTCAGGATGGGGAATTCGTGTATATTTGTGGTGGATTCATGTTGATGAATGGCAAAACCAATACAATTAAAAAAAAAAAAGAATACAAAAAAAAAATAGAAATGATACAAATGAACTTACAAAACAGAGACTCATAGGCTTAGCAACAAACTCATGAGGGGGGAAGGGATAGTTACGGATTTGGGGAAGGTAATGTACATCCTGCTATATTTAAAATGGATAATCTGACAAAACCCTATTGTGTAGCACATGGGACTCTACTCAGTGTTCTGTGCCAGCCTGGATGGGAGGGTGATTGAGGGAGAATGGATACTTGCATATGTATGGCTGAGTCCCTTCACTGTTCACCTGAAACTATCACAGCATTGTTAATACAAAGCGTTTTGGTGTTAAAACACACAAACACACACACAATAAAGACAAAAAATGAACTGGTTTTCCTCCACCTCCCACCCTCTTCCAGCAGCTAACTACCTCTCCCTCAATCAACTCACAAGCTTAGCTAGACTGTCTCCTCTAGGCACCCACTTTCATTTACCCACTGCCCTTTCCTGCTTTACTAAGTTATATCAGCATTTTTGGTTTCTCTCCTTTGTGCCACAACTTCCTGCTGAGGAAGTGGCATCTTGAAATCCTTCAGGTTCAGTTTGGTACCAAACTTTGAATATGGGCTTGTAGAGGACAAGGCGACTAAGCACCGCACAGAGGACAGACATGGTTTCTTCACAAAATGACATACAGCTTCATCTTAGGGTTGCTGTTGTTTGGCTGCTAAGTCTGGTCTGACTCTTTGCAACCCAATGGACTGTAGCCTGCCAGGCAAGAATGCTGGAGTGGGTTGCCATTTCATTCTCCAGGGGGTCTTCCCGACCCAGGGATCAAACCCACGTCTCCTGCATTGGCAGACAGATTCCTTACCACTGAGCCACCTTGGAAGCCTTTATCTTAGAACAATCTCATAAAAATAAGTTATACAATGTTGTATAGAAATAATATGTCTGAATTTGAACTAGACTAGCTCACTGCAGAGGGCTGGTAAACACATGTGGATACTCTGTTACCTGGCCAACATTTTGTTATGTTTTCTTACGTGACCTTTGGTTCCAAAGGCTGAGCCAGCTAAAGAAATAATTCAGAATCAATAGTCTATGACTTCCATGGTCATGGAATAGCTTTCAAGAGGAATCCATTACCTCTAATCTCATGAGGCTTTCATGCGAATGATACTTAGCCCAACGATGTAAGCTGTCACCTGTGATTTCATAGCCTTTTATTTATCTTTGCTGCATAAGGTCAGTCACAGTTTATAATACTGATACGAGTTCTTGGTTGAGGTAAGGAATTACATAAAATAGTCCAGAGTTTCAAAATGTTTCAGTTTTACCAGAAAATGTCGGGAATCTCTTACTCCTGCAAACCCTGCTTGATATGTGTAACAGAAACTCAGTGCTTTAATTTGTAATCTTGGTTACATTAATTGATGAGAAGTTAAAAATCAGATTTCAGGAAGAAGGGTGGTATTTCTTACGCAGACATTTCAAGAAGTGTATCTTTATGCCTCTTATACAATTAATATATTTTAAACCATGTGACTCATTTTTGAATTATTTTTATAATGTGTGTCATATATGCATATTTATTCCTCTAAGATACTTTGTCAGTCTTGATCAGTTAAACTTGTTAAGAATGATTTTGATCATAGAGATTTAAATTCTTTAAAATTCTCTGCCGTGTGTTCACTCAGTTGTGTCCAACTCTTTGTGACCCCACGGATTAAAGCCCACCAGGCTCCTCTGTCCATGGGATTTTTCCAGCCATTTCCTCCTCCAGGTTTAAAACTTTAAATTTCTTTGATTTAGTTTATCATTGCAATCCTCAGGTTTAATGTGGAAAATATTTATTTTTTGTATCTTTTAATTTCTACTAATTTTATGCAAATATCTCAAATGATCTAATTTTTTTATGCTCAGCAATTTCGGTCCGCTATGAAAGGCCACTGAGCTCAGCCTTCCTCCAAGGAGTACTTTTGCTTCTGAGTAGTTTGTGTGTATTAAAGTGTGACTGTGAAACCAGTCTTCTCACGTGCTGTATTCCTGAAGAAAAGGCTCCTTTACCAGAAGAATAAAATATTCCAATTGAATTATCTGCAGCTTGCGAGACTGCCTAATTTAGTCTGACAGAGTTGTTGATTATCTGAAAGAGGAATTCTAAAAACCCTACCGACGACTCCTTTCCTTAATTATGCTTTAGCAAATGGGCTCCACAAAGGCCCATGAATACTGAGAGGTTTCCAGGTACCCTGGACAGTGCTTTTCAAAACATAGCAAGCAGTCTCCCTCCCAAGACTCAGAGCTGTAAAACCTGCAATAGGAATATAAATACACGTTCTCATCTTATGGGCCTTTTTCCTCCTGTCAGCTATAAATCGGCACTTACCAAGAGCATTGCCAACGAGTGAACAACAAAGGCCTTTGCCATCTGCCTCTATGGAGATGGAACCCCACACTGTTGCCCCTCAACACCCCCTGAGGGAGTTCAAAGTGGAGTGAGGCACTCTGTGCTCCAGGGAACCTGGTGGGATAGGTCTTCAGACAGCTGGATGCTTTCAGGAGCAGATTTTATTATCTCAGCCCTTGCACCTCCTCCCTGCACGCCTAGAGAAGCACTAACTCTCTTCACGGTGACATCAGATCCTCATGACTCACAAAAAATCTTTTGTAAAATGAGTGCTTCCCCCTTCAACAAAACCTTCTATATTGACTTTCTCCCACTGCTGCCTTGGAGCAGTCCCTCAGAGCTCTCTGAGATGCTGCCTCCCGGGCTGCAGTCCTCATTTTGCCCCAAGTAAAACTTAACTCACAACTCTCAAGTTGTGTATCTCTTTTAGTCGACACTCCCCTAGACCTGCAGTGTTCAGGGGGCAGCCGAGAGCCCCACAAGGCCAGTAGCACTTGAGATGTACCACTTGATATGGATTCAAACACAGAATGGAGTTCAATGAACCTATAGTAAGAATGTAAAAGATTTCAGTAATATATTTTTATATCACATGTTAAATATTTCATATATATTGGGCTAATAAAATTTCCACTGAAATTAATTTCATTTGTCTCTTGTCTTTGCCTTTAATTTGGCTGCTAGGAAAATTAAAACGGTGAATGCAGCTCACATTGTACTGGGCAACATCACTCTCAGGCCTAAACTGATGGACCAGCCGATGGAATCACTGGTGCCAGGGACACAGGGTTTAATCATAAGAATTCTGAAGAGTTTCGTGCCGTTAGACCAATGCTAGAAAAGTCACCACTAGGATGGATCTGATTTTTAAAATCATTATTTAATACTGACGGGATTTTTTTCTATAGGTTTTAAATCAGTGAATTTAGTAGTGAAAATGCTGCTCTTCTTACAGCCACCATGATGGGGGCCCATGGGTGTATTTTATTCTTCCAGGCCAGGCATTTCTGAAGAAGGTCTTTTAGAAGGAATTATCTGGGAGGTACCTAATTCTCATTAGCAGGACCTGTGAGCATGATTTTAAAGTGTTTAGTCACTGATTGAGCAGTGAAAGTGAATGAATACAAAGTCACCGGGGGAGATTTGAGAAGTCCGCAGAGAGAAGCGGAGTGGATATGTTTAAGGTGTTGATGGTGGGACTTTATTGCCTGGCTGAGGGCACAGTTCACGCCTGGAACTTAAAACGCAATCCCCAAAAGTTCTGAGGAGCAAGTCTGCTACACAGAGAATCAATTGCTCTCTCTCAAAGATGCAAAAGCTGGTTTTGGAAAGTAAGCTTTTAAGCAGAGGAGGCAGCTGGAGCCCCACAAATTGTTGAAACAGTTACCATTTTCAGGCTTAATCCAGAATGTCTAGAGTTTGAAGGCTTTACAATTTGGATGTGAAACAGGCTTCTATAATCATACTCATGTTCAGTAGGGCAATACCAGAAATCAAGACCAAGTGACAAAACCAAACTCACAAGTAGGAATTCACTTTGATGGATTCTGAGGAAGATTAAATCTATCGTTGTAACTAGACCTGCAGTATTAGAACCTTCGTGTCACTTTGTCTCCATCTTTTTTAAAGGTTGACAATTTGTTTCTCATCTGTTGATCCACATAGACACTTTTGTAACATGCAAGCTAGACGGAGGCAAGTCTGCAGTCAGCAGGAGCTTGCAAGGAGAATTAATATAACAATGTGAAGGGGATTCCCTGGTGGCTCAGATCTAAAGAGTCTGCCTGCAATGTGGGAGACCTAAGCTTGATCCCTGGTTCAGGAAGATTCCCTGGAGGAGGAAATGGGAACCCATTCTATTATTCTTGCCTGCAATTCCTGAGCTGAGGGGCAGCTACAGTCCTTAGGGTCGCAAAGAGTCAAACACAACTGAGAAACCTCACTCTCTTTCTTCTGTGATGTGGAATGACTTCCTCTTAAGAGCTTTGTAGCAGGTAGGGCTGGGCATGTTTTCCTGAGACTTAATGTCCCTTGTGGTCAGTCAGACAAGGTCATACAAAGGTATATACTCCAGGTTTCAGAGACATTTGATATGGTATGCATGGGAAGGCTTGAAATGAGTTACAATTGTTCTTGCTTGAAATTAGCCTAAAACCCAAGTTGAGAAAGTTCCCAAGGAAATGCACTGCTGATGAAAGAATACAGCAATCAGACACCACTTAAGAGGAAGACAGCCCTTTCTAAGTGGTGGGCTCTGTTTTGCCCAGTCCTTCTAAGGCTTTATGGTCAGGGGACCATAAAATTATCTCAGACGCAGCATTTCAGTTGTTTTTTCTCCCAAGATTTTTAAAAATTCATTTACTTATTCACTTATTTTGACTCTGATGGGTCTTTGTTGCTGCAGGCAAACCTTCTCTAGTTGGGGCAAGTTGGGGCTGCTCTCGTGGTACGTGGCCATCTCACGGTGGTGGCTTCTCTTGCTGCAGAGCACAAGCTCTGGGATGCAGGCTTCAGCAGATGCGGCACGTGGGCTCAGTAGTTAACGGCCTCAGGCTCTAAAGTGCAGGCTCAGTGGTTGTGGCACATGGGCTTAGTTGCTTCATGGCCCATAGGATCTCCCAGGACCAGGGATTGATCTCCCGGGACCGTGTCTTCTGCATTGGCAGGCAAATTCTTCACCACTGAGAAACCAGAGAAGCCCATCTGAAGGTTTTAACATGGGCCTTATGAAACGTCCTCCAGGCTGATGGGAACCCTGCCCCTACTGCCGGGGGGCAAGATCTACTTCTGCTCAATCAACCTTTTTTCATCTTTTTCATTCTTGGAATCCTATATCTTACATTTGAGTCCTGTGTCTCGCTGCAGCTCACACTTGGGTTTTGTTGAGTGACCTCTGACCTGGTCCTCCATAATTTATTTTTAAATGTATTAGGTTGGCCAAAGTTTGTACAGCTCTTTCTTTTTTTCTTTTTTAAATTTTCTAGTTTTTTTTTAATATAAATTTATTTATTTTAATTGGAGGTTAATTACTTTACAATATTGTATTGATTTTGCCATACATCAACCTGAATCTGCCACAGATATACACACGTTCCCCATCCCGAACCCCCCTCCCTCCTCCCTCCCCGTACCATCCCTCTGGGTCATCTCAGTGCACCAGCACCAAGCAACCAGTATCATGCATTGAACTTGGACTGGCTATTCATTTCATATACGATATTATACATGTTTCAGTGCCATTCTCCCAAATCATCCCACCCTCTCCCTCTCCCAAAGAGTCCAAAAGACTGTTCAGTATATCTGTGTCTCTTTTGCTGTCTCACATACAGGGTTATTGTTACCATCTTTCTAAATTCCATATATATGTGTTAGTATACTGGTGGATCTAACATGGCTGTTCAGCTTTTTCTATGAGATGTTACAGAAAACTCCAAAGGAACTTTTTGGCCAATCCAGTAAGTAAGGACTTAATATTAGGAGAACCAAATCATGAATGTAACTGCATTTTTGACACTATCTCACCTACATTCTGGAGGAGATGACACCCCACTCCAGTATTTTTGCCTGGAAAATCCCATGGAAGGAGGAACCCTTGTAGACTGCAATTCATGGGTTCTCTAAGAGTCGGACACGACTGAGTGACTTCACTTTCACTTTTCACTTTGGTGCATTGGAGAAGAAAATGGCCACCCACTCCAGTATTCTTGCCTGGAGAATCCCAGGGATGGGGGAGCCTGGTGGGCTGCTGTCTATGGGGTCGCACAGAGTCTAACACGACTGAAGTGACTTAGCAGCAGCAGTATCTACATTTGATGCACCAGTTATAAAAGAAAGCCTACATCTGCTGAGATAGCTCTGATCCTTAATGTAATGCTTTCCTTATGTTCCTGAAATGCTGCCTTTATTCAATGTTCGTGCTGGGCCTAAATTCACACATGGAAATTCTAACCCTCAAGGTGATGTATTTTATAAGAGGTGGGGACTTTGGGAGGTGGTTAGGTAATGAGAATAGAGTTTCCATGAATGAGATTAGTGCCTTTTAAAAGACCCCAGAGAGCTCCTTCACCCCCATTAAGTGAGGGCAAAGGACAAAGGTGAAATCAACTATCTTCACCTGGGCAAGAGGCCCCCCCACCCCCCCCCCCCCCAGCTGGCACTCTGACCTTGCACTTTAGCTTCTGGAACTCTGAGAAACAGATTCTTGTTGTTTATAGGCCAGTTAATAGTCCTTTGTTACAGCAGCCTGAACAGACAAGAGTGTCCTGAATATTCGGTCAGGAGCCAAAATGAACTGCATGTACCCTTGAAAGTTATATTGGAACCACAGGTGATTGGGAATCAAAGACTTTGTATAAATAGAAATAATTAATCATGAATAATTAAAAACAATCATTTAAAAAGCAACCTGTTTAGTTGCACCTGTATTTAGAGATCATATGTACGTGATTGAAAAAAAAAACATTTTATTAAACTATTATTTTAGCAGTTCAAAACATGTCTTTCAGGATGTGATTTTTAACTTGTAATTCCTCTGTGACATCTAGATTTCCCCCAAGAAACTGTCATCTTCCTGAAATGTTCTCTGCAAGATCAAAGCTCAAGATAAAATTTCAATTACCTCAATGAAATGAACTATTTATATGGAACTCATTTTTCTATGAAAACCACTTCAACTAGAAACATCATTTTTGAAAAGCAGATAAACTCTATCTATGGATTTGGTTGTGAATTTTGTCAGGATATGTCTTGTCAACATCCTTTTATTGCCCTAGTATACCATAATGAATAGGCGAGGCAGTGGGGGGAGGCTATTCTATAAATTGTCAACAGTTATACAAACGTATGGCTGTAAAGTTGGCCCGCTAATTACTTACGTGCCTGTTATAGAACAGTAGTTCTCATGAAGCTCTATCCCCAGGAGGTCTCAAAGTGAACAACACGGGAAGTACAATTTAAAAGCAGAAAATAAAGCATCTCTCTTGACACTGCTACACAAATTGGAATCTAGTATACAGAGTAACACCCTCATGCTTGGCAAGACTTTACAACTCTGAATTTGCTCACATCAACAGGCAAAAAGTGATGCCACAAAGTGCTTAATTACCTCCTATACAGCATGCTACCAGCCCATATGGCAGTGCCTGGGAATGTCCTAATTGAAAGTCACTTAGTATTTACGAAGACAATCCAAGTTTAACTGGGACACCATTGCTGACATTCCTGGCTAGAAAACACACCCTTGCTTTCAGGAGAAATACATTGTAATGCTACATAAGTCCTCACGGCTCTTCCCAGCGTGCTTGTGTTCAGTTCTGAACACCTGTCACAGCCTTCACTAAATTATACTGCATCTATAATTAAGAATCTGTTAGGATTTTCATAGAATATCGAGTTTTGAGAGAATTGGGTTAGCATATTGTCTGATTCCAACAGCCTCTGACTAGGAATTTAAAACATAATAAAAAGCAAATAACTCGCATTCTGTATACATACCACGTCTTTATCAGTTTGCCTGTTGCTGGGCATTTGGGTTGCTTTCATTTTAGGCTGCTGTAAATAGTGAGTGCTCCTGTGAACACTGGGGTACATGTATCTTCTTAGATTAGTGTTTTCATGTTTTCCAGATATATACCCAGGAGTAGGATCCCTGGATCATATGGTAATTTTATTTTTAATTTGAGGAACCTCCATACTGTTTTCCATAGTGGCTGTACAGACTTACATTCCCACCAACAGTGCAGGAGAGCTCCCTTTTCTCCACATCCTTGTCAACTTTTGTTATTTGGACATTCTTTGATACTAGTCAGCTGACAGGTGTGAGGTGATACCCCATGGTTCTGATTTGCATTTTTCTTATAATTAGCAATGCTGAGTCATAAAAAGCATGAAATCCGGCCATTTGCAGCAACACAAATGGACTAAGAGGATTTTATGCTTAGTGAAATGTCAGAAGTGGAGAAGGGCAAATACTGTATGACACCACTAAAAGGCAGAATATAAAAAATAATACAAGTCAATGTTTATGCACAAAAGAAACCAAATCACAGACACAGAAAGCTGTCTACTGGGTACTAAAGGAGAAAGGGGAGGAGTAGGGGCAAGTAAGGGTATGGGATTAAGAGATATACCCTACTATGTATAAAAGAGATCGACCATAAGAACATACTGTACAGAATAGGAAATTATAGCCACGATCTTCTAATGACATAAAGCAGTATAATCCATAAAAGTACTGAATCGCTATGTTGTAAACCAACTAAAATTCTAAATAAATAAATACCACAGGAACACAGAAAAGAATGTGATTTCTATCAGAGTTTCCCAAACCCTCAGTTCAGTTCAGTTCAGTTCAGTTGCTCAGTCATGTCTGATACTTTATGACCCCATGAATCACAGCACGCCAGGCCTCCCTGTCCATCACCATCTCCCAGAGTTCACTCAG
>SJYA01003015.1:0-13993 GCA_006410615.1 Neotragus moschatus | reverse complement strand
AGCAATCCACTCCAGTATTCTAGCCTGGGAAACCCCATGGACAGAGGAGCCTGATGGGCTACAGTCCACGGGCTCACAAAGAGACAGACACAACTTAGCAACTAAACAACCACAATAACAAAGCCCTCTGGCCCCTGAGATTTCTACTAGGTTCAGGCATAGGTTTAAAGGGAACCAAAGTTAACTCAAGACTTAAAGATCCTAGATTAAGGTCCTAGTTATTATTAATACCTCTAAAAGGAGTAACTGAGAAAATGTGAAAGGAATACTGACATTAAACCTATCCCTTTTTGACACAAAAGCAACCTCTGCACAGCTAATTCTTTTCACCTTTTAAGGAACATTTCTGTAATGATTTTTTAAATAAAGTTTNATAGGTTTAAAGGGAACCAAAGTTAACTCAAGACTTAAAGATCCTAGATTAAGGTCCTAGTTATTATTAATACCTCTAAAAGGAGTAACTGAGAAAATGTGAAAGGAATACTGACATTAAACCTATCCCTTTTTGACACAAAAGCAACCTCTGCACAGCTAATTCTTTTCACCTTTTAAGGAACATTTCTGTAATGATTTTTTAAATAAAGTTTTGGGGAAAGAGTAACAAAATTTAGTTTAGATCTAAGGTATAAAGCAAAAAAGGAAAACAGTCACTTTGCGGCTATCTCATTTTTCATGTCTATGGAACAGTGAGAAACTTAAATCCATCGAAAACCTCACACTTGAAGGTTAAATGACCTTGAGTAACATTTTTAGTTTTTCTCCTCTCCATAGGAAAATGATCAATGAATTTTTCCTCTACACTTAAATCAATAGTGATCTATTAATACTTTCTAATGATGATAATTGGAATAACAAAGCACTTGCCACATTTCAGATACTATGAAGTTTACATTTAATGAATGGAAAAGTGGATCTTCGTCTCCAGGCTTCCTATATTGGAGAGTCCAGTGTATGTATGAACTTCAGTTCTTAGTATTCAAGTGTTTTTGCGACATGCACACTACTGTACATAAAACAGACAAACAATAAGGAACTCATATATAGCACAGATATTTTATAATAACCTATAAAGGAAAATAATCTGAAAAAGAATAGGGGTATAAAACTGAACATATATAATGATATATGCATATATATATGCCACTGAAACCCTGTGTTGTATGTGTTAAACTAATATGACATTGTGAATCGATTATACATTATTATTTTTTTAATATTTGAAANAGATATTTTATAATAACCTATAAAGGAAAATAATCTGAAAAAGAATAGGGGTATAAAACTGAACATATATAATGATATATGCATATATATATGCCACTGAAACCCTGTGTTGTATGTGTTAAACTAATATGACATTGTGAATCGATTATACATTATTATTTTTTTAATATTTGAAAATACTATATGCAAAAATGCATTCTCACTAAAGACAACAGAAAGGTCACTATAAAAATTATTTGAAAGTTAGTTATGATACATATTTTAATCTCTCCACTATATATGTGCTGTTTTCATTCATACCATGTTTTTTTAAAACATTGCTCTGCTACAATCAGGGTTGAAGTGATGCTTTATCAGAACTATGTGAATATGTTTTCTGACAAATTAAAAACAACATAATTATCCTTCTCAGAAAAATATAGGAAGCTGACTGAACCACATTTTACTTATGGAAGGTATAAAACAATATCCATTAAGCTTTCAATAGATAAACTTTCAGACCTAACATCTGATTTTAGAGAATCAGATTCTCAAATAAAGATCTAAATAACTTTATTAAATGCTAAGATGAGAAATTATTTTGAAACTTGGCAAAATGACTTGCTTCATGGAGCATACTGGACAATTGAAAAACTATTACTTTTGAATACTTTATCAATATAGCAATTCTAATTAATACTTCTTTTTATTTCCTTTAACTCAAAAATGCCTTGGGCACTTGAGGAAATTATAATGACTTATAGGCCACTAAAAAGTTTCATAAATCATAGCTCCACTGCTCTGAAAAAATTAGTTTATCTTAATTTGGTGTCATAAAGCCTTTCTTAATATTTTTATTATTTTTTATTTTTTTAGTTTTAATCTAATTTCAGATGTTGTTAGTTTTCAGTCATTAAATTGTGTCCAACTCTTCATGACCCCATGGATTGCAGTCCACCAGGCTTCCCTGCCCCTCACTAACCCCCAGAGTTTGCTCAAACTCATGTCCATTGATTCAGTGAAATGCTTTTGCATAAAGTGGGGATTGGGTTCAGGTGCGGGTCCTGTTTCCAGTACCTGTAATTTACTACATCATTATGGTAATGGTTTCCATTGAAATGTGCCTTCAAATCCATCAATGGTACCCATTTACCAGCTGATGAATCCCAAGATAGTGACTGTAGCCATGAAATTAAAAGACGGTTACTCCTTGGAAGAAATGTTATGACCGACCTAGATAGCATATTGAAAAGCAGAGACATTACCTAGCCAACAAAGGTCTGTCTAGTCAAGGCTATGGTTTTTCCTGTGGTCATGTATGGATGTGAGAGTTGGACTGTGAAGAAGGCTGAGCGTCAAAGAATCTATGCCTTTGAACTGTGGTGTTGGAGAAGACTCTTGAGAATCCCTTGGACTGCAAGGAGATCCAATCAGTTTATTCTGAAGGAGATCAGCCCTCGGATTTCTTTGGAAGGAATGATGCCAAAGGTGAAACTCCAGTACTTTGGCCACCTCATGCAAAGAGTTGACTCATTGGAAAAGACTCTGATGCTGGGAGGGATTGGGAGCAGGAGGAGAAGGGGACGACCGAGGATGAGATGGCTGGATGGTATCACTGACTCGATGGACGTGAGTCTGAGTGAACTCCGGGAGATGGTGATGGACAGGGAGGCCTGGAGTGCTGTGATTCATGGGGTTGCAAAGAATCGGACACGACTGAGTGACTGAACTGAATCCCAAGAGCAAATGAACCTGGAGACAGGGCCTGCCTGCTCAGAGGCTTTCTCAAGGTTGGGCGTGCCACTGGTCTTCCTTGAGTTTCCTGATATGTTTCCCTCCAGCCCACTTCAGAGCTGCTCCACCGTCAGCCTCCAAGTATGGCAGTGATGACAAAGGAAGGCATCTGGGTGGCGTGAGGAGAAGGTACCGCAGAGCGGGGTAGCATCCTCTGAGGACCACTCCCTCTTCCTAGGATCCAGGCCAGAAGCACCTGCCTGANCACTTCAGAGCTGCTCCACCGTCAGCCTCCAAGTATGGCAGTGATGACAAAGGAAGGCATCTGGGTGGCGTGAGGAGAAGGTACCGCAGAGCGGGGTAGCATCCTCTGAGGACCACTCCCTCTTCCTAGGATCCAGGCCAGAAGCACCTGCCTGACTCTATCAGCTGATCACTTTGCAAGAAAAGCAGATCAATGCATTTCCCAGGAGAAGAAATGAGGTCACACCCAGTGTCTGCTCTCCTGCCTGGAGGAAGCCCCAGTGAACCCCTGGACTCCAGTGATATAATGGAGCAGAACTGGACAAAACACACCTGATGTATCAGGCTTGTGGCTCATAGGCCATGACTCTGTGAAAAGCACTTGTCACCTTCTACATCCACCGGCCGGGTGTTTGGAACATTTCCTCTTTTCTACTTTCAGCCAGTGGAGCTCCACTCAGTTAATCAGCAAATATTATCAGCATATGGAGCCTACATTGGGGTTATTCTTTCTCATTCTGTTTTCCAGATGCGAAAACAGACCCATTTTTGCGTGGGGAAGCTGTGACAAACAAGGCTGTAGTTTAGAGAGAACGTGCCCTCCACTCCAAACTGTTCTCCCACATCTCAACATATGTCCCATGGCTGAATTCAGTACCTAACTTTGCAGGTTTATTTGGTTTTTAACACTACCGGGAAAAGTGCTGTAAAAAATCACAATAAGCACTTTTCATATACAAAACAAAAGCTGCTAAAGCTATTGCCAACCAGACACACTGGGACTGTGAAACCAGGCACACACACATCATGGGCACACACACACACCATGAACAGCACACGCCAGGCACACATACCCTCACACCCCATGTGCATGTGTACAGCATGGAAACACCAGGCATACCACACTCACATGCACGGACCCCAGGCACACCTTCTGGTATGTTAAACTAAACAGTACCATGAGTAAATTTTTGTTCTGTTCAAGAACATGTCTGTAGGTGAAGGCTGGAGAGACACTGTCTGGCTCTATTTCTCACATCGATCTTGTGAGATTTACCTTTGCCTCCACAGACAACCCATCCTCTCTTCATTCTCTCAAAGGCACCCGAAGCACGTCCCCTGTCCTGCAGGTTCACTCTCTTGCTCACTTTGTTGTGTGCAGCTGAAGAGAAGTTTAAAAGTGTGTCCAGTCAGCCCTCAGCCCCCTAGGTTTGGAACTTTGTTTCTATATGTCCCGACAAGCTCCAGCTGTAAGAACAATTACTGCCTTCTCTCAAACAAAGGAAGGAACTTAGTTTAAAGCCAAACGTCTCAATGGCATGCTTTCCCAACTTTCTACCTACTTCTCTCCATGTATTTTTCTTCATTATCTTCATCGAAGCGATTGTTAGAGTACACTCATATGAAAATGACCAACACAGCAGTTACTGTGGTGACCGACACAACACAGGTGTTCATCTTGATAAAAAATAACGTGGTAAAAATTATTGTCTATTAAACGCATGTAGAAATCACAAGTTTATGAGCCAGAAGTATGCAGTAGTGCGTGTTATAGGGTGTCTGATTTGTAAAATGTTCCTTGAGTGAGTTTAATCAGACAGAGACACAGAGAGATATGCTGCATCCATCAAAGAGAATAAAATGGCAAGACAAAGAATGGATTATAATTTACAGAGAAATTACAGGAAAAGGCTGCTCTGAAACAGAACAAAGAGCCACCCTTTCCATTGCCTATTGTGGAAGTCAACCCAAGAGAAGGTGACATCGGCCATCTGCTCTCAGTTCTTCGGTAGAAAAGCAATGCTGCTTGGAGTATGATTTTACATCCGAATGCAACTGCAATATCTTTTGTTAAAACAAACTTCTTCCGTCTCTCCTGTAGCACGTAATCCAATTCTGAGCACCTAGGAGGTGCCCACTGCTGAGTCTTACTGGACTGAATTTTAGTAGCCAAAATAAAGTCACATCAGAAGGTTGTTCAAAAAACAGATTAAAGACAACCTCCAAACTTATTACATGATTAGAAGATAATATTAAAGCAAGTAAGGGGGACTGGAGAAAAGATGGCTGAGGAATAAGACAAGGAGATCACCACTCTCCCCACAAACACACCAAAAACTCATCGAGATATGAATCAATTCCTACAAAGCAACCTCTAGGTGACAGCAAAGGGAAGCAGGCTAAGGTCTCTGGAATGAGGTAGGAGAGAGGGTGGAGACAGAAAAAGGGAAGAGAAGGAGAACTGGAGGGGATCTTGTGCCCTGTGGGGGGAGGGGGTCATGAAGGAGGGGGAATTCCCACGCACTGGGAGGCTCCCTCACAGGCGGGCTCAAGAGGGAGCTGTGGAATCTCGCAAAGCTGGGCACATCAGGGCAGAAGACAGAGAAAGTTGCACTTTCTCAGCCCATAAAGAGCTCATGGACTGTGGCCCCAACCAGATGGCAGTCTCAGGGGACCAAGAGAAGGCCACAAAAACCTCACGGCACAGAGGGTGGAAGGAGAGGGCCAGCGGAGGCGCGGCACACAGACCTCGGCAGTGCACACACAGGTCCTAGTGCAGAGGGCTGCCTGGGGGCTGAGAGAAGGGCACACACAAAGCTCTGCAGCACACACACCTGATGGCACAGAGGGTGGGCCGAGGGGACCAGGGGAGGCACGGCACACAGACCTCTAGCCACAAACCCCAGGGTGCAGAGCCTGGGCCCCAGGAACAAAAGAAGAATACAAAAACCCCACGACATAGAGAGCAGGCCCGGTGAGCTGAAACAAGGACACACAAGAGGGCAAGCCCACACAGTTCTGTGTGACGCAGAGGACAGGGCCAAGGAGTTAAGAAAAGACCCACACAAGTCCCTACCTCGGCCTGCAGTGCAGGGTGGGGCCAAGAGACTGCAGCACCAGCAAAGATTCGGGGACACACAGGGGCAGGTGGCAGTAAGCTATGCTGAGGGGGCCGCTTTGATGCGGCTGCAGAAATAGACATGTCTAACACTGCTCCAGCCAGAAGGACGGCTCAGAGACACACTGAACCCACAGACACCCCGAGGCCCTGCACTAGACACCGCACCGCCCTTCAGAGAGACAGGATCCAGCTCCATCAGCCAGAACCAAACACAAGCTTCCCCGGCCAGGAAAGCAGCACATGGCACGAATCCAACCCCACCCACAAGGCAGACTCCACTACCAAGAGCCACGGCCTTGAGCACTGTTTCTTTTTTTCTCTTCTAAATCTTTAAACCACACTGTTAATTCCCCCTACATATTTCTACCTTCATATTAGCCTTTTGTGGTACTGTGGAGTTCTCTTTGTTTTACTGTTTGTTTTCTTTTTTTAATTAAGGTGGTTTATTTTTTCATCTTTTTTTTGTGATTTTTCTGATTTTGGTTGGATGTATTTGACTGCTTTTCTTACAGCTCTTTATTGGCTGTAGTTATTCTTGAATATATATAAATATTTTTCAAATATGTCTATTTATCTCTGCTTTTCTATTTTTTTTTCTTTTCTCTCTGTTTTTTTTAACCTTCACTGCCAGCCCTTCCTTTTCTCTTTTCTCTCTATTCTCCTTTCTTTAATTTTTTCTTATATTCTTGTGCTTTCCTTGCTATATTTTCCAGTTGGCACTCTGCTCAGGCTCAGTTTTCCAGATTGAGTGCACTTAGCTCTGCTTTTAATTGGTGGATTTCACTTTAGGCTTCCCTTATTCACCAAGTCAGTCTCCTGTACTCCTGTCTTTAGAATACTTTGGGTGTATGCGTATGTGTATGGAAGTGGGTGTGTACGGCCTGTTATTTCTGTAATGAACAGCTTGGTGTTGTATTCATCATCTATCTTGGTTCATCTTTTATTTCATGCCATGTTTTGCTTTTTGTCTTGGTGTGTTTGCTTTAACCCCCTTTGATTCCATAACAAGTGACTAATGGAGCCTTGATCCCCTGACCACAGATTGCACCTGTACCAGTGACGTGGGAGCATGGAGCCCAAGAACTCAGACTGCCAGGATATGAATTACCGAGAACTTCAACACCTGTACACAAAACCTAGCATCACCCAGACTTCATAGGTGATACGAGGTTTTGTGATACACCATATTAACAAATTGAAAGATAAAAACCATATGATAATCTCAAATGCAGAAAAAGCCTTTGTCAAAATTCAGCACCCATTTATGATAAAAAACACTTCAAAAATGGGTGTAGAAGAAATCTACCTCAACATAGTAAAGGCCATATATGATAAGCCAACAGCAAACATTATTCTCAATGGTGAAAAACTGAAGGCATTCCCCCTAAAATCAGGAACAATACAGGGTATCCACTCTCACCACTATTATTCAACATAAGTCTGGAAGTCCTAGCTACAGCAATTAGAGAAGAAAAAGAAATAAAAGGAATCCAGATAGGAAAAGAAGAATTAAAACTCTTACTGTTTGCAGATGACATGATACTATACATAGTGAACCTAAAAGAAGCTATCAGAAAATTACTTGAACTAATCAGTGAATTCAGCAAAGTCACGGGATACAAGGTCAATACATGGATATCACTTATATTCCTATATAATAACAATGAAAAAAATCAGAGAAATTAAGGAATCAATCTGATTCACCATTGCAACAAAAAGAATAAAATATCTAGGACTAAATCTACCTAAGGAGACAAAAGAACTGTATACAGAAAATTATAAGACTGATGAAAGAAATCAAAGATAATATAAATGGATGGAGAGATATTCCATGCTACTGGGTAGGAAGAATCAATATTGTGAAAAATGCAATCTACAGATTCAATGTGATCCCTATCAAATTGCCAATGACATTTTTCTTAGAACCAGAACAAAAAATTCACAATTCATATGAAAAAAAAGAGACCCCAAGTAGCCAAAGCAGTCTTGAGAAAGAAGAATGGAATTAGAGAAATCAAACTTCCTGACTTCAGACTATACTATAAAGGTACAGCCATGAAGACAGTATGGTACTGGCACAAAAAACCAAAAATATGGACCAATGGAACAAGATAGAAAGCCCAGAGAAAACCCATGCACCTATGGGCAACTTATTTGTTTACAAATAAGGCAAAAATATACAATGAAACAAAGATAGCCTCTTCAATAAGTGGTGCTGGGAAAAGTGGACAGCTACATGTAAAAGAATGGAATTAGAACACTTTCTAACACTATACACAAATATAGACTCAAAATGGATTAAAGACCTAAATTTAAGAACAGAAACTATAAAACTCTAAGAGGAAAATGGGTAGAACACTCGATGACATAAATCAAAGTAAGATCCTCTATGACCCACCTCCTAGAGTAATGAAAATAAAAACAAAAATAAACAAATGGGACCTAATTAAACTTAAAAGCTTTTACACAGTGAAGGAAACTCCAAACAAGGTGAAAGGGCAACCCTCAGAATGGGAGAAAATAATAGCAAAGGAAACAGCTGACAAATAATAATTTCCAAAATATATAAGTAGCTCACACAACTCAATATGAGAAAAACAAACAACTAGATCAAAAAGTGGGGAAAAGACCTAAACAGACCTTCCACTATGGAAGACAGTATGGAGATTCCTTAAAAAGCTAGGGAGAAAACCACCGTATGACCCAGCAGCCCTACTACTAGGCATATACCCTGAAGAAACCAAAGCTGAAAGGGACAGATGTGCCCCAGTGTTCATCACAGCACGATTCATAGTAGCCAGGCCATGGAAGCAGCCTAGATGCCCATCAGCAGAAGAATGGATAAAGAAGCCGTGGTACAGATACACAATGGAGAATTACCCAGCCATAAAACTGAATGCATTTGAGTCAGTTCTGAAGTAAGTCAGAAAGAGAATGATAAATATCATATACTGATGCATATATATGGAATTTAGAAAGGTGGCACTGATGAATTTATTTATAGGGCAGCAATGGAGAAACATATAGAGAACAGACTTATGGACGTGGGAAGAGGGTGAGATGTACAGAGAAAGTGACATGAAACTTGCATTGCCATATGTAAAATAGATGGCCAATGGGAATTTGCTGTATGGCTCAGAAAACTCAAACAGGGACTCTGTATCAACCTAGAGGGGTGGGATGAGGAGGGAGATGGGAGGGAGGTTCAAAAGGGAGGGGACATATGTATACCTATGGCTGATTCATGTTGATGTTTACCAGAAAAAAAAAATTCTGTAAAGCAATTATCCTTCAATTAAAATAAATAAACAAATGAATAAAAACAAGTACGGAAAGAGAAAATAATCAACAGAACAGGGTAAAATCAATAGAAGTCACCAAGGAACTCACATACAAGAAACATCCTACATCAGCTAGACACAGACTGCTTATTCTAAGGTTTCTACGTGTTGACACAAAGATATAAAGAACAAAAATTAATTCCTAAATTCACCGGGCAAATGTCAGGTTTGTTGCTTATACAAAGTATTAAAGAGAGAGAATCTTTTCATTTATTCAACAGATAATCACTGAACATGACCGCTGCATGGAGCACTGTGCCAGGGAAACTGTATATAAAAAGTAAGAAACATGAAATACATGCACTTGCTTATCTAACTGCTAGTTTCTACACGTGATGAGGATGTTCACAGTAACATATGCAAACACCACAGATGCTCGGAGCGTGTGATGAGGTCTGGACCAGGAGGAAGCAGAATCAGAGCTGATGGAGAGAGAGGTGCCAGGGGCTTCAGGAGGAGGCCAGCACTGGGTATGGACCCTGTGAGCAAGAGTTTATCAAAACCCACAACTATGGGAAGCCAAACGGTGTGAACAAATCTGGGCTCCAAATAAAGCAACAGTGACCAACCAACAGTGACCATCACACGTTGAATTTGAGAATCACACTCCCATGTGACTCTACAAACACCACGCTTCACGTTTGGCTCTTGTTCAGCACATTCTAGTATTTCCACTCTTAGTTCTTAAAGGAAGAACTGAGTCCAGAAATACACAAAGGTCACAGTAATAGAAAGCAGTCTACAGAATAAAGATTATAAAGTCAGACCTCCTTGATCACTGGTTAGATGGAATATCCTCCTGGTGTTTCTTTCCACAAAAACATAGCTAATTCCTGTCTGCAAAGATTAAAGTTTCACAATAAACAGTAGTGTGTATGTGTGTGTGTGAATGTATGAATATGTGTCTGAAGGTAGTTTGTTGCATACGTATTCTTAAGTGAATTTAAATATGGACAGCTGATATGTTCCAGGACCACTATCCCTGGAAACGGTGGTATATCTAGCCCAAACCATGCATTCCTCTGCCCCTTGATTCTTCTGTGACACTGTTAAGCCAGTCAAATGTTTAATGAACAAACATGCTCTCTTAGCTTATCCACATGTCGGTTCCTCTAATTCAGTCATGAACCTTTCTCCTCTTGATTCGATTGTTACTGATTCTTAACCAGACGGCGCCCTAGGAGATCCCTGGAAAGATGTTACATGCAGAGGATGTGACAATTGGAAAGTGCAGAAATCCAGCTGCTCGTGTGGGCTGAAGTCTGCTCATTCAGATAGAAACTATTACTAAGGCCCACGCAATGCTCATCTGCGTGCATTGAGCAATTAGCTGAAATCTGAAGATAAATGAAATTCCGTTTGGGTCCAAAGGGTAAGCCTGCATATGTGCCATGGCCATGTCATTTCTGCAGATAACCCAACTGTCCCTAGATAACTATTTGAAGATCTTAATCAGAATGACTCTACAAAGGGCTTGTTTACTCACTAATTGCCTTTGTGGTGTCTGGTGGGGCTCAGTGGTTTTCCACAACTTATTTTGAAGTAGTGGAAAGCTGGTTTTCTTAAGCTCAGGCAGAAGCCTAAGAATGCCAAGAACAGAGGGTGATAAGATACAAATGGCATGGTATTTTACATTTTCCTTGAAGCGTTCTTTTGTGGTAAGCAGAGGATGTATCATTCCTTCCACCTCAATGATAAGGAAATGCCTGATTCAGAAACTGTGATCTGTCTAAAATAATAAGATTGATGAAGTGCAGGGTTATAACAAGGATCCACTTCTTCTTCCCTTACATTATTTCCATTCTGTTTCGTATTTTCTTCTAATAAATGACCCCAGGAGCTTCAGCATTTAGGGATCAAATCATCTCGGGCAACTCTTGTTTCTTCCTGAAATTTCACAGCTTCACAGCCTCAATTTATTTACAAGAGCAATGGATTGTGACGTACAACCAAGTTCTAGCATATATCTAAATAAAAGGGTTAGCTGCAAGGTCATTTATTTTACATGCCTGAATACCCTAAAGGAACTTCCATACATTCCAATCTTCATTTCTCTAAGTTGTCTAGAATTAAAATAGGTTTCGGCCTTACATATGATTTTGTATTCAGGTTACATTTTAACTCTTGGAGGTTACCTTTAAGAAAAAGCTGGGAACTGAAATGTTTAGTTACAGGAAAGGCTGAGGGTCGACCTTTATAATACCAAGTTTAACAAAACAAACAGAGGCTGTAGACTTAAGGGATGCCAAGTAATAACTTTGGTCCCTTAGCTCTGGAAACATCCTTCACCCTGACCACAGAGGCTTATGTTTAGCTCATGTCAAATAAGAATCTCTGGAAGCCAGCACCTGACATGTGAGCACCTGTGGGCTAGACCTGATGCTGCCCAACATGAGGTCTGACCATGAAACAGATTCTCCCTCCCACTGGCCATGTCCTCCACATCCCTCCTGTTCTACCGTGAGCCCTGGTTCCTAAACATCCTGGGCTGGACCCGCTGGTGAGCCCAGCTAGAATAACTCTGTACCACAGCCTGGGAAGCTCATTCAGAGGGCGGCCAGCCCAGGGGATTGTTCCCTCAATCTGGGTTAGGTCTAACAACTGTAACAGCTGCTGTCTCTTATACACATCTAACATGCTCTCTTAGCTTATCCACATGTCGGTTCCTCTAATTCAGTCATGAACCTTTCTCCTCTTGATTCGATTGTTACTGATTCTTAACCAGACGGCGCCCTAGGAGATCCCTGGAAAGATGTTACATGCAGAGGANCAGAGGCTTATGTTTAGCTCATGTCAAATAAGAATCTCTGGAAGCCAGCACCTGACATGTGAGCACCTGTTCTGTGGGCTAGACCTGATGCTGCCCAACATGAGGTCTGACCATGAAACAGATTCTCCCTCCCACTGGCCTGTCCTCCACATCCCTCCTGTTCTACCGTGAGCCCTGGTTCCTGAACATCCTGGGCTGGACCTGCTGGTGAGCCCAGCTAGAANGAAGCCAGCACCTGACATGTGAGCACCTGTTCTGTGGGCTAGACCTGATGCTGCCCAACATGAGGTCTGACCATGAAACAGATTCTCCCTCCCACTGGCCTGTCCTCCACATCCCTCCTGTTCTACCGTGAGCCCTGGTTCCTGAACATCCTGGGCTGGACCTGCTGGTGAGCCCAGCTAGAATACCACAGCCTGGGAAGCTCATTCAGAGGGCGGCCAGCCCAGGGGATTGTTCCCTCAATCTGGGTTAGGTCTAACAACTGTAACAGCTGAAAGGCACTTGAACTCTGACCTCCAGCACTGGAGCAGCAGCGTGGAGAGAATGCAAAGCTCAGGGTGCTCAGACGGATGCCTTCTCCACAGGCCTAATTCCACCATCACAGAGCACCCACCCATCCGGACACATGAGGTCACAACTACATCAACAAGATCACTGCAATGATGAGTCAACAGCCTGGAAGGGGGCAAGTGGACGTTCATCTTCCTTCTTCCTTTATTCGGCTAACACTGACGCACCTACAAGGTGGAAAAAACCCCGGGCATATGCCAAGGAAAAGGAGAGCTGAATAAATTGATTACACNGACTCTGACCTCCAGCACTGGAGCAGCAGCGTGGAGAGAATGCAAAGCTCAGGGTGCTCAGACGGATGCCTTCTCCCCAGGCCTAATTCCACCATCACAGAGCACCCACCCATCCGGACACGTGAGGTCACAACTACATCAACAAGATCACTGCAATGATGAGCCAACAGCCTGGAAGGGGGCAAGTGGACGTTCATCTTCCTTCTTCCTTTATTCGGCTAACACTGATGCACCTACAAGGTGGAAAAAACCCCGGGCATATGCCAAGGAAAAGGAGAGCTGAATAAATTGATTACACNCAGAGCACCCACCCATCCGGACACGTGAGGTCACAACTACATCAACAAGATCACTGCAATGATGAGCCAACAGCCTGGAAGGGGGCAAGTGGACGTTCATCTTCCTTCTTCCTTTATTCGGCTAACACTGATGCACCTACAAGGTGGAAAAAACCCCGGGCATATGCCAAGGAAAAGGAGAGCTGAATAAATTGATTACACTCAGCAGGACAGTCTAGCAGCATTTATAAAATAGATGAAAAGTAAAGTGAAGTCGCTTACTTGTGTCTAAGTCTTTACAGTCCCATAGACTGTATAGCCTGCCAGGCTCCTCTGTCCATGGAATTCTCCAGGCAAGAATACTGGAGAGAATTGCCGTTTCCTTCTCCAGTGTATCTTCCTGACCCAGGGATTGAACCAGAGTCTCCTGCACTGCAGGCAGACTCTTTACTGTGTGAGTGACCAGGGAATCCCACTTGTGAAATAGCTACTAATTAATTCCTGAGCATTATGACAAACGTGTGCTCTTTCTTTTTAGCAATGGTGTCTGGCACCTGCTTCTCCTTAAATGTTTCCTTGTGTCCCCGAGTCCTACTTGTTTTCCAAAAACCCAAAGACAGGTCATCAGTTTCTGGTAGGTATTCTCATATCCTTATTTTCAAAGCAAGTCTTTGGTTTCCCCAGACTTGGAGAAGTTGCGTTTCAGTTACCACTGT
>SJYA01003014.1:0-27902 GCA_006410615.1 Neotragus moschatus | reverse complement strand
ATTGGGGGCAGGAGGAGAAGGGGATGACAGAAGATGAGATGGCTGGATGGTATCACTGACTCGATGGACGTGAGTTTGATTAAACTCCTGGAGTTGGTGATGGACAGGGAGGCCTGGCGTGCTGCGCTTCATGGGGTTGCAAAGAGTCGTACACGACTGAGTGACCGAACTTTTTTTGTAAAACTTAACAAAATTATTACGAAATTTCAAAGGACTCCAAACACGAACTATCTTGAAAAAAGAAATTTCGAGTCATAATTCTATCTGATTTCAATACTTATTTAAAAGTCTCAGTAACCCTAACAGTGAAGTATCAGTTTAATGACAATAGGTAAGCAAAATATAACAGTGAGTCCAGAAACTGACCCACACATATATGGACAACTAGTTTTTGACAAAGTTTAAAAACAATTGAGTAGATAAAGGATAGTTTCTGCTATAAACATTGCTGGCACAACTGAATATATATATGAAAATTATTATTTGATCCATACCATGCCCCACTTCACAAAAATTAACTCTTAACACATCACAAACCTAAATATAGACCATAAAAACTGTAAAAACGCTACCGAAAAAAAAGCCACATGTTTTATGATCTTGAGTTACATAAAGGTGTCTTATGTTGTTGATTTTTTCAGTGGCTAAGTCATGTCCAAGTCTTTGAGACCCATGTACTGCAGCATGCCAGACTTCCCTGTCCTCCACTATCTCCCAGGGTTTGCTTAAACTCATGTCCATGGAGTTGGTGATGATTTAGTACACATAATAACACTATCTATATGGTAACACATACATAAAATATATTTCATTAAAAGTGCATAATTCTACACTTCAAAAGTAAGGGACTTGTACCCCATGTATACAAAATGCTCTTGCAAATTAATAAAATGAAATCAAGCCACCCAATAAAAGATGGCCAAACAATTTTAAAAGATACATAATCAAAGGTTTATCAATGGCAAATACATAGTAAGAAAAATTTCAGAATGATTAACCAACTTAGAATGACTAAAACAAAAAAAGAGAAAAATTAAAAAGCTGATCACAAAAATGTTTGCACTTGAGCAGGAACTGAAACTCGAATACAATGCTAGTGAAAATATAAAATGGTATGACCACTTTGAAAACTATCGCTCATTATTATTTCAGAAGATATTAAGAAGAGATGGCAAGAATACACAGAAGAGCAATACAAAATAAGATTTTAATGACACAGGTAACCACCCTGATATGATCACTCACCTAGAGCCAGACATCTTGGAGTGTGAAGTCAACTGGGCCTTAGGAAGCATCATTATGAACAAAGCTAGTGGAGGTGATGGAATTCCAGCTGAGCTATTTCAAATCCTAAAAGATGATGCTATAAAAGTACTGCACTCAATATGCCAGAAAATTTGGAAAACTCAGCAGTGGCCACAGGACTGGAAAAGGTCAGTTTTCATTGCAATCCCAAAGAAAGGCAATGCCAAAGAATGCTCAAACTACCACACACTGCACTCATTTCACATGTGAGCAAGGTCATGCTAAAAAAAAAAAATCCTTCAAGCTAGGCTTCAGCAGTATGTGAACCAAGAACTTTCAGAAGTACAAGCTGGATCTAGAAAAGGCAGAGGAACCAGAGATTAAATTGCCAACATCCATTGGATTACAGAAAAAGCAAGAGAATTCCAGGAAAAAAATCTACTTCTGCTTCATTAACTGTGTGGATCACAACAAACTGTGGAAAATTCTTCAAGAGATGGGAATACCAGACCACTTACCTGCCTTCTGAGAAACATGTATGTGGGTTAAGAAGCAACAGTGAGAACTGGACATGGAAAAAGGACTCGTTCAAACTCGGGAAAGGAGAACGTCAGGGCTGTCTGTTGTCACCCTGCTTATTTAGCTTATATGCAGAGTACATCATGTGAAACACTGGGCTGGATGAAGCACAAGCTGGAATCAAGACTGACAGGAGAAACATCAATAACCTCAGATATGCAGATGACACCACCTTATGGCAGAAAGTGAAGAGGAACTAAAGAGCCTCTTGATGAAAGTGAAAGACGAGAGTGAAAAAGCTGGCTTAAAACTCAATATTAAAAAAAGAAAAATCATGGCATCTGCTCCCATCACTTCATGGCAAATAGAGGGGGAAACAATGGAAACAGTGAGTGACTTTATTTTCTTGGGCTCCAAAATCACTGCAGATGGTGGCTGAAGCCATGAAATTGAAAGACACTTTCTCCTTGAAAGAAAAATGATGACAAACCTAAACAGCATATTAAAAAACCAGAGAGTATACTTTGCCAACAAAAGCCCATCTAGTCAAAGCTATAGTTTTTCCAGTTGTCATGTATGGATGTGAAAGTTAGACTATAAAGAAAGCTGAGTGTCGAAGAATTGATGCTTTTGAACTGTGGTGTTGGAGAAGGCTCTTGAGAGTCCCTTGGACTGCAAGGAGATCCAACCAGTCAATCCTGAAGGAAATGAGTCCTGAATATTCATCGAAAGGACTAATGCTAAAGTTGAAGCTCCAATACTTTGGTCACCTGTTGTGAAGAGCCAATTCAGTGGAAAAGACCCTGATGCTGGGAAAGATTAGGGCAGGAGAAGTGAGTGACAGAGAGTAAGATTACTGAATGGCACCGTCAACTCAATGGACGTGAGTTTGAGCAAACTCCTGCCAATGGTGGGGGACAGGAAGGCCTGGCATGCTGCAGTCCATGAGGGTCACAAAGAGTTGGACAAGACTTTGTGACTGCACAACAACAACATTGAAAAATAGCCTTACACTCTATTAAAACTGTAACATCCAGTTATTACACGCTTCAGTAATTATCCGGGGGAATTTAAATTATGTGTCCATGAAATAACTTCTACATTTACAGTCATATCAGCTTTTTTTGTAGTTGCCAAATATTCGAAGGAACTCAGGCTTTCAACAAGAGCATGGATGCACAGGCTGGTATATACATGGAATGAAGTCAAATCCAAACAATAAAACAAATGAATACCGACTACAGACATCAATAAATCATAAAGGAGTTGTTTAGTGAGAGAAGAACCACAGATAAAGAGTACCTCCTGGGTGGTTTCATTTTTAAAACTTGTAGTAAACCCGAAACTCACACAACCCTGTAGATCAACTATGCACCAATAAAAATTTGTCTTTAAGTTCTAGAGAATGTAAACCAATTTTAAGTGACAGAGAACAGGTCAGTGGCTGGGGAGGAGATGGGAGAAGGATTGGAGGCAGAGATTATAAAGGGTTTTGAGGAAAGCTTTTGGAGAGATAGATGGGGTTCTTGTCTTCATTGAGGTAATGGTATCAAGAGTACATACATGTCTCAAAACGTATGAAACCGGACATGTTAAATATGTGCAGTTTATTGTATAGCAATTATACCTGAATAAATACGACAAATAACTTAAATATTCACCAACAAGCAGACCCACTCTTGGTAACCTGAAACAAAAAGTTTCCTTTCCTGAGCCTGGAGACTGAGGTTTGTACACTGGGTTATGACAAACTTCTCAGTCCATCAAGGGGCATGGGTTTCACTAGACTCACTGTTATCTTCCTTGTGTGACTCGCTCCCCTTGAAATCCTGAGGTTTGTGCGTATGATCTATTTTGCCATTTAATTCAAACTTATATGAACTCTAAGAAGACGATTTCAAGTGCGGCATAGTGTAGAAGTGGTGTTAATTAGACAAAACCTGGTGTTATTTATGGTTTGGAAGATCATCACTTCTGATCAGGTTCTTAAAGGGAAGTTGTTAATTGACTCAAATGGGTCGTATTTTTCCTCCAGTGTTGTTTTCTTGTAAACTTTACCTGCACTGTGTACAAACCATCATTAGAGTGATGTTTTAGTTAAACAATGGTTCCGTCTCTCACCACTTCCTATTATGCCAAACTGATATATTTAGAACACCCCAACAGAAGTTGCTGGAATCTCATTTTATAGCTTATTCATAGAACTGCATCAGGGAGTCTGAAAAAACAACAGCAACTACAACAAAAACAGAACACAGGCAAATCAGATGGCACCTCACAGATTTCTGCTGCTGCTGCTGCTGCTGCTGTTAAGTCGCTTCAGTCGTGTCCGACTCTTTGCGACCCCACAGACGGCAGCCCACCAGGCTCCCCGTCCCTGGGATTCTCCAGGCAAGAACACTGGAGTGCGTTGCCATTTCCTTCTCCAATGCAGGAAAGTGAAAAGTGAAAGTGAAGTCACTCAGTTGTGTCCGACTCTTAGTGACCCCATGGACTGCAGCCTACCAGGCTCCTCTGTCCATGGGATTTTCCAGGCAAGCATACTGGAGTGGGGTGCCATTGCCTCTCCCACAGATTTCTACATGGCTTGATTTCTGATTCCCTGGGCACATAAGTTGAAAAATTTTGCTCTTAACAGTAACATGAGAACTTGACAGCCAGAATGAAGATACGAAACTGGATTTTGTCCACCAGGATAATTTTGATATTTTGATGTTGTTTCTGATACAAATTGCAGCCTTCCCTGATGATTCAGTAGGTAAAGAATGATAATCTGCCTGCAATGCAGGAGAGCTGTGTTTGACCCCTGAGTCGGGAAGATCCCCGGGAGAAGGAAATGACAACCTACCCCAGTATTCTTGCCTGGGGAATCCCCATGGACCGAGAAGCCTGGTGGGTTACAGTCCATAGGGTTGCAAAGGATTCAGTCACAGCTGAAGTGCCATGTCACGCACTGATACAAATTCCCAACACTTTGTAAGAATTTTAAAGTACAGACACTCAGTTGAGTGACAAAGATTAAACAGAGGGTCACCCAACATTTCCCATCTCCCTGCGTCCCCGAAAGTTACCTATTTCTAAGACTCTTTTGCAGTTAAATTGGGACAAAGTTTTGGGGAAGGCTAATGGAAAGTGGGCAGAAGTCAACCTACAGCATTTCGAGGAACCAATACCTGGCTCCTCTTCCCTGGAAATACTGAAACAACGAAACAGAAGCCACCAAAAGACCTAAGTTATGGCCCATACCCTCTTCCTCAGACTGACTTGTGAGATGGGAATAAACTCTCACTGTGATAGATCATTCCAAGTTGAGTTGTTACCGAAGAGGAGGCCAGCTTATCTCGAGAAATAACCTTTTTGCAGAAATGTCAGCAGTGGAACTAATATTAAATGAAATTGAAGATGGGATTCGAGAATAAAAACCAATAAGAAGTGAAGGGATATGTGGTCAACTTTCTAATATCTTCATATTCCTCTCAATTGCACCTTCATGCTCAAAATCCCCACACTCTGTGGTCTTTGTCTCTTAGACACTTTTATGAAACATCAGGATTTCACAAAAAGTAGGTTAAAATTTATGAGGATGGATGCCAGTTTTCTAGTTGTATGTGCTATGAATTTTGCCTTTCCCTCTTGAGTTTTGTTTTGTTTTATTAATAGGCTTTATTTTTTAGGACAGTTTTAGGTTTGCAGCAAAGGCAGAAAGTACCAAGAGTTCCCAAATGTTTACTCAGTTCATCACTTCCTCTGCTCTGTTAGTAACATATTGCCTTAGTGTTGTACATTTGTTATAATTAATAAGCTACTATTGATAGGTTATCATTCACCAAATTCTATAGTTTACATTATGGTTCACTTTGTGTTGTACCTTTTATGGGTTCTGAAAAATGTATAATGAAATGTATTCACCATTACAAATATTTCACTGTTCTAAGATTCTTCAGATTCTTCTGTGTTCCTCTTATACATCTCTACTTCCCCCAAGCCCCTGACAACCTTTAGTCTTTTTACTATTTCTATAGTTCTTCTTTTCCCACAGTTTGTATGGTTAGAATAATACAATGCATATCAATTAGTGGTGTCCATTAACTGATTAAGGGGTGCTGTAGTGTCCAGCTGTAAGAGTGATGTCACCTATTTTCCTCCCATTTCTTTTGGTTATTTATTTTTTATTGTGATAAAATATCCATATCATAAAATTCACCATATTACCTCTACTTAAGGCACAATTCACTGCAGATTGTGGCCGCAGCCACAAAATTAAAAGACACTTACTCCTTGGAAGAAAAGCTACGACAAACTTAGGCAGCATATTAAAAAGCAGAGATATCATTTTGCCAACAAAGGTCCGTAGAGTCAAAGCTATGGTTTTTCCGGTAGTCCTGTATGGATGTGAGAGCTGAACCAGAAAGAAGGCTGAGCGCCGAAGAATTGATACTTTTGAACTGTGGTGCTGGAGAAGATGGACAGCAAGGAGATCAAACCTTGCAAGGACTGAGGCTAAAGCCAAAGCTCCAATACTGTGGCCACTTTGTGTGAAGAGCCAATTCATTAGAAAAGACCCTGATGCTGGGAGGGATTGGGGGCAAGAGGAGAAGAGGATGACAGAGGATGAGACGGTTGGATGGCATCACTGACTCAATGGACATGAGTTTGAGCAAACTTGGGAAGATGGTGAAGGACTGGGAAGCCTGCTGTCCAAAATAGTATATTTCAGGATAGGAATTTATTTCTCAATGTTCTGAAGGTTGAAAGTTTCGGATCAAGTTACCATCCTGTTAGAGTCCCTGGTGAGAACTCTGTATGGGATTAACTTGGGTCAGGAGACTGAGTGAAACCGATGACTTTTTCCAGGGTGAGTGGGCCTCATCCAATCAGTTGAAGGCCTAAACAGAATAAGAATCTGACTAAGAAAGAATTCTTTCTCTTTGCCTGACTAACTTTGACCTGAGACATCAGGACACTTTGGACTCAGAGTGGAGCTATATCATTGGCTTCACTGAGTCTCCAGCTCAGATTTTGGAATTCTCAGCCTCTACTTTCATGGGATAAAATTCCTAGTGTGTGTGTGTGTGTGTGTGTGTTTGTGTGTGTGTGTCTGTGTGTGTGTGTCTGTGTGTGTTGTTAGTTTTGTTTTTCTAATAAAGATTTTGGTAACAAAAATTGTGGTGCTGCTGTAACAAATATAACAAACACCTGATACGTGGGAGTGGCTTTGGAACTAGACAATGCGGAAAAGGTGGAAGATCCATGAGGTACATGGCAGAAGAAGACCATATTGCCATGAATGGACTCTCAGTGGTGATTCTAGTGAGGCCTCAGAAAGAGAGAGGAGGGCTGGGGAGAAACCCTCCACTTTCGTCTTCTCAGGGGATACCTAAGTGATCATGAACAGAATGTTGGTAGAGATGTGGATGGTAAGGCCATTCTGAAGATCTCACGTGACCATGAGGATCAAATCATCAGACAGTGGAGAAGACATGACAAAGGGGCAAATAACATGCTGAACTGTGCGTACATGTTCTAGTGTTTTGTTAAGTTAGAAATAGTGATGAAATTGGGTATTTAGCTGAGGAGATTTCTCAGTAAACTGCTGAAGGAGCAAATTCATTCTTCCTGATGGTTTAAAGCAAAATGTGAAGAGAGCAACGTGAAGAAGGAATTGTTAGGTAAAAAGAATCAGACTCATTAGGTAACTTAAAAAATGGCAGGTGGAGAATGCACACTTAATAAAATTAGAAGTAATAAAGACTAACAGAGGGCTTTCCAGGTGGCTCGTTGGTAAAGAATTCGTCCGCCAATGCGGGAGAGGCAGGTTCGATTGCTGGGTCGGGAAGATCCCCTGGAGGAGGCAATGGAAACCCACTCCAGTATTCTTGCCTGGGAAATCTCAAAAACAGAGGAGCCGGGTGGGCTACCGTGCATGGGGTTGCAGAAGAGCTGGACATGACTTAGCGCCTGGGCATGCATGCATGCAGGCTAACATGCTCAAATGTAAAAAAAGAAGAGGTTATGATTTTTTAAAATCCATGCTTATAAATTTAAAAACCAAGATGAAATTATTTTTCAAGATATAAAAATTAATATTTTATATCATTGAAGAGTTCAGTTCAGTTCAGTCGCTCAGTTGTGTCCAACACTTTACGACCTCATGGTCTGCAGCACACCAGGCCTGCCTGTCCATCACCAACTCCTGGGGCTCGCTCAAAGATGCTGAAGCCTAAAGTAATATTACTGTAGAAAAAATTGAGGTAGTTTAAAAAAAAATCTACATTCCCCCTCACACTAAATAAATAAATTCTAGACAGTTTTATAGATGATTTTGGCAGATTTTAAATAAGAGATAATCTCTCTTAGAACACAGATTAAAAAAGGAAAGCAATAAATTTTTTGTATGCAGCGCCATTACTCTGACACAAAGTCAGACAGACCACACATATACCAAATTCTTAGACTGATATCACCATGAATAAGAATGCAAACATTTCAAATGAGATATGAATACTTACAGTAAAATCAATATAAAATATTTGAAATCCATTAAATATTTCATAAGATATTAAAGGATAAACATATCTCTGCAAGAGCTAAAATGTATTTGATAAAATCCATCATTTGATAAAATACCTTCAAATGAATACTTGGCTGTTGTTATGACATGAATGTGTGTGTGTGTATGTGTGTATGTGTGTGCATGTTCCACACCACGGTTAATATGTTTACTAGGTAGACATTAGAAGCACAATCAATGAAAGTCATGAGTAAAATAAGGATGGGTGCAGTTACCTTAATTATTTATTATTATTCTTCCTGAAGAATTGATGCTTTTGAACTGTGGTGTTGGAGAAGACTCTTGAGAGTCCCTTGGACTGCAAGGAGATCCAACCAGTCCATTCTGAAGGAGATCAGCCCTGGGATTTCTTTGGAAGGAATGATGCTAAAGCTGAAACTGCAGTCCTTTGGCCACCTCATGTGAAGAGTTGACTCACTGGAAAAGACTCTGATCTGGGAGGGATTGGGGGCAGGAGGAGAAGGGGACGACCGAGGATGACATGGCTGGATGGCATCACTGACTCGATGGACGGGAGTCTGAGTGAACTCTGGGAGTTGGTGATGGACAGGGAGGCCTGGTATGCTGAGATTCATGGGGTCGCAAAGAGTCGGAGACGACTGAGAGACTGAACTGAACTGATTCTTCCTGAGATACTATTATTAGAATAAGAAAAAATGGTTCACAAACTTTGGTTTCATAAAGACTCTAAAAAGACATTTTATAGTTAACTCTTATGTGCTGTTTGTACAGCATGTGCTAAAACATTTATTTTAAAAAATTATGAAAATAACATATTTTTAAAATGTAAAAATATATACTTTTGGGAGTTAGTTTTGGTTTTCTGGTTTTTTAACCTATGTTAAATAAACACTAGGCTTGACAACTGAAAGAAAACTTAGTTTGAATCCTAATTTCTACATAAATGGACAATACATACTGTTTAATGACAAAAAATTAGAGGTTGCATTCCAAAGGATAAGATGTTACTTAGAATTAAACTGTTTGGGGTAAAAAGAGCATCGGTCATTCCTACTCTAATCTTATTTTCCTGTCTACAGAGACATAACATGAGACCATATTTGTATAATATATAATCAGCTAAACCTTGAGTATCAAACCACAGTTACCGTGCCACTTTATTTTGAAGTTATAGATCCTCTAATGGCATTATTCCATTTTAGGAAAACAGTTTTACATGTTTTTGGAGTTAATCACCCAACAAACTATTACATATGCATGTCAAGGGATTGCCCAAATGCTGGCACACTGATATGAGAAGCAACTTAAATAATTTATCACCCTCTTAGTTGCTACAACATGTTGGCCCTTCAGCAGGACTTATACATATGTTCAGCTATAAAATGCAAAACTCTGTGGAATTAGCTAAGAAGTGGTGACAGTTAAGCTTGCTGTCACGGAAGGCATGAGGGGAGCAAAAAAAAACCTTCTGGAAATGAAGTTTTCAGCACCCAAGATGTTGCTATAAATACGTTACAACAAGCATTTTCTTCTCCACTTTATAGCTTTAGAAACTGGCAGTCAATGAGCCAATAAAATTTTTACACTTTCTGGAGGATCCCCAACACTCAAAATCACCCATAAAGAGCTACACATTCTGACACAAATCCTCTGGCAAAGGATCTTTACAAAGAAATTATAAAACCAAAAAGAAAAAACAAAACTATTATTCTGGGCCAGAGACACCTGTATTCTTCAATTATTATCTTTGCTGTCCCAATTTCCCCCGTGTCCTTACAGGCAGTCACATGACTAGCCATGTGACATGTCCATAGTTCCGAAAGGACTTTGTTTCCCATCCATCCTGAAGAATAAGGGAACTGGCATGCTGCCCGAGACTTATTCGTTATCTTCCCCCAGAGATCCAGAAGCCATTTATAGCAGAAGGCCACTCTGGAGCCTGGGCCACAGAGAGGGACAGAGAATATAAGGCATGAGAGTGACTGATGAATAACCTTCTGTCTTGGGATTCCAAAGTTATCTCCTGGTCCTTTCTGATCAATACATATCTCTGCCCCATGTCTGTTCCATATCCACACACAACCTGCCTTCACAGAGTGCTTTCACGTGCCAGGTTCAATAAAATAATGACTTGTGAAACCATGACCTGCTAAGGAAGAAGATGTGAGTTGCCCACTATGTTCGCCCATTACATGTGAAGCTGCCTCCGTGATGTACCGGGAAGCTCCCCCTTGAACTCCCTCACTCCTTCCTGTTCGGTGCAGCCCACGCCATGGGAACTTTCTCTTTGTCTCTTCATGACACAGTAGTTTAAATGTAATTAGTATGATTTATTTTATAGTAACATGATAGTTTCGCAATGCTACATCCAACATTAAACACACACACACAAATTCTAAAATGTCAGGTATAAGGGGGGTACAGTATGTGAATGGTCACCCAGCCACACTCTACTCCCTGCTGCTCAGAATATCACACTGTGAAATCCTGTGTCATGTTCTGGAAGCATCATGATAACACAGACACAGAAAAATCACATCAGTGATTAGTGTTTAGAGGGGAATGAGGCAAGAAGTCTCTCTTAATCTCTTAATTGAAAGAAACTGGAATAAGGGCTTCATGAAGAAGAAAAAATTCTCCAACATTCTCTAGACTAGTTTAGGTCTCCCTGGTTTACTTTCTCACTATTCTCTGTATCTCTTTATAATTAATTTGTAACAAATTCAATGACTTATTTGCATCAGTTCAGTTCAGTTCAGTTCAGTTGCTCAGTGGTGTCCGACTCTTTGCGACCTCATGAATTGCAGCATGCCAGGCCTCCCTGTCCATCACCAGCTCCCGGAGTTCACTCAGACTCATGCCCATCGAGTCAGTGATGCCATCCAGCCATGTCATCCTCGGTTGTCCCCTTCTCCTCCTGCCCCCAATCCCTCCCAGCATCAGAGTCTTTTCCAATGAGTCAACTCTTCGCATGAGGTGGCCAAAGTACTGGAGCTTCAGCTTTAGCATCATTCCTTCCAAAGAAATTCCAGGGCTGATCTCCTTCAGAATGGACTGGTTGGATCTCCTTGCAGTCCAAGGGACTCTCAAGAGTCTTCTCCAACACCACAGTTCAAAGGCATCAATTCTTCAGCGCTCAGCCTTCTTCACAGTCCAACTCTCACATTCATACGTGACTACTGGAAAAACCATAGCCTTGACCTGACAGACCTTAATTGGCAAAGTAATATCTCTGCTTTTGAATATGCTATCTATGTTGGTCATAACTTTTCTTCCAAGGAGTAAGCGTCTTTTAATTTCATAGCTGCAGTCACCATCTGCAGTGATTTTGGAGCCCAGAAAAATAAAGTCTGACACTGTTTCCACTGTTTCCCCATCTANAGTCAGTGATGCCATCCAGCCATGTCATCCTCGGTTGTCCCCTTCTCCTCCTGCCCCCAATCCCTCCCAGCATCAGAGTCTTTTCCAATGAGTCAACTCTTCGCATGAGGTGGCCAAAGTACTGGAGCTTCAGCTTTAGCATCATTCCTTCCAAAGAAATTCCAGGGCTGATCTCCTTCAGAATGGACTGGTTGGATCTCCTTGCAGTCCAAGGGACTCTCAAGAGTCTTCTCCAACACCACAGTTCAAAGGCATCAATTCTTCAGCGCTCAGCCTTCTTCACAGTCCAACTCTCACATTCATACGTGACTACTGGAAAAACCATAGCCTTGACCTGACAGACCTTAATTGGCAAAGTAATATCTCTGCTTTTGAATATGCTATCTATGTTGGTCATAACTTTTCTTCCAAGGAGTAAGCGTCTTTTAATTTCATAGCTGCAGTCACCATCTGCAGTGATTTTGGAGCCCAGAAAAATAAAGTCTGACACTGTTTCCACTGTTTCCCCATCTATTTCCCATAAAGTGATGGGATTGGATGCCATGATCTTCATTTTCTGAATGTTGAGCTTTAAGCCAACTTTTTCACTCTCCTCTTTCACTTTCATCAAGAGGCTCTTTAGTTCCTCTTCACTTTCTGCCATGAGGGTGGTGTCATCTGCATATCTGAGGTTATTGAGATTTCTCCCGGCAATCTTAATTCCAGCTTGTGTTTCTTCCAGTCCAGCATTTCTCATGATGTATTCTGCATATAAGTTAAATAAGCAGGGTGACAGTATATAGCCTTGATGTACTCCTTTTTTATCTGCTTAATATTTGCCCTTTTTAGTAGAAGATTAGTGAAGGGAAAGACATCATGTCTTCACCACTGTGTTTATTTTACGCATATATCATGGGACAGAGTAAGAGCCCAGTACAATTGTGACTTTGGAATTAATCAGGAATATAGGTAGACACTACAACTATAAATAAACAATTCAAAAGAAAATTGAGTTCTGGCAGCAAAGAAGTGAAAGCACCTCAGATATAGGTCTTCACCCCAGCTTCACAGTGCAGAGAGGCTCTGGACTCTGACAACCAAGAGACGTCACAAAGAACGCTTTACATTCTCTACAAAGGAGAACCTTGTAACTGAGTTTATCTGCAGGTGGAACACAACACATCTTCATCACAGGATTTGATAAAGAAGAGACTGCTCATGGGAAACTGGAAACAAGGAGGCTGAATTAAGGCAAGTCATCAGAAACCAGCTAACGCTACCTAATCATGGTTTAGAAAACATTACAGATACTGAAGATCAGCCCTGGGATTTCTTTGGAAGGAATGATCCTGAAGCTGAAGCTCCAGTACTTTGGCCACCTCATGCTAAGGGTTGACTCATTGGAAAAGACTCTGATGCTGGGAGGGATTGGGGGCAGGAGGAGAAGGGGATGACCGAGGATGAGATGGCTGGATGGCATCACTGACTCGATGGGCGTGAGTCTGAGTGAACTCCGGGAGTTGGTGATGGACAGGGAGGCCTGGTGTGCTGCGATTCATGGGGTCACAAAGAGTTGGACGTGACTGAGCGACTGAACTGAACTGAACAGATACTGAAGCCTGAGGAAATTTGTGAATAGGCATAGAAACAAAGAATTGAACATGGTGATGACTGAGCTCAGTGCAGCTTCTGAGAGCATCAGATTTCCACTTAATTATCAGAGAACGTTGTGAGGAAGGAAGTGAATACCTGTGGACTGATGCCATTAACACATAGGAACATTCCAGAAAGTGTCTAAAGATGAGGACCCTTGGGTTCCAGCCTTCCTCTGTCACCTATTTGTTACATGGCTCGAGGTCAGTGATTTTTACCTTGCTGAGTCCATATTTACCTTTAAAATTAAGGAATAAATTGAGATGATCTGTCTCTTTATGGTTTATTCATAACAACTTGTGAAAGACAACACTTAAGTAGTCAACACTACAGATGTCATTTAATCCTATGCAATCAGAGCTGTACTAGTCACAGAGAGAATTATGGGGGGATGAGTTAGTGGAGAAAAGAGAAAGCTGGTGAGAAGAGATAAATGCTTCCCATAATCCCAGATACTGTAGCGTCATCAGGAAAATGGTTCATTTATTACCTGCTTTCATGTAGGAAACGTGCACTGTGGCAGCACTCCTTCAATGTTTAAGTGAAACTAAGGAGCCAAAGTCTGATCTTTCATTTCATGACATTTTGTCAGATTGGAACCTGTAGCTTAGATGCCTCACTGTTGATCAGTAGTTGTAAAACAGGAAGTAATCAAGGACACAGGAAAACACATACCATAAAGGTTTCCAGAGTTCTTCTGAAAATTTCCATATTCCTAATTAATATGGTTCTCTCCACTCACCAATGCACTTATTTAATGTAGGAATAACACAAGGACATCTACCCTCAGTGAACTTTCGAGTGCACGGTATAGGGCTGTGGACTCACTGTAGGCACAGAGCTGTACAGCAGATCTCTACAACTGATTTCTCTCTCAGAACTTAAACTTCATAAACACTGAATTGTAACTCTCCCTCCTTCCTCTTCCCAACCCCAGTCAACCACCAGTATAGTCACTGCACTAGGAGTTTGAATATTGTTCATTTAAGTGGAATCATGCAGTATTTGTCCTGTGTCTGGCTTATTTCACTTAGCATAATGTCCTCTAGGTTCTTTTAAGTTGTTGCATATGACAGGATTTCCTGCTTTTTAAAAGATGAATACTAATCATATTTATAAGACTTTTTTCTTACCCATTCTTAAGTTGATGGACATTTAGATTGTTTTCATATGTTGGGTACTGCGAGTAATGTTGCAATGAACATGGGAACCCAGGTATTCTCTTCCACATCCTGACTTAAATTATTTTAGATACATACTCAGGATCGGGCTTACTGGGGAATTGTATATTCATATTCAGAATAATAAAAGTGGATCTTTGTCTTACATCATTAACAAACCTAAATATAAGACCTAACACTCCTAGAAAAAAATATATAAGGGGAAAGCTTCATGGCATTGATCGAGGCTATTATTTATTGGATATGATTCCTTAAGCACAAGCCACAAGGCACAAATAGACACGTGCACCAAACTGAACAGCAGCTGTCCAGCAAGAAAAACAATCAAAAGAGTGAAAAGACATCCCGAAGAGCAGGAGGAAATATGTACAAAACATGTATCTGATAAAGCATTAATTTCCAAAACAGAGAAGGAACTCCTTTCCTTTACAAGAGTGAAAAATCAAAAACCTGATTATAATTTTGGCAACGTTCTGAGTAGACATTTCTCCAAAGACACACAAATAGCCAACAGATATATGAAAAAAATATACTCAATGTCACTAATCATCAGGGGGGTGGAAATCAGTATCAGAGTAAGATATCACCTCATGTCTGTCAGGATGGCTATTGTTAAAACACACACACACACACACACACACACACAATAAGTGGTGAGGAGGATGTGGAGAACCTAGAACACGTGTACACTTGGAGGGAATGTATTTGGTACAGCCATTATGGAAAAGAGTATGGTGGTGCTTCCAAAAATTAAAAATAGAACAACCTTATGATTGTCAATATAGTTTAGATCTTGCCAAAAGACTGATTCTCCTTCCCATACCAGGTAGAGTCAGTGTATGCATCTGTGAGTGTGTTTATGCACCAATCTAGGACATATCACTGACATGTAAACATCACATGGAAGTCAGTTTGTCTCTTGCTGTCCCTGTTTCTCTCCAATATGTATATGGCTTTCCCTTATATAAGATGTAGGGAGGAAAACAGAGCAATAAACTAAGAATTAGTTGACTTGTTTTCTCACAGAATCATTACTAGTTGTATCAAGGATGTATGCCAGGACCACTCATGCTGAGCTGCCTTTATTAACTCTCCCTTTGATATTATGTAGTTGGTTTATATTAAGAAATTTAATAAATATAACCCTGTGAAACTCATTGTTGCATTTATTATTATAAGGACGTTCCTGAAGATAGTATTTGCCATATTATACATGATTTATTCTGTGAAGACCCAGGGGATATATTTCTCTATTATAATTATAGAGAATAGTTGTGCTTATTTTGAATATTCTTTTTTTATATAAGAGCAATGTAATTTATTCTATTTCCTCTTTCTCTTTGATTCCATAAGATCCCCTTGTATCCAACCTCTAACAATGATGTAAGCTTCATAATATAAAGACTGCATATGGCTTTAGTTAGTAATGTTTGCCAGACAACCAATTAGAGTCTTCAGTCCAGCTTCAGAAAAATTTATTATAGGGAATCTAAGTACTTGAAGAAAATTAAGGGCAGAAATGTCTGGTTACAATTGGTCTTTGGGAGCCATTCGGAACCAAGTCAATCATTCTTGCCAATTATCTCTGAGATGGAAAGGTTTTGCATTTCTGTGTATGCATTTAATTATACTTTCTAGATTCTCTTGTTGTTGTTTTTTTTTTTTAAAGTAAGATAGAAGTTAGTAAATCAAATATGTGAATTAATTTAGATCACCTCTTTAATGGCTTCCCAGGTGGCTCATTGGTGAAGAACACACCTGCCAATGCAGGAGACCTGGGTTCGATCACTGGATCAGGAAGATTTCCCAGAGAAGGGAATGGCAACCCACTCCAGTATTTTTCCCTGGAGAATCCCATGGAGAGAGGAGCCTTCTGGGCTACAGCCCATGGGGTTGCAAAGAGTCATACATGACTGAGAATGCACACAGGTACTTCTTTGACATCAGTTTTATAATATCCTAAATAATTATATTTTGATAGTTTTTTCTTTAACAATCATGTAGCTTTTTTAAAAAAAAGTTACTAAAATCCAATATACAAAAGAAATAAAAGATAACACAGAAGTCCCCCCCTGGTTATATCCATAGTCCCATAATCTTATAATCCCACTCCTGAAACTAAGTGGAATAAATCTCAGTTCTCAGGAGGGAAAGCATGGACTACCTCTGGTTCATTCCTCTGTGGTCTTGATCACATTTACATAGTGGAAGCTGTGGGGTCATACTCTGGAAAAGAGAGCCTGTGAACAGAGAATTCCTAGCTTCTGAAATGTCTATTAAACACACGTTGGTTTTCTTACTCCATCACCTTTTCTATCTTACATTCCATGATGTCTCACAGGCATTTCTGTGACCAGCCTTGAATCCTCCTTTTTAAACAGAGACATAATAAATCAATTGCATGACCTAGGTTAAGTTGCCTCTTTATACTTCAACTCTACAAAGCACAAAATGAAGTTGCTTCGATAAAGCACTTAAAAAATATCCATATAGCCCATACATCGAAATCCAATATAGAAAGAAAACAAAAGGTTTAATAAAGCAGGTGAGTGGGAAGTCAAGAGATCCATCTAACTCCTCCATATCTCTCTTGGTAGCTCATGCATCACTATTCAAAATAATCAGTAAATTAATTCTAGGCATAGGGATCTAGTTTTCAGACTTGAGAGAGACTGATAAAGATGAAAAGGAAAGTATAAGAGGAATGCTATGGCATCATGACTGTATTTATAGGCATAGACTTGACAGTATGAACTCATTCATTTTCAAGAAACTCATCATCTGATATTATCTACGTGACAAGCCTTGGGTGAAACCAGAATCTTTCATTTATTTTAGTAACCCAACATCTTTTGCATTCACTGGTACTGAGTCTAAAATGTCTCTCGGGTTTCTCTTTTTTTTCTTCAATGCAAAGACACATGATCTAGTGAGAATATCAATGATGGGAAAAACAGTCAACTAAATTCTCATGTGACCTCTAGAGGAACATCCTTTCAGGTATCAGACACCTCGCTGAACCTCCACGAAGAAGAAGGGACAGCTTCCAGTTATGGATCAAGACTTGCAATCGCCTTCAAAGCTGTTGACTGATCACCCCCAAGCACACAAGCACGATTCCAGCCAGAATTAATGGTGTATGCTCTAAACTCTGGGCTACGGTTTCAAACAGGAAAGTATTATTCTCAGAATGGAAAAGTAAAAATCAAATGCAGAATCCAGAATGTTTCTGACAGGAAGTGGAAAGAATTTTAAATATGCACATTTTAATGATTCTCTGACTTACAGCAGCTCCTGAGATGGGTGGGAAGGTATGGGGTTCAGAGTTTTCAGGGAGCAGAGTGTTTTCAGTGGCCACCGCAGAGAATGAAGGGACAGTTGGCTAAGAAAGCACGGTAACTCTTCACTGCTTGGAGGTTGAGGACTTTAAGGGTTAGATGGAAAAGAGGTGGAAAGTTAAAGTCAACTGCAAAATTAAATTCCTGGGAGGCAAGGACGGGGAGTAGAGTAGTTAGAGATGCTGGCAGGTGAGATGTCAGCTGCTGCTGCTGCTGCTAAGTTGCTTCAGTCGTGTCTGACTCTGTGCGACCCCATAGACAGCAGCCCATCAGGCTCCCCCGTCCCTGGGATTCTCCAGGTAAGAACACTGGAGTGGGTTGCCATTTCCTTCTTCAATGCATGAAAGTGAAGTCGCTCAGTCGTGTCCAACTCCTAGTGACCCCATGGACTGCAGCCTACCAGGCTCCTCCATCCGTGGGATTTTCCAGGCAAGAGTACTGGAATGGGGTGCCATTGCCTTCTCAGAGATGTCAGCAAAAGCACCAAAGAACCTGATAGCTGAGTACGGAGGGAACTGCAGGCAGGAGAAACTGGCATGGGTATCTTGTTCCCCAATCTGGAAGTTCTCTGAACCCCCTCCTTTTATTGCTTTCTATGGAGGCTTTGTCACACAGACATGACTGATTAACTCATCACAATTGGCAATTAAATGAACCTCTAGACACTCTCCCCTCCCTGGAAATCAGAGGTTGGGCTGGAAGTTCCAACTCTCTATTCAAGGTTGGTTCCCATTCGGAAAGCAACCTCATTAGCACAAACCCAGTTTTGGTGGAAAGCTATGACTAACGAGACATCCCCATTTATGGTAGCGTCGTCTGAAATTTATATGACTCTTCGATATTGCAACATGGTTTTCATCTTAGGGAGCTGTAGGTTGGCAGATCAGTTCCATGTTCTTCCCATTTTATAGAGATGATGGGCATCTAGGCAGAAGTGGTAAATATGGTTACCTACCCTAGCTGAGAATTAACTGAGACACCATTGGACACTATCTCCCAGGATAGCTGGGCTCCGGTTCTACACAAGCCAAGGAAAGAGTGTGTTCCCTGTGGTAAGTCCATGCCTTACAGAAGTTTCGTAGACCAATCTCAGCCCTGCCCTTTGGACTAATTCCACACTTAACAGTCATGATTTAAAGGCAGTTGCTAGGTCCCTTGTAAGACATCTATTTCCAAAAATCAACATTTATGGTTCATTTTCCCATCTGGACATCCATCATCACCTCGGTGTGTGCAATCTTCAGCTTCTTTATGGTTCTTTATGCATTGATTTTAACATTTAGACCCAGGGACAATTAATACCATCTAAGATGGGGTGGCATTTAGTTCAAGCAGTTGACTCATGATCACAGTTAGTTAAAACTTCTGAGGCTTTTTTTTAAATACCCTGTCCAGAAGCCAGATTTATCCCCTCACTAAATGTCTCTACACAGTCACAGTGAGATGGGGCAGTGTGGAAAAAAAATCAGACCTGGCAATCAATGTGTCCCCTTAAAAATGTTACCCAAACAAATCGAGATCCAACAAATCAGAGCTCAAAGCATTTATAATCAAATGAAACAAATTAAAATAGAAAAGAAGCCATTAAGTCTATATACGAGAGAACTACAACACCTCAGTGAACAGCCTATGTATATATTTGTGACTTCAAAAAAAGCATTTCATCTCTTACTTTAGTACCTGAATGAATAAATCATTACTGTAACTCTAAAAGTGAGAAATATTAGAATATTTTTATACTAGGATAGAATGTAACAGGAATTCTATCTTTTGTAATTAAGTATTGCAATGTATTGAATTTTGGAAATCCATGAAATTATTTAATATCCTTAATTAAGTAGTATATACGCTATTTAGAAACTCAGGGCATAAATTTCAGTAAAATTTTGTATTACTATGTTTAAACTTCGATAATCACATAAATGTTGCTTATACCACATATGTAATTTTTTTTAAGAGAGCATTAATTCCTAACTACATTCTATCCTAGTCCCTGGTGGCTCAGATGGTAAAGAATCCGCCAGCAATGCGGGAGACCTGGATTCCATCCTGGGTTGGGAAGATCCCCTCGAGAAGGAAATGGCAAGCCACTCCAGTATTCTTGCCTGGAAAATCCCCATGGACAGAGGAACCTGGTGGGCTGCAGTGCATGGGTTTGCAAAGAGTCAGACATGACTAAGCAATTAACACACATAGTTTTTTTTTTTTTTTCTGTTGTTGTTGTCTCTTTATTTTTAAGGTTGAGGTATAATTGACGCATAACATTTTATTAGTTTGTACATTTCAGTTTAATATTTCAAAAAGAAACCCTATGTCAATAACTTTGTATGCAAACACAGCTCCAAATAATGTAATATAATTTACTTACTGCTTGAGAATCTTTGGCAGAGATAATCCAAAGTTCCAGCACATAAGACTCTGAAGACTAAAAAGATGATCCTAACTACATAATAAAAGGCAGATACTATGCCTCCAACTTACATTACTGAGAAGTAGATATTTTCTCTTTGTAAAAGTTCAGTTCAAAGAAAAGTCTCAAAGCCCTACATCTCTCAGTTTTATAAAATAATTATGATATATTTGAAAACCAATGACTGCAAACTTTCTCATGTTTCTTCTTAGAAACACAATTTTGATTTCACTGTTGAAATACAGTGCGTATTTTATGACTGTTAATTTGAGAACAGGGCTTCCCTGGTGGCACAGTCTTTATCTGTCTGCCAGTGAAGGAGAGGCAGGGTACGCAGGTTTGATCCCTGGGTTGGGAAGATCCCCTGGAGGAAGGCATGGCAACCCACTCCAGTTTTCTTGTCTGGAGAATCTCATGGGCAGAGGAGCCTGGCTGGTAACATTCTAGCTGACAACAAGGAAAGTAAAATGCCTTCACCCCGAAGTAAAGGGTAATAATGAAGAGAAACAAAGTGGGAGGGCACAGATCAAAGGATATTTGGTGTGGCTGGCAATCACTTTTAAAGGGAGGTGTTGATGGGGCAGTGGTAAAAGAATCCACCTGCCAATGCAAGAGACACAGGTTCGACCCCTGAGTCGATTAGATCACCTGGAGAACTGAATGGCAACTTACTCCAGTATTCTTCCTTGGAAAATTCCATAGACAAAGGAGCCTGGTGGCCACAGTCCATGGGGTCCCAAAAGGTTGGACATGACTGAGTGACTGAGTACACCGCCTAGCCTCTTATTGGGTAGCAGGACCAGAGACCATTCTTAACTTGGAAAAGTATGCCCTGGTGTTTAGGAGCCTCTGGCGTGTAATCTTGGATGAATCCTAAATGTACTACATGCTCAAAAATAATGTATCTTTTTTTGTATTAAGGGTAGCTTTATCTCAAATAAATGTCTTTATTTGCAGATGTCAAGCTTGTTTATTCAGAATATCATAAGCAATCTACACATATGTACTAGAACTAGCGAGTGAATTTAGTAAGGTTATAAGGTTAATACAAAAATGTGTGTTCTAGCAGCAAACAACTGAAAAATAATGAATAATTCTCTTTAAACTGGAATCAAAAAACATTATACATTTTGGAATACACTTAACAAATGAAGTACAAGACCTCTGGATTGACACCAATGCAGAGTATTTATAGAGATGTAGGCACGGTTGGGAAGCCTCAGAATCTGTTATTTGTCATTGGTCTATAAATTGATTGATATACAGGTTCAAGGCAATCACAATAAAAATTCAAACAGACTTTTGTGGAAACTGTCAAACTTATTTGAATGTTTATATGTATCCAAATGACCTAGAGTAGTGAGAGCAATTTTTAAAAAGAAACAAATTTGAGGTATTTAAATGGGCTCATTTTAAGACTTGTGAAGATTTGAGAAACCAGCAAGTGGTACACTGACTAAAGCAGAGACAGGCAGACTAATCAAGATCACTTAGTGGAGAAATAAATCCACAGGCTTGGACAACTGACTGGTGAGGTGCTAAGAAAAGTCACTGGGGGAAGAAAAGCATTTTCAACAAGAAAATGGCGGAAGAACAAATTCATGCAAAATGGATCCTGGGCTGAAATATAAAAAACTAAAACTTACACATTTTCTAGAAGGAAATGCAAGGAAAAACTTCAGAACTCTCTTTACCAAGGATTTTGCAAGATGGGGAAAAAATGAATTAAGTATAGATGAACCTGATAAGCTGAACTATATCAATAAATTTGTACTATGAAAGCACTATAAAGAAAAAAATCAAACCACAGTATGGGATCCCTTTTCAAACTACACATATGTGATAAAGGATTTTTATATGGAACTCTTACATCTTAACAACTTACAACTCTTAACAATATGAAGACAGTAAAATAAATGGGACAACATTTGAACAGATGCTCTTCAAAAGAAGATACAAGAATGGATAATAAACATACCGTTTATTTACTATGTTTGTTGTCAGGAAAATACAAATTGAAACCTCAAATAAATGCCACTCTACATCCATTTAGTTCAGTTCAGTTCAGTCGCTCAGTCGTGTCCGACTCTTTGTGACCCCATGAATTGTAGCACGCCAGGCCTCCCTGTCCATCACCAACTCACAGAGTTCACTCAGACTCACATCCATCAAGCCAGCGATGCCATCCAGCCATCTCATCCTCGGTCATCCCCTTCTCCTCCTGCCCTCAATCCTTCCCAGTATCAGAGTCTTTTCCAAAGAGTCAACTCTTCATATGAGGTGGCCAAAGTATATGAGTTTCAGCTTCAGCATCATTCCCTCCAAAGAACACCCAGGACTGATCTCCTTCAGAATGGACTGGTTGGATCTCCTTGCAGTCCAAGGGACTCTCAAGAGTCCTCTCCAACACCACCGTTCAAAAGCATCAGTTCTTCAGCACTCAGCTTTCTTCACAGTCCAACTCTCACATCCATACATGACTACTTGAAAAACCATAGCCTTGACTAGATGGACCTTAGTCGGCGAAGTAATGTCTCTGCTTTTGAATATGCTATCTAGGTTGATCATAGCTTTCCTTCCAAGAAATGTCTTTTAATTTTATGGCTGAATCTATTAGAATGTATCAAATTAAAAACCCAACAATGCCAAGCGTTAACAAGGGCAGGGGGGCAACTGGGACTCTCATACACACTGATTAGAATTTAAACAACTACAGCAACTGTGGAAAATACTTTGACACTTGCTTAAGAAGTTAAATATGCTCTTAGTATTTACCTCAGTAATTCACATTTTTTTTATTTCCCAAGAAAATAAAAGCATATACCCCTAAAATACTGTGCACACATGTTTATTTATGATAACTCTAAACTGTAAACAAATGTGTATCAACCAGTGAATGCATATAAAAACGCAGCAGAACACAACATAATAGAACATTGCCTAGTAATGAAAAGAATGAACCACTGATACATATAACCAGTCTGCTTATTAAGAGAAGCTAATTGAAACAGTGTGCACCATATGATTTGTGCTGTGCTGTGCTCAATCACGAAATCATGTCTGACTCTTTGTTACCTCATGGACTGTAGCCCACCAGGCTCCTCTGTCCATGGGATTTTCTAGGCAAGAATACTGGAGAGGGTTGCTGTTACCTGCTCCAGGGGATCTTCCTATCCCAGGGACTGAATTTGCTTTTCCTGTTCTCCTGCATTGACAGGCAGGTTCTTCACCACTGAGCCACCTGGGAAGCCCACATCATATGATTCTGCTTATGTAAATCAAATTTTAAACTAATTGATGGTGACATCAAGCAGGTTGCTGGTGACCTGGGGCTAGGTGGAGAGCAAGCTGGACCACCTAAGTTCTTTTGAGGGAAACGCTTTATACCTGGTCTATGATAATAATACCCTGAGTATGCCTGCATCTCAAAGTCATCCTTTTAAACGATGAAATTTAATGCACATAAATTATTTCAATAAAACTGAACTTTTTAAAAGCAAAGCTAAAAGAAAGTCAGATACTAGATTGAATATAACCTAAAATAACAACAATGTAAAAGCCAAGTGACCCTGGTGAGGGAGTGGGTAGGTGGAGAATTATAATGAAGTCTCTTGTAACATCACAAGGATGGCTTTTTTCCCCTTGTGTTCCAACACTTAAAAATCATTTTACAATTTTAATCACTGTTAATAGTGATGACGTTGAGAACACCACACAGAACACTAAGTCCTCTGTGCTCTCATGGGAAGACTGTTCCTGCATCGAGACAAAGGGAGCAATTTGACTGAATGAAATATTTGGGTTGATTTTTATACTGGTACAAGAAGGTTCTGTCACCATTCCTTCATGGATGATAAAGTGTTCATATTGGAAAACCAGACAGATAAACAAAAATCACTGTTGACTGCATGGGTTGCTGGGAAAAAGAAGGCTTGGCATATTGCTCCCTGAAAAAAAGAAAAGTGTCAGTTGCTTAGTCTTGTCCAACTCTTTGTGACCCCTTGGACTACAGCCCACCAGGCTCCTCTGTCCACGGGTACTCCAGGCAAGAATACTGGAGTGAGTAGCTATTCCCTTCTCCAAGGGATCTTCCTGGCCCAGGGATTAAACTGCACTGCACATAGATTCTTTACCATCTGAGCTACCAGGGACCTGAGGTTGCACTAAACATCAAAGTGGGCTCTGGGCAAGAAGCAGTAAGGGAAGACCAGAGATTGCTGGTGACAGTGAGCTGGAAAGGTAGTGAAGCAATGAAGAGGGAAGACAGTGCCCCTCTAAACATCTCTGCAAAATGCAAGGGTTTATGGTGTTTGAGGCACTGGGGTACCACTTTTAGAGTCAGAAGAACATCGTAAGCTCCTTTGGTGGTGTCAAAATTAAGAGTGTGATAAATGATTTATCTCAGTGCCAGAGTAAAGCGACTCAATTGCTATATTAGAAGCATTAGGACACTGAAGAAAATAGCTTAAATATTTAAATAAAAACGTTTCAATGCCTGGAAATATTAAAGGAAACTCTTTGGCCTTGGATTTCATGGACACTGGTTAGGGAGGAAAAAGAGAAAGAAAATACAGTTGCTGTAATCATCTGATGTTGGTGTAGGCAATGGATGAACATGAAGTCTAGCCTTTATTAAAATGCACACATATAATTCACTAATTATTATGACAATTTTATTTACCAGTGGCAACAGAGTATTACTGTGTAAACCATTGAGGAAGAATATTTTCTGTTTTAAAAATAACTGACTTTAGGAAAGCACAAGGAAAAATTTACAATCTCCTTTCTCCTTTTAAGAGACAATTTGAGGAAATTAACTCAACTGAAATGATTTCCTTTAGCAATCTTAAAAATTTAAAAGGTCCTGTCAGCAAGTTTACAAACCAGGCAGATTCAGCGACTAATCCGTCGGCTTTGGGGTAAAGCAGAGCATTATCTCAAGACCGATTTTGCCAATTAGTGGCTCTGACACCCAGGGTACCTTGTTTAAGGTCTTGGAGGTGCAGCTTTCTCCTCATGAATACGTGGGCATTGCCTAGCGTCATTTTAATAATTTAATGAGTAAACTGGGGTAAAATACCTGATGGAATGTGGTTTATTGCACAGAATTCATTTCTATTTGTTAAGTGAATTATATCAACATGATTTTCAATCTCTTCCTTGTGTATTAAATAATTCTATATTAGCTAAAATCTGATCTAATAGGCATCTCTTGTTTGTATGCATGTCTTTTTAAAAACTGTGATTTTTAAATATGTATAAATAAATATGTGAATGAGGAAGTCCTAACTGTTCTGTGGAGAATGTAGAGATAATACATGTAAACTGAGTCTCCAGTGTTGAGACGGTACTGCTTTTCACCCACTCCTACCGGATCCTACATGTGCCAAGGGAACTTAAAAGATAACAGATAAAGAAATACAGGAAACACATGTCTGTTACTAGTTACTACCCGAAATCTGATTATGAGACTATCCATTAACTTATGTGCTTCCTCACTATATTTCTAAGTACTTTTCATGAGAGTGAATATGTGAACTACTGGTCAATCAGATATAAGTTATATAGGGAGCAAATTGTTGCTCACAGAAATGCTCATCAAAGATCCCCTTTTCCCCGATTTTATACAGAAACAAAAATTATAAAAAATGCTTAATATACTGTAATAAACTCACTTAACATACTACAGGAAATCTACTGAAGCTACTTACTTCGGAAGGAATGGACATTTTTGAGTCACTCACACAATATAATGCAATCAAAATAAACATGTAACCCCATGTTTGATATTTTTGGAATTTTATGTCAGAATGTTAAGAATATTTATCTTAAACATGTAGCTTTTCTTTCTTCCCATCTAGGTTTTCCCATCAATAGATATTTTTCTTTAATTAAGGACCTATATTATGGTTAACAAGAATAAAACAAAANGCAATCAAAATAAACATGTAACCCCATGTTTGATATTTTTGGAATTTTATGTCAGAATGTTAAGAATATTTATCTTAAACATGTAGCTTTTCTTTCTTCCCATCTAGGTTTTCCCATCAATAGATATTTTTCTTTAATTAAGGACCTATATTATGGTTAACAAGAATAAAACAAAAGATATATTCATCTATTACACATATGAAGTTTCTCCTGTTTTAATACATGGAGACCAAAAAGTTGCTCTCTTAGGAAAAATTTTTCCCAGTAAAATATTTATAAGGTTTCTTCTCTTTGCAGAATCCCCAATGACTCTATATAAATTTGCTCATAAAGACATAAACATTAAAGTAATCCTGAAAATGATTACCATCAATCATGGAATGTTTCTCTGGCATGAGTGCTTTGAACTTGACTGTAGGATTGCAAGCCAAACTTTAAAAAAACTATTGAAGCATAGTTGATTTACAATTTTGTGTTAGTTTATGCTATACACAGAGATTCAGTTATACCATATATATTATTTTTCATCATCTTTCCCATTATGATTTATTACAGGAGATTGAATACAGTTCCTTGTGCTATACAGTAGGATCCTGTTTTTATCCATTCTATATCTGCTAGTTTGCATCTGTTAATCCAAACACCCAATTCCTCTCTCTCCCACCCCTCCATCTTGACAACCACACAAGTCTGTTCTCTTTGTGAGTCAGTTTCTGTTTCACAAATAAGTTTGTATCCTATTTTAGATTTCATATATAAGTGATATCATATACCATTTCTCTTTGACTTACTGCACTCAATATGATAATCTCTAGATCCATCCATGTTGCTGCAAATGGCATAATTTCATTCTTTCTTACAGCTGAGTAATATTGCATTCTGTATATACACTACATCTTCTTTCTCCATTGATCTTTCCATGGGCACTTAGGTGGCTCCCATGTCTTGGCTATCGGAGAAGGCAATGGCACCCCACTCCAGTACTCTTGCCTGGAAAATCCCATGGACAGAGGAGCCTGGTGGGCTGCAGTCCATGGGGTTGCTAAGAGTCAGACACGACTGAGCGACTTCACTTTCACTTTTCACTTTCATGAACTGGAGAAGGAAATGGCAACCTACTCTGGTGTTCTTGCCTGGAGAATCCCAGGGACAGAAGAGCCTGGTGGATTTCCATCTATGGGGTCGCACAGAGTCAGACACGACTGAAGTGACTTAGCAGCAGCTTAGCAGCATGTCTTGGCTATTGAGAATAGTGCTGCTATGGACGCAGAGGTGCATTTATCTTTCTGAATCATAGTTGTGTTGCAAATATAACCCTGGTGGCTCAGTCAGTAAAGGATCTGCCTGCAACGCAGGAGACCTGAGTTCAATACCTAGATCAGAAGATTCCCTGAAGAAGGAAATGGCAACCCACTCCAGCATCCTTGCCTGGGAAATCCCATGGACAGAAGAGCCTGGCAGGTTACCGTCCATGGCGTCACAAGAGTCAGATATGACTGAGCCATCAAATTTTTAAGTATTTCTCCTCCGTAGGATCTGGGCTTGCTATCAAATTCTAATCTTTACATGTGCTTTTCTCTTCCTGAAGTGCTTGGAGAACATGTTTCTCGTGATTCTCCTCATTCTGTCACGGACGGCATGGGCCCCTCTCTCCACTCTGAGCTGTATCACAGCCGCAGGCTTCCCCGCGTCTCAGTCCTGTCGTGAACCTCAGCAGCCCCTTACGAGGAATG
>SJYA01003013.1:6607-41880 GCA_006410615.1 Neotragus moschatus | reverse complement strand
GCTCCCTCTCCTTCTCCCCCTCCCTTTCCCAATTTCTGATGGAAGATCAGGAACATTAAGATCACACTCAAAACAGCCTAAAACTTTGCATCAAGTTTACTGTCATGAGCTGGTCTTTCAAAAAGGGCATCATTTGCTTTCATTCTGATTAGCTTTTTAAGCAAATCATTGAAATCCTTTATCTAAATGACAATAATAGTATGACAACAGGATTCCATTTGAACATTCACAGACCAGTTTTTAATGAGATGGTCCACATAGTGTTAAATAATATTATTTTTTGCTATAATGCTATTAAGATAAAAGATGCAGGCTAGGAAAAGTTGTTAGACCAAAAAACTCTTGTTCTCATCTGCATTTCTTTGACTACTGCTAGTAATATATTCAACACGTGTTATTCCAAATATTTACCATCTCTGCATTTGTGCAGTCCACTTTTAATAAAACCAATAAACTATGCGATATCTGAGGTTCAGAACTATTCTTTATTCACTTTCAAATAGCCAGTGCTCAACAAACTGAAGAGTGTATAAAAATCAGCTCTAAAATTATTTGCTGAATAACCTACATCGTATTTTTAATTAAGTACTATAAGGAAAAGGACAGAGTTCCCAGGAGCTTTCCTAGAGAACATCTTCCATCGAGACACAATGATTCATCAGATCTCCATGGACAGCTATTCCACCAGTCCCAAATTCACCATCTGCTTGTGTTAAAATTCTTAAAACCCAGAGACACCTGGTTCTCTGCCCAAGAGTTCTGTTTACCATGTCAAGGAAGAGACACGTGGACTCAATGGGTGGCTTTTTTCTTTGACACTTTTCTAAATTTCCTGTATTCATTTTAATAACCTATCTTCAGTTTACGGTAAGAACTAATAGCAAGTTCAGTTCAGAAACTGTAAATTCTATTTTCTTGAAACTACGACTTAGACTTGCTCACTGCCAGTCAGCTGGCGACAAGATAGCTAGTCTTCATTTTTCTGGGATCACAGACTGCACCTTGGTGACCTCACCCAAAGATGCTGTGCCTGTCTTGTGAAAGGAACAGGGAATTCATAAAACCACTAAAAGAATCACTTCTAGGCATACCTATTCATCTCAAATTAGGTGGAAAATAATGGTAATAATAACAATGTTTGCAATGATTCTGTAACACAAACCGGGGTGAGGAAACTGATGAACCTGCTGGGTTAGGGCGCGGCTGCTCGGAGCACCCTCTGCCCATGGGATCCACGAGAGGCCTTCAGCTCATTGTCCAGTGGCAGTTGGTCTCCTCTGCCCTTCAGAAGGCCGTCTTTGCCATCCGACAGCTCCTGTTGCTTTCGGTGATGGTGGCCAGATAGGCAGAGCAGCCCTGGGATTCTGAAGAGCTTGAGTTGACTTCATCCACGCTCTCCTTCTCTGACCTTGCCCATGGTGCTTCCTCCTCGTAGCTTATTTCTTTGTTCTCTGGGCTCACTCAGGAGATATAACTTCCTATTCCAATAGAAAATCTTTCTGTATTTCAACAACACCTGTCAATGCATTTGAATACTATTGTGCGGTGACAGAAAAGTAAAAGTGTTNAACTTCTTAGTTTGACATCATCTTTCTTGATAGTTTTGCTTTTTGTTGCCTGGAGTTTTGATGTTCTATCCAAAACAAATCATTGCCCAGACCGATGTCAAGAAGCTTTTTTCTATGTTTGCTCCTAGCAGTTTTATCGTTTCAAGTCTTATAGTTCAATTAAATCTGATAAAGAAATCTTGAGAAAGTTTGAGGAGGTGAATTGGGACCAGAACATGAAAAAAGCTTATAAATATGTGGCTCCTTTTATGCTATGTCCTGAGAGCTTTTGAAAACTATAAAGGATTTTCAAGGAAGGGAGAACATATTCAGATCCACCTGAGAAATAGCCATCGAGATGTGTATAAGAGACAGGTTATAGAAAGATCAATTCCAAATGTCTTTCTTTTTACTGTAGATACAGTTTTAACACAGGTTGCATCTGTATTGTAACCATGTACTGGGTACTTTCACGTGATTATCTTGTTTAAACTTCACGGTGACCAATTCAGGTAGATATAATGAGTGCTTTTTTTGACAAGTAAGAAGACTCAACTCAGGGAGACTTTTGTTATTGTTATTCAGTCACTAAGTCCTGTCCGACTCTCTGCAACCCCATGGACTGCAGCATGCCAGACTCCTCTGTCCTCCACTATCTCTGGAAGTTTGCTCAAGTTCATGTTCATTGAGTACTCCAGTCATTCTCTCAGTCACTGGTTTCAAACAGCAGCTTGGTTGATCTGTTGGGTCATGCTCTTTTATCAGATATGAGTGGTCTTCATGTTTATTTAAATTTCTTGTTCAAGAGCAGGTTCACTGGGGCTAGCATGAGAAAGTGTAATACTGGAGAGACCACAGTTTTAGATGCAAATTTTTCATCCATCTGCTGTAAGATAGGCAAAGCATCCTCTCACTGGCCCTCCTTTCCGGTTACTCTTCCAGGACCATTTCTCACAGAAATGCTAGGGGTTCTGTCCTAAATCCTCTTTCTACACTTTCTGGATACCCACATCTATTTCTGTAGTCAGTTCTATGATTCACAGTCCCCTTGCTTCCAAATTTGTGGTTTCATTGCTGACTTCCTGCCTGGAATTCATACTCGTGTGTAGCTGCGGTCTTTATTCTTACCTTGCCTCTTCATAGAAAACTCAAAGTCATAATCTAAAAACCTAAGTTCCCACTTTCTCCCCCAAAGCTTTGCTCCTTGTCTTTTGCCTCACATCCACAATTTCCACATAGGAATCAGCTCAGAAATAGTTATTCTGGAGTCCAGCAGACCCAGTGACCATCAACTCTAATGGTTCCATCTCCTAAATGTTACTAGAATCCATTTTTTTTTTTTTTTCTCTCATTCCAATTGTCTCCACTTTAGTTCAAACACAGTAACTTTTTGCTACACTGGTGAAGTGCCTCCTGGATGGGATTCCTAGTTCTGGCTCTGTGTCTATCTAATAATCTGCCACATACGATGGCTATTTCTCAGGTGGATCTGAATATGTTCTCCCTTCCTTGAAAATCCTTTATAGTTTTCAAAAGCTCTCAGGACATAGCATAAAAGGAGCCACATATTTATAAGCTTTTTTCATGTTCTGGTCCCAATTCACCTCCTCAAACTTTCTCAAGATTTCTTTATCAGATTTAATTGAACTATAAGACTTGAAACGATAAAACTGCTAGGAGCAAACATAGAAAAAAGCTTCTTGACATCGGTCTGGGCAATGATTTGTTTTGGATATGACATCAAAACTCCAGGCAACAAAAAGCAAAACTATCAAGAAAGATGATGTCAAACTAAGAAGTTTCTGCATAGCAAGGGAAACCAACAATGAAGTGAAAAGGCAATGTACAGAACAGCAGAAAATATTTGCAAGATTGAGGGCAAGAGGAGAAGGGGGCAACAAGGGACGAGATGGTTGGATGACATTACTGACTCAATGGACATGAGTTTGAGCAAATTCTTGGAGTTAGAGGACAGGAAAGCCTGATATGCTGCAGTTCATGGAGTCGCAGAGTCGGACACGACTTGGCAGCTGAACAATAAACTTTCAGACCATAGCATGCATTTAAAAATTGACAGAGAGAGTAGACTTCATATTGCATGTTCTTCACATGCACATACACACACACACACACACACACACACACAGCAAAGGGACACAGGAAACTTTAAGAGATGATGGACATGCTTGGTACCTTGATAGTGGTGATGCTATCACTGATATATGCATATGTCCAAATGCATCAGAATGTATATATTAAATGTGCGATTTTTCATCTGTCAGTTATGCCTTAATGAAGTTGTAAAATTGGAGAAGGAAATGGAGACCCATTCCCGCAATCTTGTTTGCAAAATCTCATGGACAGAAAAGCCTGGTGGGTAGCAAGAGTTGGACATGACTTAGGGGCTAAACCATCACCGGCACTCTAGTGGCAAACATTTTTTTAAGAGAAAATAAAGCATTATTTTAGCCAAATGAATGTAATCTGAGTGTCCCATTCCAAGTGCCATGCTTTCAGCTCACTTTCCCCACCCCTGCACTCTTTGACCAGAATGGACCTCTCGTCATTCAGATTTCAGAACATGCATCATTTCTTCACATAAAACTTCTTTATTCCTCAAGTTCGGGTCAGGTTCCGCATACATCCCATTATACTTTGCTATTTCCCCAAATATGTAAGCACAGAAGCAAGTATCTGTAGAGTCTGAGCTATTTCCCTTCTGGGTGTCAAGTCCATTTCTTTAGCACAGTGTAGACAATGGCATCAACAGAGTAGGCAGTTCACAGATATCTGTTGAATGACACATTGAACACGTTTCCACTAACTTCATATCTTTAATTTTGAAGGAAACTGTTCTCCAGAGCCGACTCTTTCATCTCTCTTACTTTTTAAAATTATACATTGGATATTCCTTAGCAGAGTCATGTATGTCTTGAAAAGAGATATAAGATTCTAGGGCAGTGAATTTTAGCACTTCACTTTACAAAAAAAGGAATGCTAGACTAAAAAAAGGAAAAGCTGTTTTCAATTGCTGTAGCATTCCTGAGCCAGATATCTATAGCATTGCAATATTGCAGGGTCTTACACTCATCATCGACATTTTCTGTGTAGGCTGAAATTTTTAAAATCAGAACTATTTTAGGCATAGGGATTTTTTTCCTGGTAATGAACCAGATTCTGTGAAGATTTAAAGTTTCTTTTTGGCTGTAAATGATGCAGCTTTGGGAACTATTTGGCATTGAAACTGTGTGGTTCAATGTTCAATGGTTCTCTTCTCAAGACTCTTCGAGAAGCTCTAAAATGCTTTTGGGAACTGCTCTAGGCACAAGGCATCACATATTTGTGTGCCATTCTTCAAAGAGGTTTGTGTAATGACAGCTTGATTCTTCAGACTGCCCAAGGGTAAGACTGTCTTATTTTTACTTTTTAAAGTAATTTTGTTCTATTATGTAGTTTGATTATTTTTTTCTGGCAAAGTCCAATCTCAACCATCTTTTATTATTTCCATCTCTTTCCTTATCATTTGCTTTTATTTTGAAGTTTTGGGGAAACATCTTTTAAAGAAGAAAATAAGCTGAATGAAGACATCTGGATCACTTCCATCTCAAAAAAAAAAAAAAAAAAAAAGACAGATTTGGAGCTCATTAAAACAAAACTCTTCAGTTTTCCTATACTGGACTCAATTTTCAGTTGAGACTTCTCAACTCAAAAATGTATTTAGCACCATCACTTTCATGTTCTCTTCATTTTAACCTATTTGAGAGGATGATTAAACATGGTTAGACTTCCTCCTTCTATTAATGAATAGTATTTCTCTCTTTAAAAAGAGAATGCAGGACTTTCACCGCTTGTGAAGAAATGTGTGACTCATATTAGCATTCCCATTGAGAAAAACTTTGAAAAAGGTAAAAGCATCAAAGAGCTGTAGGAAGAGGTAAATTTATGAAATCAAATCTCAGAAAAACTGAGGCATAACTGAGAGTAAATCCCACCTCTCTTTTGCGTTGAAGGCAACTTCCTTTCCTGAAGAAACAGCAGTGAAACTAGAAAGAATCTGAGGACTTAACAGGGTAAGAGAAATTGAAAGCTGTCGGACACAACTGAAGCGACTTAGCAGCAGCAGCAGCAGTTAGAAAGAATCAGGATATGGCACCAGTTAAATGGGTGCCTGGGAGGATCACCCTCAATTGTAAGTGTGCTGGATGCTGAGTTCTGACTTTCTTTTGGTGNGACTTAGCAGCAAGGCAGAAATATTTATTCATCTTATTAGTATTCAGCTATCTTCCCACTTTTTAAATCAGAAAAGATTTTGGATACTATCTGAAACAGGAAAGTAAACAAGATTTCATAAGAAAATATGCTAAATGAAAAAAACCAGTTAATATAAAGATCGTAAGTGCTTAGAGTATTAAAAAGGAAGAAAATAATATTGGTCTCAAGAAATATGTTATCTCTATAGAGACAAAAGAAAAAAATTTCATGCTTTAAGGATACTCTGATACAGAAATATTACTAAAATCCAGAGGGGAGGCAGCTCAATGGCCTGACTCTTCATAGGTGGTTTTAACGAATGACTTTCTCTTTAGGTAGAATACCTCTCTTCTTCTTTTCTTTCATTTTGGTGGTTTTTACTTCCTTAAAATGTCTACCCCTCACTCTCATACCTCTCCCTACCAGATCCTTAGTGGAAGTTCTAAAACCCAGCAGTGGCCTGTTTTCTTCCAACCTGGTTCTGGGGCTCTCCCCCTTGATGATTTAGCTACTTGTTTCACAGACCTGGGGGGAGAAAGGGAGGAGGGGTCCAGCCTCGAGGGTGGAAACGTTTCTCTCTGCGGCTGTTAGACACAGACCAGGAGCCCGGCCCCCCAGACTTCTGAGTGGTGTCCGCCCCCACCACGTGTTCAGGAGCAAAACCCCGCTTCATTGTGCCCTCTCTCTGGCTTCCTCAGAGTCACATTTTCGGGAGCTGTTTCAACGAAACCTCTCATGTTTATCTCAGGGAAACCCTTTATCACAAAAGGAAACTGGAGCCCATGTCTCAACATTTTCTTTGTAAACACAAAGGACTCCTGGAAACCTAAAACAGAATACACAATGAATTCCTTCATTTAGTATACTATTTCTNCGGGAGCTGTTTCAACGAAACCTCTCATGTTTATCTCAGGGAAACCCTTTATCACAAAAGGAAACTGGAGCCCATGTCTCAACATTTTCTTTGTAAACACAAAGGACTCCTGGAAACCTAAAACAGAATACACAATGAATTCCTTCATTTAGTATACTATTTCTTCTGATTCTACCTACATCTCACTTTTGCTCTGAAGTCTTTCCCAACTGCTCCAGAAATGACTTACGCTATCTTCTTCTCAAGATACCGCCTACTATTTGAATGAGTCACTTGTTCTTACCAAGCTGCATTGTGAAGACATCTTTACGCATGTGTCTGTTCATGGCAATGTCTAAAGTTGGCTCTGTGTAGAATTGTGGGCAATACCTAACCACTTAATTTTTTGCATAAAATTTGCTACTTATTCTTTCCATAGAACTGCCTATCAAAGAAGATAGATTTGTCAATTATAGAAGGACACTGTATGTCTAAAATACAGAAGATAAAATATGGCTCAAAAACAAAAGGACAGATTTTCTTAAAAGGAAATGTTAACTCTGGCTGCAAACTGAAATACTGTGAAAATAAAACCCTACCTTTTTAGGAGAATTTAATTTGGAATCTTTACATAAGAAAAGTTACCTGATACTTATATTTATGAATGTACTTCAAGAGTGCATTTTTGCTCTACTGCAGCCAAATCTCTGGTTCTGCTAAGTAAATGCCAGTGTGGATTCCTACACAATTGAATAATGCAAGGATAATTCCTCCCTACTGGATGTCAGAAAAATTAGAACCACAGGAGTGCTGACTCAAGAAGAAAGAAGATGTTTGAATAATATTATAGTCATTGCAAAAAATTGTATCATTAATTAAACCAACTTCCCACACAGTGTCTGATGACCTTGCAGATGAACTCAACACATAAGGAAGGGATAGCTCCAAATTACATGGAATGAAAAGACTTTCCTCCCCTGTTTTAATAAGGGAGTTTAGCTACTGTCCAGAAATACTAAGGACTTTTGTGATCAGTTTTTGTAAGCTTTAGACATTTAAGACTAAGTTGTACCCACTTTTAGCACTAAGAATACAATTTGATCTATTTGTACTACTAAGGCCTTCCATTTCTTGATCTTATGAAATAAAAGAAGTAAAACAATGTCTCTTGTAATTATTGTGTATTTATTTCTACTTTTACAATTTTCTGGAGAAGAAAATGGCAACTCACTCCAGTATTCTTGCCTGGAGAATCCCATGGACAGAGGAGCCTGGCGGGCTACAGTCCAGGGGTCACTAGAGTCAGACACAAGTGAGTGACTTTTACTACTAATACTTAGAATTTTCCGTTTCTGCTTTATAAAGAATTAAGCTATGATAGTTGGCTCTTAGAAAATCATAAATAATGTATTTAAAGGACCCCAATTCCCAATAAAGATGCAATATTGAAAAATATCTGTGCTCTAAATGTTACAGATGCCACTACCATTAATTAGAAGGTAAAGGAGACACAAGAAATAGATGGAAAGACACAAAGAAGGCTAACACAGCATTCTCAGTCCAAGAGAGAGCAAAGAACTAAAAATAAGTTAGAATAGAAGAAGCATGAATTATCTAAACAGTTCAGTAAATTTTGTGAATATAGATCTCACTTTGTTCTCAGATAACAGATCTTCTCAGATACATATGAAAAAAATTTTAAAGGCCATATATTAATATTAGAACAAAAGAAGGCATAAAAAAAAGTTCTAAAAAGTTGAAGAGAAAAGTTTCTGTAACAGCTGTGTCAGGCTATGAATGTACAGTGCCTGCTATGGGCACCAAGGTGCAAGCACAGACCAGGAGCTACACAGATCTCAGGACTGGGGCAACCCAGGTCTTGGATCTCGCNTAAATTTTGTGAATATAGATCTCACTTTGTTCTCAGATAACAGATCTTCTCAGATACATATGAAAAAAATTGTAAAGGCCATATATTAATATTAGAACAAAAGAAGGCATAAAAAAAGTTCTAAAAAGTTGAAGAGAAAAGTTTCTGTGACAGCTGTGTCAGGCTATGAATGTACAGTGCCTGCTATGGGCACCAAGGTGCAAGCACAGACCAAGAGCTACACAGATCTCAGGACTGGGGCAACCCAGGTCTTGGATCTCGTATCTGCTGGCAGAAAACGACATTCTGCCAGCCTTCTGGGGACCTTCCACTGCATCTACTCTGCATTCTGTCCACTGTTTAGAGTGGCTTCTGGAGCTCTCCCCTTACTCCAGATTCCAGATTTCTGGGCTTCCCGGGTGGCTGAGCTGGTAAAGAATCCACCTGCCATACAGGAGACATATGTTTGATCCCTGGGTTGGGAAGATCCCCTGGAGAAGGAAATGGCAACCCTCTCCAGTGTTCTGGCCTGGAGAATACCATGGGCAGAGAGGCCCAGTGGGCAACAGCCCGTGGGTCTCAGAGAGTCGGACACGACTGAATGACTAAGCAGAAGTGTACACATCAGATTCCTAGGACAAATTTCACCTCCTCCCTACAGGGCTGAGGTCACAACTAGAATCACACTTTTCCCCNGAAGATCCCCTGGAGAAGGAAATGGCAACCCTCTCCAGTGTTCTGGCCTGGAGAATACCATGGGCAGAGAGCCCCAGTGGGCAACAGCCGTGGGCCACAGAGAGTCGGACCCGACTGAATGACTAAGCATAAGTGCACATGCCAGATTCCCAGGACAAACTTTCACCTCCTCCCAATAGGGCTGAGGTCACAACTAGAATCACACTTTTCCCTATCACATTCAGATGGTGTCCTAGAAATTCTCAGACCTTGTAAGATCTCAAAGGCTTTAAAGTCCTGCACCATGCTCACTGCCTGTGGCTTCAGGAGTGGTTATTTCTACTTGCCTTGAAACTCAGCTTCCTAAAGCAAAGGCAGACATGGTCTCCTTTATATTTTGAGTCCATAATTCAAATAATGTTTACATATTTGCTTTAGCAATTCTTTCAAAAAAGGTCAAGACACAAAATGTTTAAAAGTTTAACTTACCGTATACGACTCTGTATACTATATACTACTCTTATCCACTTTTGTTCGAAGTTAGCACTCATGTAAACAAAATTATTTTATGGGGGTTCAGTTAAAGGTTAAAGAGAGGTTCTTCAAATCTCATTCTGGTGTTATTTAAAGGGTATCTTTTAAGTAAATCTTTGAAGGTTTTTAATTTTCTCCCAACTAGAAAAATAAGTTTCCATTCAAAGTTACCGTTCAACTGAAATATTTTAAAATACTGTGACTTCAACTGGATGAATTATTTCCACTCCATTTTCACTGGGACCCCTAAATTGTGTTCTCTTTTGAACTCCTGCTGTACCTGTTCTGCCTGTCCCAATCTCAGATACCACCAACTATTTTCTTCCAATTATTCCTAGCCAAGCTCTAGAGAAAGTCACATAAACCTCCTAGGTCATATCCCTACACATTTATGGTTTTTTTTTTTTTTTTTTAATTTTTATTGAGCCGAGTTTTCAGTATTATTCCTCTATCCCCTAACTGGCTTTGTTTTCCATTCCCTAAGGTGGCTCTTACCAACCTTTGACATGGAAAGGCAATTTCTCCCTGGTTATACTTAGTTACCTTTATGAGCTAGCTTCAGAGAGGCTGGACGGGTTCCCACACTCTTTGCCTGTGAGACCTCTCTTCACTTCTGTGTGAGAACACCCCTAACTCTTTGTTCTTTGCAGAACCTTCTGCTTTGCAGCTAGGGAGTTGGTCTGTATTCTGCTCTACCACCAGCGCTGGATTTGGTGCTAGGAATACCCTGCTGGTTCAGTGGTAAAGAATTCGCTGCCAATGCAAGAGATGCAGGTTCAATCCCCTGGAGAAGGGAATGGCTACCCACTCAGGTAGTCTTGCCTGGATAATTCCGTGGACAGAGGGGCCTGGTGGGCTATAGTCCATGGGGCCCCAAAGAGTCAGACATGACTGAGCAACTAACATTTCTTCTTTTAATACATAGATAAGCAATATAGTCTCATTCTCCCTCATTCAAAAGAGACCTGACAGAAAACATCATTGTATATTATAGAGCCAGTCATGCCCTGAAGGGGGAATAGAAAACGTACTGCTCTTTGCACTTCATGAGTGCACCTGGTCAAGGAAGGTGTTGAGACAGGTCTGGACAGTGAAATACAACAGATTCGGGTCAAGTCAGTGCTCAGGATTTTCAAGGGCAAAGGGGGAAAGAAATCATGGAAATGAACAGACTGTTCTGCCCAATCTGCCTTTGTTTCCAGATTGCTATGTTACCTTTCACTGTGGCTCACCTGTAATTCTGGTTGCCCTGGTAGAATTCTGGATAGTTCTCATCCACCTAGTCTCCTTTTAGACCCTCCCCAGTTGCTAGCAGAGTCAGTGGAGCATCTCTGGGTCTTGCCTGAGGGTGGAGAGTCCCCTGTGAGATGGGAGAAGGTATTCCTGCCTCTGGATTCAGTCGAGCTTTTCCTCCTGCTCAAGCTTGCCCCCTTCATTTCTGCACAGACTTACCCTACACACATTTCCCAGTCCAGTTCCTATGGGCAAATCAGTGTGCGAGAGTCCTCCACTGACTGATGAACCCAACTGGATGGAGTTTTAAGGGAAGAATAGATCTGTGAAGGCTGGTGTGCTCGAAGACCTCCCAGTATGCCTTCAGTGGAGCCTATGAAAGCATCAAGAGTGGATCCATAGTGGCAGAGAGACTCGGTCTAGTTCTGAAAAGTCAGTGTTTCAGGAGAAAGAGAGAAGTCATGAGGATTAAAAAAAAAAAAAAAAAAAAGGAGCTCAGACATAAATCCACCCATATAAGATCAATCAATACATGGTGGCAAAGAAACCATGAACATTCAATGGGGATATTCATACAGTTCAGTTCAGTTCAGTTGCTCAGCCGTGTCTGACTCTTTGCAGCACCATGAACCACAGCACGCCAGGCCTCCCTGTCCATCACCAACTCCAGGAGTTCATCCAAATCCATGTCCACTGAGTCGGTGATGCCATCCAGCCATCTCATCCTCTGTCGTTCTCTTCTCCTCTTGCCCCCAATCTTTCCCAGCAACAGGGTCTTTTCCAATGAGTCACCTCTTTGCATCAGGTGCCCAAAGTATCAGAGTTTCAACTTCAACATCAGTCCTTCCAAAGAAAACCCAGGACTGATCTCCTTTAGAATGGACTAGTTGGATCTCCTTGCAGTCCAAGGGACTCTCAAGAGTATTCTCCAACACCACCATTCAAAAGCATCAATTCTTCAGTGCTCAGCTTTCTTTATAGTCCAACTCTCACATCCATAAATTACCACTGGAAAAACCATAGCCTTGACTAGATGGACCTTTGTTGGCAAAGTAATGTCTCTGCTTTTTAATATGCTGTCTAGGTTGGTCATAACTTTCCTTCTAAGGAGTAAGCATCTTTTAATTTCATGGCTGCAATCACAATCTGCAGTGATTTTGGAGCCCCCCAAAATAAAGTCTGACACTGTTTCCACTGTTTCCCCATCTATTTGCCATGAAGTGATGGGACCAGATGCCATGATCTTAGTTTTATGAATGTTGAGCTTTAAGTCAACTTTTCCACTCTCCATTGATATTCATACAATTCATTGTATATTCATACACTCTCTTCAAAAGATGGTGCTGGACACCTGGATGCAAAAGAATGAAACTGGGCCACTACTTTACACCACTAATTCCAAATGGATTAAAGACATGAAAGCAAAATCTGAAATCATAAAGCTCCTGGAAGAAAACAGGTGGTAGCTCCTTGACATGGGTCTTGATGAAGATTTTTTGGATTTGACACCAAACGTAAAGGCAACAAAAGCAGAAACAGACACACCAGATTATATCCAACTAAGAAGGTTCTACACAGCAAAAGAAAATACCAAAAGTATGAAAAGGAAAATTGTAGAATGGGAGAAAACTTATGCAAATCATATAGGGGTTAATATATCCAAAATATATAAAGAACTTCTGTGACTCAACAGAAAAATACTCCAAACAATTGTATTTAAGAATGGGCAGTATTAGGCATAATGAAGAACAAAATAACGCCATTTACCGCAACACAGATGGACCTAGAGGCTGTTATACTGAGTTAAGCAAGTCAGACACTGAAAAAAAAAATCTGAGAGTGCTAATATATGAAATCTAATAAAAAGGGTACAAATGAACTTATTTACAAAACGTAAGTCAAGTTACAGCTAAAGAAGACAAACTTATGGTTGCCAGGGGTAAGGAGGAGAGGGGTAACGTGGGAGACTGAGATAGATATATACACACTACTATATATAAAATAGGTATAAATACATACTGTATAGCATAAGAAACTCTACTCAGTATTCTGTACTCAGTACTCTGGACTATATGGGGGGAAAAACTAAAAAAGAGTGGAGATGTGTGTGTGTGTGTGTGTGTGTGTGTGTGTATAATTGTTTTACTTTGCTGCCCTCTTAAACTAACACACCTCTGTAAATCAACTATGGCCCAATAATTTTTTTTTTAATGAGCAGAGGATTTTGTGAACATTTTTTCATAAATGACATGTATAGATAGCCAATAGGTACCTTAAAGGTGCTCAGTATCACTGGTCATGGAGGAAATGCAAATCAAAATCACAATGATGTATCACCTCATCCCCCTTAGAAGAGCTATTGTCAAAAAAGAAAAAGAAATCGTGAGTGTTGACAAGGATGTAGAGAAAAGGGAACTCAAGTACTATTGGTGTAATGTAAATGGATGCAACCACTATGAAAAGCAATATGGAGTCTCCGCAAAACATTTAAAAATAGAAGTACCACATGATCCAGCAATCTCACCTCTGGGTATGTATCCAAAAGAAACGAAATCAAGTTCTTGAAGAAGTATCTGCTGTCCCACATTCACTGAAGCATTAATCACAATAGTGAAGCCATGAAAGCAATATAAATGTCCATTGGTGTATGAATGAAGAAAGAAAGTGTGATATTTGTATACAATGAAATATTATTTAACCATCCAAATGAAGGAAATCTTGCCATGTGTGACAATATGAACAGACTGAGTGTATTATGCTAAGTGAAATAAGACAGAGAAAGGCAAATACTATATGATTTTACAGATATGTGACATTTAAAAAAACACATACACAAAATTCATAGTTACAGAGTACACATTGGTAGCTGCCAGAGGTAGGGGCTGGAGGGGTGGTCAAAATGGGTGAAGGTGGTCAAAATAAAACAAATTTGTACTGGGGATATAATGTACAGTATGGTGACTATAGCTAATAACTTTATTATATATTTGAAAGCTACTAAGAGAGAAGATCTTAGAAGACCTCATCACAAGGGGGAAAATGCATAAATATGTGTGATGATGGATATTAATTAGACTTATTTTGATGATCACTCCAACATATATATATATATATATATATATACATATATATAATCAAATGATTAGGTCATACACATGCATCTAATATACTCTATGTCAATTACCAGTCAATTCAGTTGCTCAGTTGTGTCCAACTCTTTGTGACCCCATGAATCTCAGCACAGTTCAAAAAGAAATACTATTAACTTTTTTCTTATGCTTAGTGCTTTCTGCATTCTAGGAAATCTTTGCCTAGTCTAAGGTTGCAAAAATCCTTGAATATGTAGTCTGTGAGCTTGAAAATTTTAGTTTTTATAATTAAATTTATGGCCAATGTGAGAGCAATGTTTGGGTGTGGTGTGTATGAATGAGACTGAGTTTTTCCCATATGTGTATATAGTTTTTCCATCAACACCTGTTAGTCTCCTTTTCCCATTAAACCACACTTCTGCCTTTCTCCTTTACCCTCATTTTCTCCCGACGAGTCTTGCTAGCATTTTGTCCATTTTATTACCTTTTTAAGTAGCCAGCTTTTGCCTTTCGTGAGTTATTTATCAGTTTGCTATTTAATTTCCGTATACATTTATTATTTCTTTTCATCTGCTTACTTCGGGTTTACTTTGCTTTCCTCTAAGTAATTTTTTTGAGGTGGTAAATCAGATTTCTTTACTTAGAATTGTCACTGTTTTCTCATATAAGCATTTGAAGGTATGAATACCTCTCTTAGAATTACAGATTTTTAAGGAGGTAATTAAGTAAAAATGAGCTCATTAGAGTGGGCCCTAATCCAATGAAAGGGTCCTTTTAAGAAAAGAATTGGATACCAACAGGCAGCAAGGGAAGTCCATGCAAAGAAACAGGGGAAGACACCACCTATGAGCCAAGTAGAGAGGCCATAGCAAAGACCAACCGTGCTGACACCTTCGATCTTGGACAGCCAGTCTCCAGAACTGGGGCAAGCAAACTTCTGTCATTTAACCCATCAGGTCTGTGGTCCTTTGCAATGGAGTCCCAGCAAACCAAAACATCTTATTTGCTATTATTTCTCATTCAAGTCCACTGTGGTCCGTGTATGAATTCTGTATGATTTCAAGCCTTTGAAATTAATGAAGTTGGTTCTATTACCCAGCTATATTGGTAAATATTTTATGTGTCTTCGCAAAGAAGGTACACCTAGTTATTCAAGCTGTCACAGTAGTGTTGTTCAGATATATATAATTATTTTTCATCTCCATGTTTAATCACTGAGAGAGGAGTGTGAAAGCCTTTAAGTGTGGTAATGGATTTTTCTTTCTGTCTCATGTAAAATGATTTGCTTGTCTGCCCCAGGTACATAATCATCATTATAGTGTTATATGACTTTCTGTTTCCTAAATGGAGGCTTTGTGTCCATAACAATATAACTACAGTGTCTCTTCTATACATTTTCTTGATTCCTCTCAGTGATAAGTGTATGTCTGTATGTGTATAAATCTGTGAGGTGTATATATATATATATATATATATATATAAATCTCAAGCATATGTGATCTCTCTGTATTTGCAGATGAGTGCATGATATTTATATTTTGAAAACTACTGTGTGATTCCCCTTTATAGAATGTGCACTGCCTTTCCATATCTCGGACTTAAACTCTGAAAGTTGCATTTAATTATAAGCCGATGCTCAGGCTTTCTCTCTTGCCATCTGGAACAAATTATTTGAATCATGAATCCCTGAGGCTAATGAGAGTCTGAATACCAACTGACCAATAAGCCAAGAGCTTCTAAGTGAACACAGCCAATATACCTCTGAAGCCCCAGGGCTTATAAAAGCCCAAGTTTCTCCTTTTGATACAGGGAGACTGCTAATGAAGTCAATACAGATACAGGGACCCCTGAAGAGAAGAGGAGTAGTGAGGCACAGATAATAAGAAATAGAAGTACCTTTGTCTTCACAAGGATAAAAAGGCTCAGGAAAGGGATGGTTGGTATAAGAGTTAACGACTTGGGAGGAATCTCTGAGGGGAGAAAAATTTATTTTAAAAACAAGGACAAATATACATCTGTTCTAAAAAGATAGGCAATAACAGTGTGAATTAAAGTTGAGGTTGCCAAAGTCACGTTTTCACATCGACCCTTAGTAAATGACTGCCATGATCTTTCACATATTTTATCTTCTTTCTACATACATTCTATAGTTGATACTAACCTAACAAACTCTGATTATGAATTCTGTGGTCTCTGTAAGGCTCTTTTCAATAAGTAAAGTTTTTGATAGAAATGAAATGCTGTTTCCTTCTGAAAGTTTTTTTTTTTTTAATAGATGTGGCGTGTTTTAGAACCAAATACAACATTAAGTATTGGTGTTCTTCCATTCAATATCTAATAAACGCTCTTAGGTTTCAAGGCTCTACTGAGATTCTCAGAGTCTCTCTCAAATAAATAAAGCATATTCATAAGCTGTAAAATAAGAAAATAATATGCTGGCTGGTGATGTTGTTCTGATGTTATAAAAACTGGAGGAAGACTGCTGATGATGGATGAGGAAAGTTTTCAAAATGGAAAATCGGTAGAAGGTAGCCTTTAAAGAATACAGATTGGAAATTGTATTAAGGGAAAATGTTGAAACACTACAGGAAGGAATTACAAAGAACGGGATCACAAATGAACCAATTACAAGAAGGAAACTGAGGTCATTAGAAGCTCAACTGGATTTGCACACAAAGTCAATGGCTGAGATTAATAAATAATGGTTTTTGAAAAATGGTTGAAGTCAGTACAGAAAAATATCTTAGATAGATAGACTAAGAAAATGACTACTCCAAGAAAAACATGTTTAAGCAGAGGATCTGTATACAAGGGCCTGACCAGAAACAATTAATCTGGTAACTGCTACAAAATTGTTTAAGGAACCACATAGATTATAACAATTCCCCTAGCACTGAAAAACAGTAGCCATTTCTTTAAGTATTATTTAGATGTCTTACTCAGTACTCACTAGGTTGTGCTGCAGTAACAAATGACCCCTAAATTTCTGTAGCCTAGAATAACAGACATTTATTTACCAATTATATTGCAATTTCAAGTCAATAACAATTCCATTACACATCATTTTACTCAAAACTAACGGGGCACATCCTATATGAATAAAGCCAGTCTTGTGGAAGAGGAAATAAATTACAGCAGCTCATATAGCTTCTGCTCAGCCAAGCCTGAGAGTAATGGGTCATCAATTTACCCTCCAACCCTTTGAAGTTAGCCAGGGCGGTAGGATTGCTTTGGCAATGAAGCTGGGGAGAGGTTGCCTGCACTGCACCAGGGACACAGCAATGAAGGCCATTATAAAACAGCATCGGTAAAGACCCTGATGCTGGGAAAGGCTGAAGGCAAAAGGAGAAGGGGGCCACAGACGCTGAGATGCTTAGACACCATCATCAACTCAATGGACGTGAATTTGAGCAAACTCTAGGGGATAACTCTGGACCACAGCCTTGTCTAACTCAAGGAAACTATGAGCCATACCATGTAGGGCCACCCAAGATGGATGGGTCATGGTGGAGAGTTCTGACAAAATGTGATCCACTGGAGAAGGGAATGGCAAACCATTTCTGTATTCTTGCCTGGATAACCCCATGAACACCATGAAAAGGCAAAAAGATATGACACTGAAAGATGAACTCCCCAGGTCGGTGGGTGCCCAATATGTTACTGGAGATCAGTGGAGAATTAACTCCAGAAAGAATGAAGGGATGGAGCCAAAGGGAAAAAAAAAAAAAAAAAAAAAAAANCATGAAAAGGCAAAAAGATATGACACTGAAAGATGAACTCCCCAGGTCGGTGGGTGCCCAATATGTTACTGGAGATCAGTGGAGAATTAACTCCAGAAAGAATGAAGGGATGGAGCCAAAGGGAAAAAAAAAAAAAAGAAAAAAAACCCAGGTGTGGATGTGACTGGTGATAGAAGCAAGGTCTGATGCTGTAAAGAGCAATATTGCACAGGAACCTGGAATGTCAGGTCCATGAATCAAGACAAATTGAAAGTGGTCAAACAGGAGATGACAAGAGTGAACATTGACATTCTAGGAATCAGCAAACTAAAATGGACTGGAATGGGTGAATTTAATTCAGATGACCATTATATCTACTACTGCAGGCAAGAATCCCTTAGAAGAAGTGGAGTAGCCATCATAGTCAACAAGAGTCTGAAATGCAGCATTTGGATGCAACCTCAAAAATGACAGAATGATCTCTGTTTGTTTCTAAGGCAAAATACTCAATATCACAGTAATCCAAGTCTATGCTCCAACCAGTAATGCTGAAGAAGTTGAAGTTGAACAGTTCTATGAAGACCTCCAACACCTTCTAGAACTAACACCCAAAAAAGATGCCCTTTTCATCATAGGGGACTGAAATGCAAAAGCAGAAAGTCAAGAGATACCTGGAGTAACAGACAAATTTTGCCTTAGAATACAAAATGAAGCAGGGCAAAGGCTAACAGAGTTTTGCCAAAAGAATGCACTGGTCATAGCAAATGCCCTTTTCCAACAACACAAGAGAAGACTCTACACATGGACTTCACCACATGGTCAAAACTGAAATCAGACATTATATTCTTTGCAGCCAAAGGTGGAGAAGCCCTATTCAGTCAGCAAAAACAAGACTGGGAGCTGACTGTGGCTCAGATCATGAACTCCTTATTACCAAATTCAGACTCAAATTGAAGAAAGTAGGGAAAACCACTATACCATTCAGGTATGACCTAAATCAAATTCCTTACAATTATACAGTGGAATTGACAAATAGATTTAAGGGATTAGATCTGATAGACAGAGTACCTGAGAAACTATGGATGGAGGTTTGTGACATTGTACAGGAGGCAGTAATCAACACCATCCCTAAGAAAAAGAAATTCAGAAAGACAAACTGGTTGTCTGAGGAGGGCTTACGAATGGCTGTGAAAAGAAGAAACTTGAAAGGCAAAGGAGAAAAGGAAAGATATATGAATGCAGAGTTCCAAAAAATAGCAAGGAGAGATAAGAAAATCTTCCTCAGTGATCAATGCAAAGAAATAGAGGAAANCATTGTACAGGAGGCAGTAATCAACACCATCCCTAAGAAAAAGAAATTCAGAAAGACAAACTGGTTGTCTGAGGAGGGCTTACGAATGGCTGTGAAAAGAAGAAACTTGAAAGGCAAAGGAGAAAAGGAAAGATATATGAATGCAGAGTTCCAAAAAATAGCAAGGAGAGATAAGAAAATCTTCCTCAGTGATCAATGCAAAGAAATAGAGGAAAACAACAGAATGGGAAAGACTAGAGATCTCTTCAAGAAACTTAGAGGTACCAAGGGAACATTTCATGCAAAGATGGGTACAATAAAGGGCAGAAATGGTATGGACCCAACAGAAGCAGAAGATATTAAGACGAGGTGGCAACAATATACAGAAGAACTAAACAAAAAAGATCTTCATGATCCAGATAACCACAATGCTGGATCACTAACTTAGAGCCAAACATCCTAGAATGCAAAGTCAAGTGGGCCTTAGGAAGCATCACTACAAACAAAGCTAGTAGAGGTGATGGAATTTCAGTTGAGCTATTTCAAATCCTAAAAGATGATGCTATGAAAGTGCTGCACTCAATATGCGGGCAAATTTGGAAAACTCAGCAGTGGCCACAGGACTGGAAAAGATCAGTTTTCATTCCAATCCCAAAGAAGGGCAATGACAAAGAATGTTCAAACTACTGCATAATTGCACTCATCTCACACACTAGTAATGCTCAAAATTCTCCAAATGAGGCTTCAACAGTACATGAACCGTGAACTTCCAGATGATCAAGCTGAATTTAGAAAAGGCAGAGGAATCAGAGATCAAATTGCCAACATCCACTGGATCATCAAAAAAGCAAGAGAATTCCAGAAAAATATCTACTTCTGCTTTATTGATTATGCTAAAGCCTTTGACTGTGTGGATCAAAACAAACTGTGGAAAATTCTTCAAGAGATGGGAGTACCAGACCACCTGACCTGCCTCCTGAGAAATCTGTAGGCAGGTCAAGAAGCAACAGTTAGAACCAGATATGGAACAACAGACAGGTTCCAAAGTGGGAAAGGAGTACATTAAGGCTGTGTATTGTCATATTGCTTATTTAATTAACTTCTATGCAGAGTACATCATGTGAAATGCCAGACTGGATGAAGCAGAAGCTAGAATCAAGATTGCCAGGAAAAATATCAATAATCTCAGATATGCAGATGACACCACCCTTGTGGCAGAAAGTGAGGAGAAACCGAAGAGCCTCTTGATGAAGGTGAAAGAGGAGAGTGAAAAAGCTGGCTTAAAACTCAACATTCAAAATCTAAGATCATGGCATCTGGTCTCATCACTTCGTGGCAAATCAATGGGGAAACAATGGAAACAGTGTCAGACTTTATGGGGGGGGGCTCTGAAATCACTGCAAACGGTGTCTGCAACCATGAAATTAAAAGATGCTTGTTCCTTGAAAGAAAAGCTATGACCAACCTAGACAGTATATTAAAAAGCAGAGACATTACTTTGCCAACAAAAGTCCATCTAGTCAAGGCTATGGTTTTTCCAGTAGTCATTTATGGATGTAAGAGTTGGACTATAAGGAAAGCTGAGCACCGAAGAATTGATGCTTTTGAACTGTGGTGTTGGAGAAGACTCTTGACAGTCCCTTGGACTGCAAGGAGATCCAACCAGTTAATCCTAAAGGAAATCAGTCCTGGGTGTTCACTGGAAGGACTGATGCTGAAGCTGAAACTCCAATACTTTGGCTATTGATGTGAATTGCTGACTCATCTGAAAAGACTCTGATGTTGGGAAAGACTGAAGGCAGGAGGAGAAGGGGACGACAAAGGATGAGATGGTTGGATGGCATCACCGACTTGGTGAACGTAAGTTTGAGCAGGTCCTGGAATCGGTGATGGACAGGGAAGCCTAGCATGCTGCAGTCTATTGGGTCACAGAGTCAGACACACAACTGAGTGACCGAACTGAACTGAGAGCTAACGGAGGACAGAGGAGCCTGGAACGAAGAGTCACAACTGGAATAAGGTCACAAAGAGTCAGACACAACTAAGCAACTGACCCACAAAGGGCAACAAAACAGCAGAGTGCTCCCTTTTTCCATCATAATCCCCTACCATTCCATGTTTGTCATGGAATGTAAGAATGAAATAAAACCTTTTGTTAGAAGCACTGGAATTGTTTACTAGGCCTAATAAAGCAGTCCATCATGACTTATACAACCAACTTTGAAGTGAAATTGTGAGATAAAGTAACTCGGTTATGCTGGTGAGAAAGAACCAGCATGAGGACTCAACCCAGGCTCCCTGATTCTAATGGCCTTGCTCAGTCCTACATGTCTCAGGACTGCCACTGAGTTATGAATACATGAAGATTAACCTGCCCGCAGTATACACCTGAGGAAGAGGCCAGATGTCACAGTTCCTGTGTAAGTTAGTGAACAGCAGGGAACTGACTTGGGAGGTCAGTAACAAGAAGACAGAACTGGTACAAAGTCAGAGTGGGCTCTGAGCTTCCCAGGTGGCTCAGTGGGAAAGAATTTGCCTGCCAAAGCAGGAGACGCAGGGAGACTCAGGCATGATCCCTGGGTCAAGAAGATACCCTAGAGGAGGAAATGGCAACTCATTCCAGGATCTGGAAAATCCCATGGATGAGAGGCGGCTACAGTCCATAGGGTCACAAAGAGTTGGACACAACTAAGCACGTATGCATGCAAAGTGGGCTTGAGGTCCAATGTTGGGAGAATGTTAGTGAAACAAACAGAAACTAAAGTGATAATGCAGAAGGTTGGGGACAGGAGATGGTGAGTTCTGTTAACCAAAAGTTGAGGATCATCAAGGTCAGAAATGAAGGCTCCTGGAAGACAGACAGATATGTATAACAAGAGCCACAGGAAGACACTGGGGGCAGAGACTAAACACCAGATGGTTATTCCCATTGAAGTAACAGGTAATACACGACAGTAGGATGAGACAGACACAAACCAGACAAGACAAGTAAGGAAACGGAAGCAGGGCGCATCATTTGGGAACAGGAAACACCCATACAAGTACAGGAGCCAAGAGCAGAGAACGAGAGTCCAGAGTTTATGGATTGTGGAGAAAAAAGCACCTAAAAGACTTAAGGACACCTGAGCATCGGGTCATGATTATGAAGTTATTGGTCACTTCATGGGGAAGGAAAAGAATATCCATTTGTTGATATTCACACTGGCCTTCAAAATAAATCTGAGAAAAGGTAAGATCATGAAATGAAGCCAAGAATGAGCCTAATAAACAGGGAACAGTATTTAATGGATTAATACCATGGGTGAGCTATACCCTGAGTTCTATGCTTTTAAGCTGTTACCAAGAAAAAAGAAAAAAAACTATTTTCATAAGATCATTTACAAGAAAGAGAAATTAATTACTTAGAAGCTGCATGGCCTATCAATAAATATAATAACTCTCTCCTATGACTCTTCTTTTCCAAATTACGGTATATTATGACAAACAATACTCTCAACAACATGCTTAGGAAAAAATAATCATTTCCATAGTTCTTGTTGCCGCTCAACCTTCAAAATAAACTAATATTAATAGCATCCCACCAAGAAAACAATACAGAACAATTATTGGAGTGGGTAACTCAAGATATTTATTTGCCATCCTTTCATTTGAGTCTTAGCTAGCTTAGTTTTTGCTTTTTGTTTCTTTTTTTCTTTTAGGNAATACTCTCAACAACATGCTTAGGAAAAAATAATCATTTCCATAGTTCTTGTTGCCGCTCAACCTTCAAAATAAACTAATATTAATAGCATCCCACCAAGAAAACAATACAGAACAATTATTGGAGTGGGTAACTCAAGATATTTATTTGCCTTCCTTTTATTTGAGTCTTAGCTAGCTTAGTTTTTGCTTTTTGTTTCTTTTTTTCTTTTAGGAAAAGGAGGATAAATGTAATTAGAGGGAAGGATATGGAGAGCAAGTTCAGTTCAGTTCTCAGTTGTGTCCAACTCTTTGAGACCCCACGAATAGCACCACACCAGGCTTCACTGTCCATTACCAACTCCTGGAGTCTATCCAAACCCATGGCCATCAAGCCGGTGATGCCATCCAGCACTCTCATCCTCTGTTGTCCCCTTCTCCTCCTGCCCCCAATCCTTCCCACCATTAGGGTCTTTTCCAATGAGTCAGCTCTTTGCATCAGGTGGCCAAAGTATTGGAGTTTCAGCTTCAATATCAGTCCTTCCAATGAACACCCAGGACTGATCTCTCCCAGGATGGACTAGCTCGATCTTCTTGCAGTCCAAGGGACTCTCAAGAGTCTTCTCCAACACCACAGTTCAAAAGCATCAATTCTTCGGTGCTCAGCTTTCTTCACCATCCAGCTCTCACATCCATACATGACCACTGGAAAAGCCATAGCCCTGACTAGATGGACCTTTGTTGGCAAAGTAATATCTCTGCTTTTAAATATGCTACCCAGGTTGGTCATAACTTTCCTTCCAAGGAGTAAGTGTCTTTTAATTTCATGGCTGAAATCAAGTGAGAGAGGGTAAAAGACAGATATTCCAGAAGAAAGGAAGGATAGAAAGTTCAGGTTGTTGTTGTCTTCCAGTCATGTCAAGCTCTCTGAGACCCCATGGACTGCAGCACTCCAGGCCTCCCTGTCCCTCACCATCTCCCAGAGTTTGCCCAAGTTCATGTTCATTGCATCAGTGATGTCATCCAGCCATCTCATCTCTGTCGTCCCCTTCTCTTTCTGCCCTCAATCTCTCCCAGCATCAGGGACTTTTCTAATGAGTCAGCTGTTACATCAGATAACCAAAATACTGGAGTTTTGGCTTCAGCATCAGTCCTTCCAGTGAATATTCAGGGCTGATCTCCCTTAAGATTGATCCCCTTGCTGTCCAAGGGACTTTCAGGAGTCTGCTCCAGCACCACTGTTAGAAGGCATCAATTCTTCGGTGCTCTGCCTTCTTTACAGTCCAGCTCTCACAAACGTACATGACCACTGGGAAGACCATAGCTTTGACTCTACAAACCCGTGTTGGCTGGCTAATGTCTCTGCTTTTCAACACACTTTGTAGGTTTGTCATCACTTTACAACCAGGAAGCAATCATCTTCTGATTTCATGGAAAGTACAAGGCAGAGGGCTGTTAGCTTCACAGCTTGAGTGGCAAGAAAAAGACGGCAACAGTGGCCAATATGCAAAATGGCCAGGTTAACCTTACCAAGAGAGGGTTACTCATTCTCTTACACAAAGGAGACATGAGTGTATGTTCAAATATCCAGTGGCCTATATAGATACAGAAGACAAAGCTAAAGCAGAACAAGTCCAATGAGTCAAACTTCTCGATAAATTGTTTACCCAACGAATATAGGGACCTAGCGGCTGCTGAAGGAATTAAATAAGCTTGATTCTTCTTCCTGAAACACATGAATCTTATCCTGGCAAATGAAATACAAGATAGGATTACAATGAAGGTATTGGAATCCCTCCGGAAGGTGGAATTTGAAAGCGTTAGGCAAGTTACTAATCTTAGGGAACCAATGTCTGCTTTCCTGGCCCACATGTTGAGCACCTGTGTTTTGTTTTGTTTTTCCATGATTTGCATCTAGAGTTTCCCCATCTTGTATCACTACATCTCAGAACAACAACAAAATTTCAATGGGCCCCAAAATAAGTGCGGAAATAATTCACATGATCTCCCAGCCCCCAAGAGATTGGCAATGCTTTCCGCACCATAAGCACCAGGAACAGTGTGATGTGGGAGGAGAGGGGAAGGTGGATCTGCCATTGTAATTATCACAACAGCTGAATGCCTAGATTCCAAAAATAGGCCACGTTCTGTTGCAAGCAGGTGCCACCTTTAACCTAGCAGTTCCCGGCTCCCCCGCGGATACTGAGACTGAAATGTAATGGTGCCAAGTTGCCATCAGTATCTCCTTTTAATGTATTTTGGAGAAGCAAGAGCAGTCTCATGCAGGAAGATGAGAGGAGGCCCTTGGAAACTGCTCAAAGCTACTTATTAAAGGAAGCAGCAGAGATAATTAAAAGTAATTTTGCCAAACTCCAAAAGGGCACTGAACAAAACACGAAGGTGTGGGAGCAAATCAAATTCTGCTCTTAGCAGAAACCCAACCACGCAGCTATTTCCAGAAAAGGAAGGAGTTCTCTAGGTGGGTCCAAACCACACACAGTCAGAGAGAGCATCATTGTTTTTTAAATATAAATAAATAGTAATTCCAGCAACTTTCTACAGAAAGGAGGTTGCAAGGTATGCTGACTGTGGAAAGTAGAGAGGGGAAAACTCAAAGATAGCATCTGATTGACAGGCAAATAAATATTTCTGTTAGGTGTCAAGTCAGGTTAACAGAAAATGAACCTGGAGACTTAAGGTACACATCAAAATGACTGGAAGGGCAGAAAGCATTAAAAAACTGATTGTGGCAGTTGTGGCCTCAGTAGAATTGACACAAAGTTCCTTCAATATGCCTTTTACATCCTTAGCCACACCACTTATTCCAGCTTTATTTATCAGCCAGTAAGCAGACACAGAGCGAAGGAGACTAGGAGACGCGTGGGCACTGGTGGGGTAGGGGCCGGTGCAGCGCAGGCAGGAAGACAGAGCAGAGAAGGCATGGGGTGGGGTGTGTCCATTGAATCTCAAAATATCCCGCATTTCCTGTTCCCTCTGACACGTTCACCTCCCCACCTCTGTTCTCACAGAAGGATTCCTCCAAGATGGTGTGTACTACACACACACGTGTGTGAACACACTGATGAAGCCTTTACTCTTGGTCTCTTTCTAATGTGTTTTAATTTTGCTGCATGGACAGCACACTCTTGTGTGGTATTTGTTGTTGCGGTTCAGTCGCTAAGTCGTATTTGACTCATTGCAACCACATGGATTATAGCCCATCGGGCTCCTCTGTCCATAGTAATTTCCAGGCAGGAATACTGGAGTGGGTGGCCACTTCCTTCTCCAGGGGTGCTTCCTGGCCCAGGGATGGAACCTGCATTGCTTGTATTGGCAGATTCTTTATTGCTGAGCCACCAGGGAAGCCCCACGTTGTATTTACTGCCTCCTACAAAGCCAAAGAACACGTTTGTCTATCTTATGGTCTCCATTTCTACTTCAGTTCAGTTGCTCAGTCGTTTCCAACTCTTTGCGACCCCATGAATTGCAGCATGCCAGGCCTCCCTGTCCATCACCATNAACTGCATTGCTTGCATTGGCAGATTCTTTATTGCTGAGCCACCAGGGAAGCCCCACGTTGTATTTACTGCCTCCTACGAAGCCAAAGAACATGTTTGTCTATCTTATGGTCTCCATTTCTACTTCAGTTCAGTTGCTCAGTCGTATCCAACTCTTTGCGACCCCATGAACTGCAGCATGCCAGGCCTCCCTGTCCATCACCATCTCCCGGAGTTCACTCAAACTCACATCACTCTCTTAATAAGCTCAGGCTACTGTCACAGAATACGAACCATACACTAGGGGCCTAAAAACCACACAGACTTCTTCCTCACAGTTCTGGAGCCAGAAATTGAGGATAGAGGCNACTGCAGCATGCCAGGCCTCCCTGTCCATCACCATCTCCCGGAGTTCACTCAAACTCACATCACTCTCTTAATAAGCTCAGGCTACTGTCACAGAATACGAACCATACACTAGGGGCCTAAAAACCACACAGACTTCTTCCTCACAGTTCTGGAGCCAGGAATTGAGGATAGAGGCGCCTGTGGATGGAGTGTCTGGCAGGAGCCTATTTCCCGCTAAAAGATGGCCCTCTTTTTGCTGTGTCCTGACAGAAGGGGCCAGGGAGCTGTCTGGGGGCTTTAATATCACTCATGAGGAAACCACTCTCATGATGTAATCACCTCCCAAAGGCCCCCCGTCTAACACCATCACTTTGGGGGTTAGGTTGCAACACAAGGCTTCTGATGGAAGACGCAGACAGACTCCAGAATAAATACCCTCTTCGAGCCATATGCTTTTATATTCATTCAGGTCCATTTAGAAAACTGGAACAGAACACACCAGTTATTTGAACAGAGATAAGTTAATACCAACAAAATGAAAACAGGATACAAAGTTAACTACTTGACTGAGATGGTATGAGAGAGCCCTGTTCTACACTGAGGCAGCAACCATCCAGCGTAGGAGTCCACCGCTCTGTGGGATTTATTTCCATGATGCGCACTAACTAGCCTGTGGGAAGAGTGGTCAGAGATACAGGGGACTGGCAAGACTGAGGATTACTCCTGTTGACTAGTGGCCACACATTGCCAAGGTTCCAGCTGTAGCTTCTCATTCCCATGGGCTGATACACACTTTGCTTTCTCTCCTGTAAGAACTATGGCCTGTGGCATCAGAGCAGGTAACTGAAGATAAGACCACAGAACATCAGACCTATGGAAGGGTATTGTGGTTGTGGTAGCAGCAGTGGTGGTTTAGACCTTAGTCGTGTCTGACTCTTTGCGACCCCAAGGACGCCAGGCCCATCTGTCCCTCACCATCTCCCAAAGTTTTCCCAAGTTCATGTTCATTGCATCAGCAATGCTATCCAGCCATCTCATCTTCTGACACCCTCTTCTCCTTCTGCCCTCAGTCTTTTCCAGCATCAGGGACTTTTCCAATGAGTCAACAGTTCACATCAGATGACCAAAATACTGGAGTTTCAGCTTCAGCATCCAGTGAGTATTCAGGGTTGATTTCCTTTAAGACTGACTGGTTTGATCTCCTTGTTGGCCAAGGGACTCTCAGAAGTCTTCTGCAGACCACAGTTTGAGGTCTTTAGTTCTCATGTTCTTTATGGCCCAGCTCTCATAACTGTACATGCCCACTGGGAAGACCATAGCCTTGATTATATGGACCTTTGTCAGGAGAGTAGTCTCTTCTTTTCAACATACTGTCTATGTTTGCCATAGCTTTCCTGCCAAGAAGCAAACCTCTTCTAATTTTATGGCTGCAGTCATTATCTGCATTGATTTTAGAGCCCAAGAAGAAGAAATCTGGCACTATTTCCACCTTTTCCCCCCTTTTATTTGCCATAAAGTAATGGGGGCCCACCTAATTCCACTCTACTGGAGCAGAGAGGTCCCTTCTCAAGTCTGCAGCTGGATGGGTACATGAGAAGAGGATAAAGTGTTGGTTCCTCCCCAGTGTACGAGCTGGGAAATCCCATGACCACCACCAAAGAAGAAGTCATCTTTTTGTACCCTTTACCACTTTATATACCCTTTGCTGCTGCTGCTAAGTCGCTTCAGTCGTGTCCAACTCTGTGCAATCCCATAGAGGGCAGTCCACCAGGCTCCCCTGTCCCTGGGATTCTCCAGGCAAGAACACTGGAGTGGGTTGCCATTTCCTTCTCCAGTGCATGAAAGTGAACACTGTAAGTGAAGTCACTCAGTCGTGTTGGACTCTTAGCGACCCCATAGACTGCAGCCCACCAGGCTCCTCTGTCCATGGGACTGTCCAGGCAAGAGTACTGGAGTAGGGTGCCATTGCTTTCTCTGTTATATACCCTTTACCACTCATAAAAATGATCATATTTGTGTTTGGAGTGCTTTTTGAGGAGCTCCCACTCATTCATATCTTATTCATTAATTCATACACGAATCGAGATCCTGCCCTGTCTCAAGAGAAATAAGCCAGGATGAGACAGAGGAAACATGCCCATACTACAAATTCAGTTCTGGGACTAGCCCTTAAAGGAAGAATTAAAAACTCTCCTAAGGGCCCCAAATGGTAGTTTTTCATAACAATTTCACAGTAACCAAGCTCTTGTGTCTAATTTATAGAAGTATTAGTGAATTTGCATTCTCATGCCTGAGTAACCAGAATATTTTCTCTAGGTAGATTGAGGGAGATTATGGTTCAAAATAGCCACCCTCCCTCCAACCTTCGTAGGGGTAATCCAGTTCTCTGACTGATGCTGTTCAACTCATTCACATGATTTGTTTTTTCCTCTGGGATCTTAGTAGATGTGATACAGTTAAATCTTGAAACACATTTCAGAGTTGGGTTGGCTATTCTGCCATCACAATGAGAAGTGCTTTCCTGGTGTAGCTGCTGCTTTTCAGCCAGAACAAATTCTGTGGGGCAGATCTGAGTCAAACTCACAGGGAGAAGTAGTTCCAAACAGACCCACAAGTGGAAACAGAGTCAATCCCCTGAGGCCAGCCTGTGAAGAACCTGAGCCACCCCATTTGGTTAAAAAAGACTCCATTTTATTTATTTATTTTTTAATTTTATTTTTTAGTTTGTTTTGCTTTACAATACTGTATTCGTTTTGCCATACNCCTGTGGATGGAGTGTCTGGCAGGAGCCTATTTCCCGCTGAAAGATGGCCCTCTTTTTGCTGTGTCCTGACAGAAGGGGCCAGGGAGCTGTCTGGGGGCTTTAATATCACTCATGAGGAAACCACTCTCATGATGTAATCACCTCCCAAAGGCCCCCCGTCTAACACCATCACTTTGGGGGTTAGGTTGCAACACAAGGCTTCTGATGGAAGACACAGACAGACTCCAGAATAAATACCCTCTTCGAGCCATATGCTTTTATATTCATTCAGGTCCATTTAGAAAACTGGAACAGAACACACCAGTTATTTGAACAGAGATAAGTTAATACCAACAAAATGAAAACAGGATACAAAGTTAACTACTTGACTGAGATGGTATGAGAGAGCCCTGTTCTACACTGAGGCAGCAACCATCCAGCGTAGGAGTCCACCGCTCTGTGGGATTTATTTCCATGATGCGCACTAACTAGCCTGTGGGAAGAGTGGTCAGAGATACAGGGGACTGGCAAGACTGAGGATTACTCCTGTTGACTAGTGGCCACACATTGCCAAGGTTCCAGCTGTAGCTTCTCATTCCCATGGGCTGATACACACTTTGCTTTCTCTCCTGTAAGAACTATGGCCTGTGGCATCAGAGCAGGTAACTGAAGATAAGACCACAGAACATCAGACCTATGGAAGGGTATTGTGGTTGTGGTAGCAGCAGTGGTGGTTTAGACCTTAGTCGTGTCTGACTCTTTGCGACCCCAAGGACGCCAGGCCCATCTGTCCCTCACCATCTCCCAAAGTTTTCCCAAGTTCATGTTCATTGCATCAGCAATGCTATCCAGCCATCTCATCTTCTGACACCCTCTTCTCCTTCTGCCCTCAGTCTTTTCCAGCATCAGGGACTTTTCCAATGAGTCAACAGTTCACATCAGATGACCAAAATACTGGAGTTTCAGCTTCAGCATCCAGTGAGTATTCAGGGTTGATTTCCTTTAAGACTGACTGGTTTGATCTCCTTGTTGGCCAAGGGACTCTCAGAAGTCTTCTGCAGACCACAGTTTGAGGTCTTTAGTTCTCATGTTCTTTATGGCCCAGCTCTCATAACTGTACATGCCCACTGGGAAGACCATAGCCTTGATTATATGGACCTTTGTCAGGAGAGTAGTCTCTTCTTTTCAACATACTGTCTATGTTTGCCATAGCTTTCCTGCCAAGAAGCAAACCTCTTCTAATTTTATGGCTGCAGTCATTATCTGCATTGATTTTAGAGCCCAAGAAGAAGAAATCTGGCACTATTTCCACCTTTTCCCCCCTTTTATTTGCCATAAAGTAATGGGGGCCCACCTAATTCCACTCTACTGGAGCAGAGAGGTCCCTTCTCAAGTCTGCAGCTGGATGGGTACATGAGAAGAGGATAAAGTGTTGGTTCCTCCCCAGTGTACGAGCTGGGAAATCCCATGACCACCACCAAAGAAGAAGTCATCTTTTTGTACCCTTTACCACTTTATATACCCTTTGCTGCTGCTGCTAAGTCGCTTCAGTCGTGTCCAACTCTGTGCAATCCCATAGAGGGCAGTCCACCAGGCTCCCCTGTCCCTGGGATTCTCCAGGCAAGAACACTGGAGTGGGTTGCCATTTCCTTCTCCAGTGCATGAAAGTGAACACTGTAAGTGAAGTCACTCAGTCGTGTTGGACTCTTAGCGACCCCATAGACTGCAGCCCACCAGGCTCCTCTGTCCATGGGACTGTCCAGGCAAGAGTACTGGAGTAGGGTGCCATTGCTTTCTCTGTTATATACCCTTTACCACTCATAAAAATGATCATATTTGTGTTTGGAGTGCTTTTTGAGGAGCTCCCACTCATTCATATCTTATTCATTAATTCATACACGAATCGAGATCCTGCCCTGTCTCAAGAGAAATAAGCCAGGATGAGACACAGAGGAAACATGCCCATACTACAAATTCAGTTCTGGGACTAGCCCTTAAAGGAAGAATTAAAAACTCTCCTAAGGGCCCCAAATGGTAGTTTTTCATAACAATTTCACAGTAACCAAGCTCTTGCGTCTAATTTATAGAAGTATTAGTGAATTTGCATTCTCATGCCTGAGTAACCAGAATATTTTCTCTAGGTAGATTGAGGGAGATTATGGTTCAAAATAGCCACCCTCCCTCCAACCTTCGTAGGGGTAATCCAGTTCTCTGACTGATGCTGCTCAACTCATTCACATGATTTGTTTTTTCCTCTGGGATCTTAGTAGATGTGATACAGTTAAATCTTGAAACACATTTCAGAGTTGGGTTGGCTATTCTGCCATCACAATGAGAAGGGCTTTCCTGGTGTAGCTGCTGCTTTTCAGCCAGAACAAATTCTGTGGGGCAGATCTGAGTCAAACTCACAGGGAGAAGTAGTTCCAAACAGACCCACAAGTGGAAACAGAGTCAATCCCCTGAGGCCAGCCTGTGAAGAACCTGAGCCACCCCATTTGGTTAAAAAAGACTCCATTTTATTTATTTATTTTTTAATTTTATTTTTTAGTTTGTTTTGCTTTACAATACTGTATTCGTTTTGCCATACATTGACATGAATCAGCCACGAGTGTATATGAGCTCCCAGTCCCGACCCCCTCTCCCCCCTCCCACCCCACACCATCTCCCTGGATCATCCCCATGCATCAGTCCCAAGCATCCATTTTAGAGTTCTGAGGAAAGAGTCTTTGGGAATCCCCTAACCTCACTCCACCACCTGCGAGCCATTACATTCAGGACTTATGACCTGCTCGGGAAATTCGAATTAAGCCCGGGAAAGGGGAACCAATCAGAACCCGTGGCCAGCCTGGGAAATGAAAACCAATTAGAACCCAACACCTAACCCTTCCACAGAAGGTAACCAATTAGACGTCTCCCAACCCAGAAACTCCCGTTTTTCAAATTTTTCGCGCGAGAATACCCTACATAAGCAATGAAACCTAGAGTTAGAGGCTCCTCCCTACAGCCACTGCATCGGTGTTGGTGGGAGCCCCAGCTCCAGCTTGGTAATAAAGACTCTCTTGCTTTTGCATCGGATATCGGCTCCCTGGTGGTCATTGGGAGATTTTGCGACTCGGGCATAACACCTTCAGGGGCCACACACAGCCTACTCTCAGGCACAAAAGGAAGAATAAGTAAACACTGGCATAAGTGGTGATGGGGGCCCTTGTTACACAGCGTTAGAGAGGCAGTAGCTGCAGGCCCACAGAGCTGCTGGGAAGCCAGGTCATAAGGAGAACGGTATTTGACAAGCCCAGAAGTAGATCAGGCAGGATCAGCTAAACTGAACATTTCATAACTTAATCACGGCCTCCCTGACACATCCATCCACTGACAGAAATGGTCATATGGATGATACAAGATTATCTGAAGTAAGGGCCTATATTCCTTGTCCCTCATATGTATTTGAGGGGACTGTCATGGCTCATATCAAACATTCCTTTTCCCCCTATGATTCCATGGCAGACCAACTCTTCTGATGAGTAACTATTTCTTTAAACATGTTTATTCTAAAACAGATTTTATATATATAAGAACTACAGATGGGAAGTCCATTCTGTTTCTTTGAGGCAACTTTGTACGTATCGATCTTATTCTCAAATACGTAGGCAATTTTAATACCAGAAATACTGCCAGGACCATATATATTCTATTCTGTATGGATAAAGAGACTACAGTTTAGAAAAATTAACTGACTCATTCAAAATCATCATGTTACCAAAGTACGGATTTAAGACTTCTAGATTAGTACGTAAAATAGTGAAGAATAAACCTGACTCCACGTTAGATCTGCTCCTTTCACTTCCGCCTTTGTGCTTTCTCGCGTGTCCTTAGTCACACTGGTTCTGCACCTTTTGTAAAAGAATATTGCCTACAGCCTGAAAAATACAGGCTAGCCTATTCTCAGGGCTTTAGGAAGCCATTTCTAGAGAGACAGAAAGTCACAGAACAGAGAATAACATGTGTCACATTGGAGATTTAGAGGAACACGGAGACCTGACCTAGGTGGGCAGACAAAAGAACAAAGGATTCTGACACAAAGAAGTTTGCACCAACCAACCCCTCCATGCCCCTCCCTCACCTTGCCTTTAAAAGTGCTTTCCTGGGACTCTTCTGTTTGTCCAGCGGTTAAGACTTTTCCCCCCTCTCCCTGCCTCACAAGGCAAGGGGTGTGGGTTCAATCCCTGGATTGGAAGCTAAGATTCCACATGCTTTGGGGCCCAAAACCCAGAACATAAAATGGAAGTAATATTGTAACAGATTCAATAAGGACTTCAAAAGTTGTCCACAGGAAAAACCTCCTCAAAAAATCAAAAAGTGCTTTGGTCAAAGCTTCTGAAGAGCTCAGGGTTTTAGGGGCAAAAGCCACCCATCTCCTGTACTGGCCTTGCCTCTCTCTGCTCCAAACTCTGACATTTCAAGCCTGCCATCAGTAACAGTAATTCCAACACAACCCCACTCTCTTTCACACTGAATGTATCTTTTTAAAGTTCTGAAAATCCCTTTTATAATGTTAAGCCAGTTTTAAATCAGGAAAAAGCAACTGTATAGTTTAAACCAGTATTCTTCAAAGGACACTTTAGAAGAAGGTAATCATAGATGTAGAAAGACTTGGATGTGTATGAGAATGTATGGCATATCCAAAGCCCTTCCTTAATCCCAGAAACAATAACGCTGCTATCAGCAACAAACTCAAAATACACAAATAATTATACTTTATGAAACAAGAAATGTCTCAATCCAGCAGTGAGCTGGCATCAGAGCATCAAATTAAATTTTGCAAAATAATTAAGTCGCTTAATGCTTTGAAAGGTCAATTTGCAACTGGCATTTTGATGGATGTCTTGGGTAATACAAATACAGGTTTGGGCTGGAATGAAGTCTGGCTGCACAGGTCCACTGACAGGGGGATAAACATGTCTCCCTGGACATCCAAAGGCCTGGGTCTCAGCCTTCTGCTCTGTCACTAGGCAGCTTTGTGACCTTCTCATGTTATTTTCTCCTTGGAGTTTGAGTCTTCATGTGTGTGCAATCAAGATGATAGGTTGAAGAACCATTAGCTCCTTTAGTTTGGTGACTCTTTGATGCCACATTTAAGGAATAAAATCCAGTAAACACTTGTTCTATCATTTCCCTTGTACTAAATGATCTATTCTGTTCCTGTCCACGGTTATGTGAATTTAATATTTTAAACCACCCTATTACATTGCTAAAATCTTGCTTCTATAAAGGAAAAGAAATGACAGCTCAAACAAAATCATGTTAAGGTTAAAATTTGGATATGAGACGATTAAAATTCAGACTTAAAGATTAGTGTCCTTTTCAATAACAGGAGTCACTGAGAAAGCACAGTATTTTAAAGGGTGAAAATCTAGGAGACGGACCATGAAGAAGAGATACAGATGGAAAATACAGCTGCAAAGACATGGCTTGATCTCCAGATATATGAAATTTCTAGTTTGAGTTTAATTTCATCCACATATAGACAGGAGTGTTTCTCTCCTGTTCCATTTACCATATTTAAGAATACCGCTAAAAGAAACAGAGTTACTTAAATAGCTCTCATGAAGAAAATACAGATTTATTATTAGACAAAAATATATGCTTTTTCCTCCAGAAATGAATGGGATATGAAACACAAAAATAATAAGAAAAATCCTTTCCATTCACACACAAATAACAGTAGGAAAAATTCACTTACCAGAAATTTCAGAGAACAGATAAAATCTATTTGTTTCAGTGTTTTGTCTTAAAATATTGACTGAGGATTCAATTCAAGCAGCTTAATTACATCCTTCCAGAGAAACCTATATGCAGGTTCAGGAAGCAACAGTTAGAACTGGACATGGAACAGCAGACTGGTTCCAAATAGGAAAAGGAGTACGTCAAGGCTGTATATTGTCACC
>SJYA01003012.1:0-34735 GCA_006410615.1 Neotragus moschatus | reverse complement strand
TGATGGACAGGGAGGCCTGGCATGCTGCGATTCATGGGATCGCAAAGAGTCGGACACGACTGAGCAGCTGAACTGAACTAACTGAACTGTGCCACCTTCACACTCAACTCTCCTTGGGGCAGAGCTGCCACTTGGGGGAAAAGAAAAAAAGTCTTCCATCTATGCGCACAGGGTCACTTCAGTAGTCTTCAATTCTTTGCAATCTTAGACTGTGGCTGGCCAGGTTTCTCTGTCATGGACGGGGTTTCTCCAGGCAAGAGCACTGGAGTATACTGGCCCATACTGGTTTCCATACCCTTCTAGAGCACTACATTTCCTGCTGCCCTAGCCACCAACTTCCCTGAGTACCTGGTGCTGTGAGAACCCCTGCAATCTAAGCAGCTGCACTACTTCCACACCTGGCCCTCACAGGGGCAAATCCAAGTCCTCTAGGGCAGCCTCAGGAGCAAACCCCAGTGATGCCCCACATGCAGAAGTGGAAATAAAACCACGATTGAAACCCAGGGCCAGTGTGGCTAAGGAAGAAGACCCAAAACCTTCCNAACCCCTGCAATCTAAGCAGCTGCACTACTTCCACACCTGGCCCTCACAGGGGCAAATCCAAGTCCTCTAGGGCAGCCTCAGGAGCAAACCCCAGTGATGCCCCACATGCAGAAGTGGAAATAAAACCACGATTGAAACCCAGGGCCAGTGTGGCTAAGGAAGAAGACCCAAAACCTTCCCACTAGCTGTACAAGTTGCAGATTAAATCCACACGACCAACTAGGCAGACTCTGTGTCTTTGGAATATATATATAAGGCCATTGAGAGCTCCCACAAAACAAAATGCACCAGTTCTGATAGCTGTGAACATTGGAGGCAAGAACACACAGGAGTTGGACCAGATTAGAATCTGAGCTGCCCCCAGGGCAGGTCCACAGATCAGCACAGTGCTGGAGGGCATCTTAGGGAGGTAAGGTGGACTGTGCCTCCCAGGGAGAGAAAGGACTCTGACAGCAGTGACTCAAGAAAAACATTTAGCATTCTAATGTTTTGACTTGTTCTGTAGAATCTTTTGGACTTTTTTCTTTCTCTTTTTCCTTTTTCCCCTACTCTGTGGTAGTTGGTGATTTTATTGGCACTGTGAAATCTAATTAAGCTTTTGAGATTTTTTTTTTCTTTTTTTTCACAGTCACATTTTTTATTGCTGTTATAAACCTCTGTTTCTATGTTGGGTTCTTGCAGTTCTGGGGAGTTTTTTTTTCACTTTAAAAAAATTTTTAAGCCTATTATTATTTTTCTACATTTATTCCTTTGTTTGCTTTTTCCCTTGTAGTTAATCTTTAATGTATATAAATCTTCATCTACCTCTATTTAACTTTGTATATCTATTCTTTCTTTCTTTTCTTTCTTTCCTTTACTCTCAACATATTTGTTAGTTTTATTTTCATTGCCTTATTCCCCAATTAGTGCTTTGCTTTAGTTTTGTTTTCCAGTTTGAGCTTTAGTTAGTTTTGTTCTGGCAGGTATAATTTTTGGTTTCCTTTGTTCACCAGGTCAATCTATTTGACTTTATTTTTGTTGGACTGCTTTGATTTTGCTCATGGGTATATATGTATATGTGTATATGCCATTGTTTTAGTTATTATTTGCCTGTTATGTAACTGCCATTTGTCTGGGGTTCATCTTTGGTTTCTCATTTTTGGATATTTGTTTTAATCTCACTTAATGCCATAAGAAATCACTTGTGGAATATTCGTTCCTGACTAGAGATCAAGCCCTGAACCTTTGGAGTGAGAGCACTGACTCCAAGACCCTAGGCTACCAGAGATTTAATCCTAGGGAGTATCAAACAGTGAGAACTCACACAAAGGAAACCACTTGAATACAAGACTAGGCATCCCCAACCACCAGTAGCATCCTCCGAAGATTGCCTTATCTAAACAACAAACAAAACAAAACTACAAACCCAGTCATCAGCAGACAGGATTACCACCTCATTCAGCCTTGAAACAAACACACAGACAAAAACTCAGCACAAATCTCACCCTATAGGAAGCTTACACAAACCACTGGACAGACCTTAGGAGGGCAGAAACCAAAAGAAAGAATGAATTCAACCTTGAAGTCTGTGAAAAGGAGACCTCAAATGCAATAAGTTAAAAAACAATAATGAAAAGGCAGAAAAATAGTACACATATGAAGGAACAAACTAGAAACACAGAAGTTCAAACAAATGAAGAGGAAATAGGCAAACTACCTGAAAAAGAATTCAGAATAATTACAATAAAGATGTAAAAATAATTGAAAACAAAATGGAGAAAATGCAAGACTCAATCAACAAAGGCCTAGAAGAATTAAAGAATAAACATACAGAGACAAACAACACAATTACTGAAATTAAAAATACTCTAGAAGTAATCAATAGCAGAATAGCTGAAGCAGGACAACAAATGAGTGAGCTGGAATATAAAATGGTGGAAATAACTTCTGAAGAGCAGAAGAAAATAAAAAGAATGAGAAGAACTGAGGATAGTCTCAGAGACCTCTGGGACAATATCAAACACACAAACATTTGAAAGATAGAGGTCCCAGAAGGAGAGGAGAGAAAGAAAGGGTATGAGAAATTTTTGAAGAGATTATAGTTGAAAATTTCCCCTTCCTGGAAAAGGAAATAGTCAATCAAGTGCAAGAGTCCCATACAGGATAAACCCAAGGAGAAAAATACCAAGATACATGTTAATCAAACAAACAAAGACTGAACACAAAGCAATATTAAAAGCAGCAAAGGAGAAGCACAAAGTAACATACAAGGAAAACCCCATATGCTTAACAGCTGATCTTTCAGTAGAAACTCTACAGGCCAGAGGGAATGGCAGGATATATTGAAATTACTAAAAGGGAAAAATCTACAACCAAGATCACAGTACCCAGCAAGGATCTTATTGAAAATTGATGGAGAAATAAAAAGTTTTTCAGACAAACAAAAGTTAAGAGGATTAAGTATCACCAAACTAGCTTTACAACAAATGTTAAAGAGACTTATATAGTCAAGAAATACAAGAGAAGAAAAAAGATCTAGACCCAAACAATTAAGAAAATGGCAATAGGAACATATATATCAATAATAACTTTAAATGTAAATGGATTAAATGCTCCAGCCAAAAGACACAGACTGGCTGAATGGATACAAAAACAAGACCCATATATATGCTGTCTACAAGAAACCCACTTTTGACTTAAAGGCACATTTAGACTGAAAAATGACAGGATGGCAAAACACATTTCAAGCAAATGGGAAACAAAAAAAAAAGCTGGAGTAGCAATCCTCATATCAGACAAAACAGACCTTAAAATAAAGATTACAAGAGATAAGGAAGGATACTACATAATGATCAAGGGATTGATCCAAGAGAAAGACAAAACAATTGTAAATATGTATGCACTCAACATAGGAGCACCCAGTACATAAGACAAACACTAAGAGACATAAAAAGGGACATTGCCACTAACATAATAATAGTAGATTTTAAAAACCAACTGACACAAGTGGACAGATCATCAAAACAGAAAATTAATAAGGAAACACAACTTTTAAATAATACATTAGATGAGATGGATCTCATTGATATCTTCAGGACATGCCATCCAAATGCAGAAGAACACACCTTTTTCTCAAGTGCACATGGAACATTCTCCAGGATAGACCATGTCTTGGATCAAAAATCAAACCTTGGTAAATTTAAGAAAATAGAAATTGTATCAGGTATCTTCTTTGACCACAACACTATGAGACTAGATATCAATTACAAGGAAAAAAAAAACTATAAACAACAGAAACACATGGAGATTAAAAAACACATTTCTAAATAACCAATAGGTTATTGAAGAAATCAAAAGGGAAATCAAAAACTTCTAGAAACAAATGACAATGAAAACAAGACAAGTCAAAAACTACAGGATGCAGTAAAAGTGGTTCTAAGAGGGAAGTTTATAGCAATACAACACTACCTCAAGAAACAAGAAAAAAAATCTAATAGACAACCTAACTTTACAACTAAAACAATTGGAAAAGAAGAAAATAAAAAGGCAGAAGGAAAGAAATCATAAAGATCTGAGCAAAAAAATTAGAAGAAACAATAGTAAAGATTAATAAAACTAAAATCTGCTTCTCTGAGAAGATAAACAAAATTGACAAATCCTTAGCCAGACTCATGGAGAAAAAGAGAGAAGATTCAAATCAACAAAATTAGAAATGAAAAAGGAGAGGTTTCACAGACAATGCAGAAATACAGAGGAGTATAAGAGACTATTTTGAACAACTACATGGCAATAAAATGGATAACCTGGAAGAAATGGACAGATTCTTAGAAAGTTCAATCTGCCAAGACTGAACTAGGAAGAAATAGAAATTATGTACAACTCAGTTACAAGCACTGTAATTGAAGCTGTGATAAAAAATCTCCCAATAAACAAAGCCTACGACCAGATGGCTTTACAGAATTCTATCAAACATTTAGAGGAGATAATGCCTATAGTTCTAAAACTCTTCCAGAAAAGTGCAGAGGAGGGTAACTCCCAAACTCATTCTATGAGGCCACAATCACCCTAACACCAAAACCAGACAAAGATGCCACAAAAGAAAGAAAACTACAGGCCAATATCACTGATGAACATAGATGCAAAAATCCTTAACAAAATTCTTGTATACAGAATCCAACAACATATTAAAAAGATCATATATCATGATCAAGTGGGCTTTATCTCAGGGGCAAGGATTCTTCAATATTCACAAATGAAAATCAATGTGATACACTACATTAACAAACTGAAAGATAAAATCCATATGATAATCTCAGTAGATGCAGAGAAAGTAGTTGAAAAAATTCAACATTGATTTATGACAAAAACCCTCCAGAAAGCAGGCATAGAAGAAACATACCTCAACATTTAAAAAGCCATATATGATAAAAAAAACCACAGCAAACATTATCCTCAATGGTGAAAAACTGAAAGCATTTCCTCTACTAAAGTCAGGAACAAGACAGGGGTGCCCCTCTCACTGCTGCTATCAACATAGTTTTGTAAGTCTTAGGCACATCAATCAGAGAAGAAAAAGAAATAAAAGGAATCCAGATTGGAAAAGAAGTAAAACTCTTTCTGTTTGTAGATGACATGATCCTCTACATAGAAAACCCTAAAGTCTTCACCAGAAAATTACTAGAGCTAACCAATGAATATAGTAAAGTTGCAGGATATAAAATCAATACATAGAAATCCCTTGCATTCCTATACACTAACAATGAGAAAACAGAAAGAGAAATTAAGGAAACAATTCCATTCACCACTGCAACAAAAAGAATAAAATACTTAGGAATAAATCTACCTAAAGAAACAAAAGACCTATATATATAAAACAATAAAACACTGATGAAAGAAATCAAAGAGGACACAAATGGATGGAGAAATATACCATGTCCATGGATCTGAAGAATCAATATAGTGAAAATGAGTATACTACCCAAAGCAATCTATAGATTCAATGCAATCCCAATCAAGCTACCAACAGTATTTTTCAAAGAACTAGAACAAATAATTTCACAGCTTGTATGAAAATACAAAAACAAACAAACAAACAAAAAACAAAACTCAAATAGCCAAAGCACTCTTTAGAAAGAAGAATGGAACTGGAGAAATCAGCCTTCCTAACTTCAGACTATACTACAAAGCTACAGTCATCAAGACAGTATGGTACTGGCATAAAGAAAGAAGTCTAGATCAATGCAACAAAATAGAAAGCCCAGAGATAAATCCACACACCTATGGACATCTTATCTTTGACAACGGAGACAAGAATATACAATGGAGAAAAAACAATCTCTTTAACAAGTGGTGCTGTGAAAACTGGTCAACAACCTGTAAAAGAATGAAGCTAGAACACTTTATAATACCATGCACAAAAATAAACTCAAAATGGATTAAAGATCTAAATGTAAGACCAGAAACTATAAAACTCCTAGAGGAGAACATAGGCAATACACTTTCTGCCATAAATAGCAAGATCCTCTATAAACCACCTTCCAGCATAATGGAAATAAAAGCAAAAATAAACAAATGGGACCTAATTAAGCTTAAAAGCTTTTGCAAAATGAAGGAAACTATAAACAAGATGAAAAGACAGTCTTCAGAGTGGGGAAAAATAATAGCAAATGAAGCAATTGTCAAAGAATTAATCTCAAAAATATACAAGCAGCTAATGCAGCTCAATATCAGAAAAATAAATGACCCAATCAAAAAATAGGCCAAAGAAGTAAACAGAAATTTTTCCAAAGAAGACATATAGATGGCTAACAAACACATGAAAAGATCCTCAACATCACTCATTATCAGAGAAATGCAAATCAAAACCAGAATTAGGTACCATCTCACACCAGTCAGAATGGCAGCTATAAAAATGTCTACAAACAATAAATGCTAGAGAAGGACTGGAGAAAAAGGAACCCTCTTGCACTGTTGGTGGGAATGCAAACTAGTACAGCCACTATGGAGAATAGTGTGGAGATTCCTTAAAAAATGGGTAAAAGAACTGCCATCTGATCCAGGAATCCCACTGCTGGGCATACATATCAAGTTAACTAGAACTGAAAGAGACACATGTACCCCAATGTTCATTGCAGCACTGTTTACAATAGCCAGGACATGGAAGAAACCTAGATGTCCACGAGAAGACAAATGGATAAGAAAGCCATGGAACATATGCACAATGGAATATTACTCAGCTATTAAAAAGAACATGTTTGAATCAGTTCTAACGAGGTGGATGAAACTGGAGCCAGAGTGAAATAAGTCAGAAAGAAAACCATCAATACAGTATATTAATACATATATATGGATTTAGAAAGATGATAACAATGACCCTATATGCAAGACAGCAAAAGAGACATAGATATAAAGAAGAGATTTTTGGGCTCTGTGGGGAAAGGCAAGGGTGGGATGATTTGAGAGAGTAGTATTGAAACATGTATGTTACCAGATGTGAAATAGATCACTAGTCCAATGCATGAAACAGGGCACTCACAGCCAGTGCACTAGCACAACCTTGAGCAATGGGATGAAGAGGGTGGGAGGGGGGGTTCAGGATGGGGTACACATGTACACCCGTGGCTGATCCATGTCAATATATGGCAAAAAAAACCACTACAATGTTAAAAAGTAATTAGCCTCCAATTGAAATAAATAATTTATTTAAGTTAAAAAGAAAGAGAAGGGGGCAACAAAGGATGAGATGGTTGGATGGTATCATTGACTCAATGGAATTGAGTTTGAAAAAACTCCAGGGGATAGTGAAAGACAGGGATGCCTGGTGTGCTGCAGTCCATGGGGTCACAAAGAGTCGGATATGACCGAGTTACTGAAAAACTAAGGTAAAGGCTCAGAATCAGGAATGGGTAAGTTTAGGCTTCCCCATGCAGGTTGTAGGGTAATCCATACTTGGTTCACTCTTCTTCCTACTTGCCTTAGAGAGGAGAAATTAGCATAGCTTATTTAGTGTTCAAGGTCTAAATATTTATTGCTGTGATTGATTAACAATAAGAAATATTTATTATTTCTTTGTCCTCTCTGGCAAAGAGCTCCTAAATCTTTTGGAATTTCTCAGGTGATGTGGATGTGAGTGTCTTTTGTTGCGTTGATGAGGCAAATTTTGGACCAGGCTTGGGGGTGGGACTGATTGTCAGGAGAACTTCACCTGGTGATTAGAGGGTTAGAACTTTGAGTCAGCCTCATGACCTTTGGAGGGTGGGAGAGAGGAGCTGGAGGGTGATCAATGACCAATGGCCAGTGTTTCAATCAAGCATGCCTGTATAATGAAGCCTTTTCTCAAGAGCTGGTTTTAGGCAGCCCTGGTTTCTCAAGATGCTGTGGAACTGACTCTAACATCAGGCTTCCCTGGCAGTTCTCAGATTTCAGGACCAATTCCAAAGAACAGGACCCTTTTTTATTTTTTAATTTTTTTTGTAAATTGCAGCCCTGGGATATCTACAAGGATCTTCTGCTGAAAGGACATCACCTGGGAGATTAGTAACAGCCCCACATCTGGACCAAGTGCATTCCTGCCCCTCAACAAGCCCTAAAATTCCTCCCTTCCAGCCTTACTACCCTGGCTCCTTTTGGCCACTCCTTGTCCTTCATCCACCTCCTCTTGCTCCCTGGTTCGTTCCTCATCTGTTCTTTCTGCCTCCCTTTCACAGGTAACCACTCCTGTATATACGCCTTCAGGGACATGCTAAGAGGCCCTGTAGTTGTTTATATGCTTTCTGTGCCTTACCCCAAAGTGGCCCCTCCATGACTATAGCTCAGGCAGACTGGATGAAAAAGAGAAGAAGCTAAGAGATGGTTGGTGGATTCTTTGAACTTTCCTAATGAATACACTTGAGTCATTTTAACAATAAATATCATGGTAGTGTGAGGGAACAAAATAACTCCTGTGAAATTGTTCCCACATTGAGTTTACATGAGGCTAGCTCTTCAGTGGGTTTTCCAGTGTGGCTTATAGGTAAAGAATCCACGTGCAATACAGGAGATGCAGGAGAGTCAGGTTCAATCTCTGGGTCAGGAAGATTTCCCTGGAGGAGGGCATGGTGACCCACTCCAGTATTCTTGCCTGCATAACCCCATGGACAGAGGAGCTTGGTGGGCTACAGTTCATAGGATCACAAAGAGCTGGACACACTGAAGTGACTGAGCAGGCACAGAGCTCTTAAATAGCCCCTGCAAATGGTGTTCAGTGTTTCATTCCTTCTTAACCTGGCCATTTTCCACCAAGATATTTAAATGTATTTAAATGTTTTTACACTAAGAATATTAGGAAAGAATATTAATAATCTGGGCACACTCAGATTTCTGCATAGAGCAGAAGCCCTTGAATACAAGTATTATCCTAGCTTTTACTGTTGAGCGACAAACAAAATTATTTCCAACTACATTTTACACTTAAAAAAAATCATTCACCATAGAAGCTCTCACTGAGCTCAAATGTTATCAAATGCTGAGGGAGTTTGCTAAATCTTAAAAAAAAATAAAATAAAAAAGATTTAATGAAAGGGATTTATGAGTTTAAAACCAAAGAACTAATAAGAAGCCTATTTTCCACTAAATTTAAATCTAACAATAACACTGTAACAAGTAGATATTAAAGCTGTGGGGTTTTGAAAAGTCGTTAAATAAAATAGCTTTTCTGATTTATCTAGCAATTCTTGCTTCACAGTAAATCAAAAAAGTGAAGACTTGATTATAAATTGGAAGAAAGAAAAGTAAATGCAACATTAAAAATGTCATCTGGAAGTGATTACTATTATAGACACATCATGGTGAACCCAGAGAAGGCAATGACACCCCACTCCAGGACTCTTGCCTGGAAAATCCCATGGGCGGAGGAGCCTGGGTAGGCTGTAGTCCATGAGGTTGCAAAGAGTGGGGCACGACTGAGTGACTTCACTTTCACTTTTCATTTTCATGCTTTGGAGAAGGAAATGGCAACCCACTCCAGTGTTCTTGCCTGGAGAATCCCAGGGACAGGGGAGCCTGGTGGCCTGCCGTCTATGAGGTCGCACAGAGTTGGACATGACTGAGGAGACTTAGCAGCAGTAGAAGTAGCATGGTGAACCAGATTATCAGATATTAAGATTTTTTTTCCCCTGGGAATAACATTCAGGCTGCATTTGGGTACCAATTATTACATGGTGCTTTGCAGAATGAGGCACATTTGATCCATAGATAGACTTTACCAAGGGGCCAATTACAAACTTACAGAAGTGCTCAAAAGTCCCTATCAAGCTTGACTACATGCTGCAAATAACTGAGGAATTGTCAAAGTATCTATGCCTGAGATAGAGTCTAATTTAGCCAGTCTGGGCTGAGAATTTCAAAGACAATACCAGAGGTCTCTTACTACTTAACACACATTTTATTATGATACTACAATGATTTGAACAATGTTTAATCATGTGCAAGCTGAGATAAAAAGTATATGGAACAGAATAGAAACTTCCCAAATCCACAGAGAAACAGACTAGATTTATGACAAAAAGATGCCAAAGGCTTGGAGAAAAGGATGGTCTTTTCAGTGATGGTTCTGGGCCCAACTGAATATCCAAATGGGGAAAAATAAATCTTGATTCCCTACCTGGCAATATATGCAAACATCAGTCCCAAATGAATTACAGATCTGAATGTAAAACAATACTGCTTCCAAAAGAAAACAACATAAAAACATCTTCATAAATGTGTGGTAGGCAAAGATTTCTTAAATAGCATATGAAAAGTAATAATCATAAAAGGAAAATGTGAGCAGGAAATAAAAAAAGGATATACTTTCAACTCATATACTCAACCAATGGCCTGCTCACCATATAATGAATAAACAAACCTCACAGATCAATAAGAAAAAGGCAACACAGTTAAAAACAATAACTAAAGGTAGCTGGAAATACAGAACTGGTGGGAATTTTTCTAGAATTGGAAAGACACAAAGTGGTCATAGCATGTACAAGACTCTCTGGCCCTGACTATCCCCTCCAGCCCCTTCCTCCACCCCAGGCCAGGGCCTCTCCTAGAGGTGTAAGGAAATGACATTTTGTGCTAAGGAAAGAAAAAACGAGTTATTTGGTCTTTCTTTGTAGAAACAACAACCCCATTTGGTAATGTGTTTCATGTCACATAACTTTTGGTCCCAATAAGGAACTTCAAATTTGCCAGCAATTTAGTCAGTATCTCCCTACCCATGAAAATACCTCAAATTTTACTTATAATAAAAGAAGCCAAGTGGAAATAATTATTTGCCCAAGCAATAGCGCTACAATGGTATTGACTAGAGTTCCACAGAGTAATCGATATTAATTGGAAATCCATGTGATTACTGAGTCGAAGGACACTTGCTTTGTAACAATTACTTCAAAGCTCTGGTCAGCATCATTGGGACCTATATACAGTTTGTGCTTCCTGACAGACCCACAAAAATAATGGCTGCCACCACTAATAACTAAATTAAAATTATTCTCCAAATGGAAGTCCCAGGATAGAAAATTACTATAATGAACACACATAAGCAATGCATCACTTAACGTTCTTTGTGAGTCCCAGAACTTAATACAGGATCATGTGTGTCTGATATAAAGACTGCTTCAGTGGAAAGTGAAAGTGAAAGTTGCTCAGTCACATTCAACTCTCTCTGATCCCACAGACTGTAGCCCACCACGCTCCTCTGTTCATGGAATTCTCCAGGCCGGAATACCGAAATGGGTAGCTGTTCCCTTCTCCAGGGGATCTTCCGAACCCGGGGATCAAACCTAGGTCTCCCAGATTACAGGCAGATTCTTCACCATCGGAGTCACCAGGAAAGCCCACTTCAGTGGAAAGACATATTTTTCACTGAATAAAATAAAGCCATGAGTGTAAGTACATAGATTATGTATGACATTTGTATATTTTTTCAGAATTTATCTGTACTTTACATAAAGATGGAGTACGTATATGCATGCCAAGTTGCTTCAGTTGTGTCCAGCTTTTTGTATCCCTATGGACCATAGTCCAGCAGGCTCTCTGTACATGGGAGTCTACAGACAAGAATACTAGAGTGAATTGCCATTTCCTTGTCCAGGGTATCTTCCCCACCCAAGGACTGAATTCAGGTCTCATGTCTCTCCTGTGTGGGCAGATGGGTTCTTTACCACCAGAGCCACCTGGGAAGTGCAAAAGAGGGAGTATGTGACTTGCCAATTGTCCCACCATTACCAAATGTCAAATTATGGGTTCCCAGAGGAGTTTTCATCCTGTCTTCCTTATATGATTTTCCACCTTGGCTCCTTCACTCCAGTGCACAGTTGCCTGCTGCAGAGAACTCTCAAATATTCTACGAATGTTTTATCTTTAAATAACTGACATTCGTGCTTGATTTCAATGTTGGCCTTAAACACAGATTAGAAGATTATTTTAACTGGGGGTTGCGCAGATGGCTCAGTGGTAAAAGTATACTCCTGCCAATGCAAGAGATTCATGTTTGATCCCTGGATTGTGAAGGTCCTCTAAAGAAAGAAATGGCAACCCACTCTAGTATATTTGCTGGGAAATCCCAGGTACAGAATTGCAGTCCATGAAGTTGTAAGAGTTGGACATGACTTAGCGACTAAACCACCGCAATTTTAACTGGAAAACAATGTTAATGTACAAACTTTAAAAACTATAAATATAACCATATATTTCTATACTGTGAAATAGCAATCTATTGTAGAATTGCAAATTTTATTTCCTAAGACTGATGAAATAATCTGCAATGGTACAGTGATCATTTGAATCTCTTAGTGAAAATGATACTGTTAGTTACAGGATAGTAAACTCAGTTAAGAAACTGTCCTTAAGGTTCTGATGTTGGGAGTTACCTTGAAATCAAACGTCAATGTCAATGGGGGAAAAAAGTATGTACATGTACTTAGAAATTTCATGTATCCTATAAATACACATCACATGGAAACATACACATAGAATTGTGCACACAGGTAAGTTTTCATTGTAATTCTAACAAACTGCCATCAAAAAACATCAATAATTGTAAGAAATTGTTATCTGTAATTGTAGGAAACTGTTATCTGAAAATGTTACATATCCATTATATCTCAATAAAGCTGGGAAGGGGAAGAAATTGGCATCCAAACCATCTAGCAGTTCAATTGCACCTTATGAAATATTTGGTCATGTCTGAAGTCAACAAAATTTTAGGTATAGGTACTCATATGGAGTTAATTTAGGGTATATTTCTAGCCAGTTTGTGGGTTCTCAAAACCACAGCTTCAAATACAGAGGGCTTTCCAGCAGTCTTGTCAATTCTGTCTTATAATTTGGACGGAGTCATTGTTCTCAGAATACACGTTCACATATAATCTTCGTTCTCCAGGATATCCAGCCACAGCATGATCTGATAGACACACAAAGGCAGGGGAAAGTGATGTGAGTCATCTCAGGCCTCCCAGAAATGAAGTGGGGTCTTCTGACATCAAAGCCTGGTATTTGTTTCCCGAAATCACAGCTGAGCTAAACACCTGCACAGAACACAGTCCACTCTCTGCTGTTCACACAGTTGATGTACCCCATGTCCATCATGAGGAATTCTTCAGATCACACAATAAAATAGTGATGGAATACAGACATTCAGGAAATTAGATATTTAGAAACTAACCCAAGCCCTGCTTTACAACTAATGGATACCCATTGGCGGGGGGAAGTATAGAATAGCATTCAAGAATATAAAAATTTATAAAACAGAAATAGAGTCACAGACATAGAAAACTAATGCATGATTACCAAAGGACAAAACTGGGAGTGCGGGTTTGTAAATTAGGAAATTGGGATATACACACTCCTATATATAAAATAGATAACCAACAAGGACCAACTGTATAGCACAGGGAATGACACTCTATGTCTTGTAACAATATCTTCCATCTATAATGAAAGATAATATAAAAAAGAACATATATTACATATGTATTTATATATGTGACTGTGTAATAGAATCATTTTGCTGTACATATAACTAATACAACAGTGTAAATCAACTATCAGTTCAGTTCAGTTCAGTCGCTTAGTCTTGTTTGACTCAGTGACCCCACGGACTGCAGCACTCTAAGGTTCCCTGTCTATCACCAACTTCCGGAGTTTACTCAAACTCATGTTCATAGAGTTGGTGATACCATCCAGCCATCTCATCCTCTGTCATCCATTTCTCCTCCTGCCTTCAATCTTTCCTAGCATCAAGGTCTTTTGCAATGAGTCAATTCTTCGCATCAGGTGGACAAAATATCGGAGTTTCAGCTTCAGCATCAGTCCTTCCAATGAACATTCAGGACTGATTTCTTTTATGATAGATTGGTTGGATCTCCCTGCAGTCCAAGGGGCTCTCAAGAGTCTTCTCCAACACCACAATTCAAAAGCATCAATTTTTTAGCACTCAGCTTTCTTTATAGTCCAACTCTCATATCCATACATGACAACTGGAAAACCATAGCTTTGATTAGATGGAACTTTGTTGGCAAAGTAATGTTTCTGTTTTTTAATATGCTGTCTAGGTTGGTCATAGCTTTTCTTCCAAGGAGCAAGCATCTTTTAATTTCATAGCTTCAGTCGCCATCCATAGTGATTTTGGAGCCCAAGAATATGAAGTCTCTCACTGTTTACATTGTTCCCTCATCTATTTGCCATAAAGTGATGGGACCAGATGCCATGATCTTAGTTTTCTGATGTTGAGTTTTTAGCCACCGTTTTCACTATCCTCTTTCACTTTCATCAAGAGGCTCTTTAGTTCTTCTTTGCTTTCTGCCATAAGTTTGGTGTCATCTGCACATCTGAGGTTATTAATATTCCTCCCAGTAATCTTGATTGCAGCTTGTGCTTCATCCACCCCAGCATTTCTCATGATGCACTCTGCATATAAGTTAAATAAGCAGAATGACAATATACAGCCTTGATGTACTCCTTTCCCAATTCGGAACCAGTCTGTTGTTCCATGTCCAGTTCTAACTGTTGCTTCTTGACCTGCATACAGGTTTCTCAGGAGGCAGGTTAGGTGGTTTGGTATATTTCAATAAATTTATAATTATAAAACTGTGTGTCAGTCATCATCCCATTACTAATTATCACTTATGAAATTTTTCCAGTTTATTCTTTAATTGTGTTGTACTACCTGATGTATAACATGTGAGCAATTTGCTTTAGGTGACCATGTCCTATGGACTAAGGGAGACAGTAAGAACAGGGTATAGAATTTGTCCTGCTTTATCCTTTGGTTGCTTGGTTGGTGATGCTGCTGTTGATTCTGAGAAATTACATAAGATTGTCTAGGCTTCTGCAAGGAGACCACCAAAAAATCCCAAGTCCTAAGAGCAGAGTAATGATGATCAGATAGGGAGCTTCACATGGAGCCTGGAGAACACACTACAAGAAACACAGGGACCACGGTGCCCTAGAAGCAACCAGACATGGATCAACTAACTGGTTCAAAATTGGAAAAGGAGTATGTCAAGGCTGTATATTTTCACCCTGCTTATTTCACTTCTGTGAAGAGTACATACATGAAATGTCAGGCTGGATGAAACACAAGGGGAATCAAGATTGCCAGGAAAAGTATCAACAATGTCAGATATGCAGACAATACTACCCTAACAGCAGAAAGCAAAGAAGAACTAAAGAGCCTCTTGATGGGGCTGAAAGAGAAGAGTGAAAAAGCTCAGTGGAAAAATTCAGCATTCAAAAAACTTAACATCACAGTATCTAGTTGCATCGCTTTATGGAAAATAGTTGGAGAAACAATGAAAAGAGTAGAGACTTTATTTTCTCGGGTTCCAAAATTAGTATGAATGGTGACTGCAACCGCGAAATTAAAAGATACTTGATCTTTGGAAGAAAAGCTATGACAAACCTAGACAGTGTATTAAAAAGCAGAGACACCATTTTTCCAACAAAGATCCATATAGTCAAAGCTATGTTTTTTCCAGTAGTCATGCATGGATGTGAGAGTTGGACCATAAAGAAGACTGAGCATGAAGAATTGATGCTTTCAAACTGTGGTGCTGGAGGAGACTTGAGAGTCCCTTGGACTGCAAGGAGATCTAACCAGTCAATCCTACAGGAAATCAACCCTGAATATTCATTGTAAGGACTGATGCTGAAGCTGAAGCTCTAATACTATAGCCACCTGATGCAAAGACCCAACTTATTGGGAAGACCCTAGTTCTGGGAAAGTCTGAAGGCAAAAGGAGAAGGGGTAGCAGAGGATGAGATGGTTAGATAGCATCACTGACTCAATGGACATTAATCTCAGAAAACTCTGGGAGATAAGATAGTGGAGGACAGGGAAGCCTGGTGTGCTGTAATCCATGGGGCTGCAAGGAGTCAGACACAACTTAGTAAATGAATAACAACAACTCTGCTCTGAAGGGTCATCGCACTGGGATCTGTGCCTCTCCCAGGTCTTACTCTGCTCCTGCTGCTAAGTCACTTCAGTCGTGTCTGACTCTGTGTGACCTCACAGTTGGCAGCCCACCAGGCTCCCCCATTCCTGGGATTCTCCAGGCAAGAACACTGGAGTGGGTTGCCATCTCCTTCTCCAATGCATGAAAGTGAAAAGTGAAAGGGAAGTCATTCAGTCGTGTCCGACTCTTCACGACCCCGTGGACCGCAGCCCACCAGGCCCCTCCATCCATGGGATTTTCCAGGCAAGAGTACTGCCTTCTCCGCAGGTTGTACTCTAATTTGTACTAAAGCTTAGCACACACCTTGCACTTCCTAGATGAAAACATCAGCTGAGATGTTTCATCTGTGATTCATCCTGATTCCCTGTGAGCATTTGATGAATAAACGTGCATATACACAAATGCCTTCCTGATTCCACAAGTTGTTGAAATTGTCGTTTCCCTAAATTTTGGACCACCTGACCCATTCCTGGAAAGTAACAGGGGTGGACAACATGATATTAGTAAGCTCACGTACCAAGCGTCTGGCACCTACTATCTTGTTTAATCTCTGCAGTCTTTCAGGTAGGAAGTAGTTTGCTAACTGTTATGACATTTATTGATTAAGTAATTATAGTTACATCATAGCTGTTAGGGGAGAAGGCAATGGCAACCCACTTCAGTACTCTTGCCTGGAAAATCCCCTGGACAAAGGAGCCTGGTACGTTGCAGTCCATGGGGTCGCTGAGGGTCGGACACAACTGGGTAACTTCACTTTCATTTTTCACTTTCCCGCATTGAAGGAAATGGCAACCCACTCCAGCGTTCTTGCCTGGAGAATCCCAGGGACGGCAGAGCCTGGTGGGCTGCTGTCTATGGGGTCACACAGAGTCAGACATGACTGAAGCGACTTAGCAGCAGCAGTAGCAGCATAGCTATTAGGATCTTTATTCAGATGAAAATATAGGATAAGCCAGCACCTTTGCTGTATAAAACTCCTTTCTGAGTTTTATCGAAGCATCCAAAAATATTTTGCCATTTGCAGTGTTTTGACCTGTGATCTGGTTCAGTGATGACAGAAAGTCACAGTCTTTAATATTGAGTATGTGAAGAAAGCCAACCAAGGAAAGATACTCTGTCCTGAATTCTACAAACAAGGAAACCAGCCAAGTGACAAGTGATGCCAGGGTTATAGAAGAACTGATGAGAACATTTCAGAAATACAGAGCTACCTTCGAACTCTGTGGCCTGATGTCATTTAAAGGAGTAAATAGATTTGTGGGTAGAGTACGAACAAGAGCGGTATTATCAGCCCAATTGCATCTCTCCTTGGGGGTGAACATTGAAAACTGTCAGGTTTACATCCTGTACGCAACAAGCTCAAATAACCATACTGGCTCATTCTGAAAACAAGGGAATTCAGGAAGTCTTTGTTTTGTTTTATTTTGCTGTTGTTTTAATATTTATATTTGGTGGCTGTCTCATTCATTCCATTCTATGAAAATAATTTAAAATTGTTAAAAATTTTATATATTGTTTAAATTTTTCATTTATTATGTAAGTTTCTGGGCAAATGAAATTTTAATGACTATCTTACAACCAGGTTTTTGACCTTCAAAGCTTCTCTTATCTTGAAATCTGTGTAGACAAAGACTCCATACCTGCAGGTTTGCTATAAGACTGAGCATTTCCTTCTCTTATCAGAGACAACAATGCAGTAACTGAAAAGTCAAAGGGAATGGCTCAGGGTGATTACCACTGTCACTTTCTGTTTTCCTTCATGACTAAGGAGTATGATGAGCTTTAAAAGGATCCAGAGTTTCCAATATCAGGAAGACTCATATTCCACTGATGAGGGGAAGTCTCCTCAATCAGATAAGTACTTTTTGAGGTGGAAAACAAATCAAACAAGCACTAAACTCTGCTCAGCATTAGCTTCTATGGTTTCACTGGTTATTTCTGGGTATGCATTATTTGGGAAAAGAGTAATTGGAGAAGGATCATGATGCAAAATACCTTGTCCAAGACTTGATTAAGGTGTTTTATAATTACTCCTCAGGCTTTTTTCCAGGAACTGCATGCCCGGAAGGATGTTTTAAAAGCATTTTATTTCTCCATTCACCCAGAGCAGCCACATTTTAGCTACAGTAGCTGACAGCCTGAGGGTGCTTCGTGCTCCGTTCAGTTTTAATCCTGAGCACTTACGGGAGATTACTCAAGATGTGAGCAAAGAAGGAAAATAGAAAAGCCAGAGGCACCTGAGCCTGAGACAGGGCCAAGCCCTCAGTTCCTTCCTAATGGCTTCACCACCCACAGACGAGGCCCTGCAGGAAGCCCTGACACTATAGGTGAACCACACGTGCCCAGTTCCACCACTGACTGGGCTGTGTAAACACAGAGTGCAGTCATTCATTCTGCTCTGAAGTTTGTTATCATAACCAAGTGCAGGTTTGGTCTAGTTGGCATCTCCCTTTCCTCATCCACACCAAGCCTGCCCCCACCTCAGGGCCTCTGCACCTGCTAACCTGCGGGCCTAGGACGTTCTTCCCACACACCTGCCCGTGTCAGACCCCTCCTCCTGCGGTCACAGAGCAGGCTGCTCTTCCCAGACACTCTCCTTCTGATCAGCATCCCCTGTCCATCATTATTCACCATCTTGTGCACTACTGTGTTTCCAGATACCATTTATCATTTTGGTTGCTCACTCGTTGCTTACCCGCCTCTGTAACTAAGCCATGGATTTTTCCAGAGGGAGGATCCTGTGTGCCTTGTTCATAACCCTGTTCCCAGAAGTGTGTCTGGGAGTCTTATCATGGAGACGTGCAGGTGAGCTGGGGTATATGTGTGGGAAAATGTAGCGGCAGTGGTGGTATGATTATTATTAATATTAACTACAGTCAGTATTATTAATACAGTCAGTATTATTAATAGTAACTACAAATCTACAGGCCCACTCATATGGGAAGAATCTATAAATCACAAAGTAATGTTACTAGAGGGAAGTTTCCATATACTCTCCAGCCAGGTGATTCCTTAGAAGCTTCAGAGTGTGGTACAGTGCTTGCTCACTCAGTCATATCTGACTCTTTGTGACCCCATGGACTATAGCTCACCAGGCTCGTCTGTCCATAGGGATTCTCCAGACAAGAATACTAGAGTGGGTTGCCATGCCCCCCTCCAGGAGATCTTCCCAGCCCAGGGATCGAACCCATGTCTCCTGCATTGCAGGCAGATTCTTTTGCACCCACTATGGAAAATAGTATGGAGGTTCCTCAAAAGACCAAAATTAATATTGCCATATGATCCAGCAATCCCACTCCTGTGCACATAACCAGACAAAACTCTAACTGGAAAAGACAAATGCACCTCACTGTTCACTGCAGCACTATTCCTAATATCCAAGACATGGAAACAACCTAATTGTCCATCAACAGATGACTGGGTAAAGATGTGGTACATATACACAATGGGATATTATTCAGCCATAAAAAAGCATGGATTAATTCCATTTGCAGCAACACTGACTGAACTAGAGGTTGTCATACTAAGAGAAGTCAGACAAGAAAGACAAATACTATCTGATATCACTTACATGTGAAATCTAGAATATGACACAAATGAACTTATCTATAAAACAGAAGGGCTTCCCTGGTGGATCAGCAGTACAGAACCCACCTGAAATGCAGGAGCCACAGGAGATGTGGGATTGATCCTTGGATGGGGAAGAGCCCCTGGAGGAGCACATGGCAACCAACTAATATTCTTGCCTGGGAGACGCCCATGGACAGAGGAGCCTGGCGGGCTACAGTGCACAGAGTCACAGATAGTCAGATACGACTGAGTGACTTAGCAAGCTCACATGAAACAGAAAGACTCACAGACATAGAGAACAGACTTGTGGTTCCCAACAGGGAAGTAGGTTGGAGAAGGACGGATTGGGAGTTTGCAATGAGCAGATGTATATTACTGTATATAGAATGGATAGGCAACAAGGTCCTACTTCATAGTACACAGAACTATACTCAATATCCTATGAAAACCCATAGTAGAAAAGAATATGAAAAATAATAAATATATGTACAGTTGAAACACTTTGCTGTACAGTAGTAATTAACACATTGTATATCAACTACAATAAAAATTTTAAAAATAAAACAATAAAAGATAAAATAAGTTTACTGCTAAATACCCCCTGCTTTGTGTGCAGTTAATTTTTCTCCTCTGTGATCCTCCTTGTAGATTGGCTTGTCTGCCTTCTAGAAGTGGGTCATGACTCAGGATAAGGCGAGGCTGCAGTGAGTCAGACCTGGAGTGGCTCTGAATCGAGGTCCATATGGTTTCCTTAGCTGCCACATCCAGGGGAGGGGTTTTATCTAATTCTGGGTCTGTAATAGGTTCACCACAGTTGGAGTAGACTCTTGAGAGTCCCTTGGACTGCAAGGAGATCCAACTAGTCCACTCTAAAGGAGATCAGCCCTAGGTGTTCTTTGAAAGGAATGATGCTAAAGCTGAAACTCCAGTACTTTGGCCACCTCATGAGAGGAATTGACTCACTGGAAAAGACTCTGATGCTGGGAGGGATTAGGGGCAGGAGGAGAAGGGGACGACAGAGGATGAGATGGCTGGATGGTATCACTGGCTCAATGGACATGAGTTTGAATGAACTCTGGGAGATGGTGATGGACAGGGAGGCCTGGCATGCTGCGATTCATGGGGTTGCAAAGAGTTGGACATGACTGTGCAACTGAACTGAACTGAATAGGTTCACCAACTGAGAAATCGTTTCATTGGTGATAATAAAGTCATTCAATGCCAATCCACTCTGAAGAGACAGATTGGAAGAACTCTGTGCATAGTGTGGGGTCAAAAAAGCATTGAGCTACAGATCAAACGAAATGAAAATGTGAGGAATTCCCAGCATGGAGCCCTGGGGATCGATCAAGTCACCTGGCTGATGTTAACCTCAGTTTCCAAGGGAGGGAAATGAGCACACTGAAGGTAGGCTCAGCTAAGTGATGATGTTCTGCCGGGGAAGTGTATTAAGTCCATTTCAATTGATGGTACTTTCAACTTACAACGGGTTTGCTGGATGTAACACTGAGATCTAACCCTATTGTAAGTGGAGGACAATCTGCGCTGTTTTCAATCATATATTTCACTAGAATCTCCTGATTTGAAGAGAATTTTGCAAGCAAAATAATAAAGAGTTGGACCTCACCCTTTGTCTGCTTTCCTTTAAATGTCTGGGTAGACATTGCTTTTTAGGAGATGCTTTTATGAGTACCAGTGCCTGCTTGGTGCCTTGCCCACATGGCTTTCAGTTCTCATTGTGGTACTTAAAATACTAGGATTGGGGCTTCTCTAGTGGCTCAGTATTAAAGAATCTGCTTGCAAATTCAGGAGACATGGGTTAAACCCCTGATCCCGGAAGATCCCACATGCCTTGTAGCCATTAAGCTTGTGCACAGCTACTGAGCCTGGTCCTCAAGAGCCTGGGAGCTGCAACTGCCGAAGCCCTCATACGCTAGAGTCTGTGCTCTGCAACAGAAGAAGGCACCGCAGTGAGAAACCCACACACTACACCTGGAGAATAGACCCTGCTCACCCCAACTGGAGAAAAGCCTGTGCACTAGTGAAGACCCAGCACAGCCAAAAGTAATAACGCACTAGGATTCCAACTGCCAGAGTATTTGACTTTCTAGATTTTGAGTGTGATGAAGTTGGTTATTTTACAAATCAAGCCACATTAACACAAAATAAACAAGAAAATTAAGCTGTACTCTGTCATGGCTCCAAGATTTTATGCTGATGCTTTCCATAGATGACTTCTGGCCCCAAACAGGCTACCATCTAAATCTGTGTCTTTCATTTCAGAAACTTCAAATCGACACTTCTCTACTGCAAGTTATTCTGAACTCAATTCTACTTTTCTCATAGAAACATATCATGCATTGTCAATTAAGATCATTCTCGCTCCACGGACCGTAGAACTAACACTCTTAACTGTACGTCAGGTGCCGCTTTATCTTTTAACGAAATACCCAGTGATGAAGCACATTATGACTGGTCAGTATGACTGAACTGTTCCTCAACTTTGAAATAATGGCATTTCATATCTCTGACTTAATACATTGAGAATTCAAAAAAGGTATAAATCAGACTTAAGGTAATGGTGGTGAATCAATGTAGGAAAGTTAAGTTTCGCTTAAATAGAGAATTTAAAGTCTAAGATGTTGCCATAGTTTAATTGTGATGCTATATGATCTGTTCAGTGGTATTTGTTAAGAAAGGTAAAATAAAACCACCACCTGACTCCTTCCTGGGTGCTCCATCCTGTACATGAATTATTTTTGTGCGATTGATTGTAATCACCTTCCATTCTTCATTTATTTCCTTTTTAAATAGTAGAGAACATTTTCTAGATCAGCAAGAGAGATTTTGTTTTTTAAATTCTAATAGGATGTTCTATTTTAATGTTTAGTGACAGTTTACCTCCAAAGAGAAATTGAAATATTAAAAAGACATGCTAAAATTCCGTGAGGATTTATAGACTGCCATACAGAGTGAAGTCACAAAGATTTAAAAAAATCATATATTAATGCATCTATGTGGAATCTAGAAAAATGGTGTAGATGTTCTCATTGGTAAAAGAGAAATGGAGACACAGATGGAGAGAACAAATGCATGGACCCTAAGCAGGGGAAAGAAGGGAGGATGCATTGGGAGGCTGGCATTTACATGTATAAACTACTGATACTAAGGATCGGAGAGGGCAATGGTACCCCACTCCAGTGCTCTTGCCTGAAGAATCCCATGGACAGAGGAGCCTGGTGGGCTACAGTCCATGGGGTCACTGAGAGTCAGGCACGACTGGGCGACTTCCCTTTCACTTTTCACTTTCATGCCTTGGAGAAGGAGATGGCAACCCACTCCAGTGTTCTTGCCTGGAGAATCCCAGGGACGGGGGAGCCTGGTGGGCTGCTGTCTGTGGGGTTGCACAGAGTCGGACACAATTGAAGTGACTTAGCAGGCAAGCAGGCAGGCAGGCAGATACTAAGGATAAGGTAGATAACTAATGAGAATATACTGTATAGCCCAGGGAAGTCTACTCAGTGCTTTGTGGTGATCTAAATGCAAAGGAAATCCAAAGGGGGGCATGTATGTATTTATATATGTACAGCTGATTCACCTTGCTGTACAGTAGAAACTAATGCAACCATTGTAAAGCAACTCTACTTGAATAAAAATTAATTAAAAATAATAAAACACCATTGACCTATGATCATCTATGAAGCATGAATCTATTGCAAAGTAAACGAGGATGTACACTGATAAGGTCCTTTGGGGTTATGGAAGATTTTCAGATTTAGAGACTGAAAACCTGACAAATCACAAACACATAATTTTTTTTAACCTTAAATCAGCAAATGCACTAAAAAATAAAAGGAAACGTGCAATGATTTCCTCCATTTTTTAATATCAGCCAGAATGAGTGGCTGAGATGGCAGATGCCTTATAATAGTAAGGGTTCTTGTGTAGGTTTAATAGAAATAATTGATATCTAAGAAGTGCTTAAATTTATCAAACAAACAAGCCAGTTTGCCAACTGTCCCTTTGGACAAATAGATCGCTGGGCCCAATAGGGCTCCTGAAATGTTTCATGTCTCGGTTCAATGTCTCTCTTGTTCCCATCCTCCACTCTGAATCACCATGGAGATGGTTTTGCCACACAGGATCTCCATGGCTTCAAGGAAGGTTCATAACCCTGGAGCATCAAAAGGTGAGATCTACCCCTTCTTCTTCCTCCCTCTCCTGCCTCCGTCACACACACACACACACACACACACACACACACACACACACACACAATGTTAGCCTGCTTCTCTCACCTTTGGATGGAATGATTTGGGGTTTTGAACTAGGGTTGTGTCTTCCTGAATGAGACACTAGACGGCTTCACAGTGGCTGCACACAGCACCCTGATGTATGATCTCACTGACAGAGCTGACTTCACAAACTACCATGCTTCACCTTTTAGCAAACTGTTCACATTTCCAATTGTGCTTTTCCTCAGAGTCTGCGCTGATTCAGGGAGAGAAGGTGGAGGGATAAGGGCCTGCTACACAGCTCCCATCATGATAAGACATCAAAAAGCATCTTCCCTGGATTCAGCACTGGCCTGGATCTGACTGGGAGCCTCCTGTTACTACGTTCACTATCTCTAAATTAGTAAATGTGCATTTTATGGGTGATGGGGAGGGATGCAGGTCTGTGGTGTCTTGAAGTACTGAGGCTTACTCAACAAAACCTTACCAAGTGTCATTAACACATAATCTACACCTTGATGACCTATTTCCCTGGGTCGTAAACTCCTCTTCTAAGTTGCAATGGCTTTATCTGCCAGGGCACCTGAAAAAAAAGTGAGTTACAATTGATAAACCATCATTACTTCACGCAATCTTTTTGTGAAGATCTAAGTGCCCAAGACTGGAAGTCAGATGAGGGCAAAATTCCTCACCCTAGAATCTGTGACTCCACCCTAGATGCTCAGCACTGTGTCCAGATCATACTAAACCATCTGTCTATGGGAGCAGGAAAACCCAGCTGACTGTATGGCTGATAAAGGATCGTATGGGTGCCCGTGATAATCACTGCAGCCTTTCCCCACAGAGAGCATCTTCCAGATTTTCTCTAATTCTCACAAAGATCTTGATAGGCAGGCATTATCATTCCTTTTTTTGCTGATGAGGAAACTAAAGAGGGTAAATGATTTGCCCAAAGTCACACAGACACAAAAGTCAAAGAAATGGGAAGCAAATCAAGGTTATTCTGACTTCAACGCCAGTTCCCGCCACATACTACCACTCCCTTCTGTTTTCTCAAAGGAATTATGCCTCCAAATTGTGTGCAGGAGCAAAGGGCAGTGTCTGAGTCCTCAGAACATTCCCGCTGCCATTCAGGAGAAGGCCACATAAACTGGGAAGGAAACAAAAACTGCTTTTGTGCATCTGAGATGATGACTGGATTCTGTGTATTTGTCTCTACTGGGGGACATTTAAGAAAGTTTAGAAAAGCTATTTTTAGTTATGGATTGATTCTTTAAATGACGTTTCTGCCTCAAAGTTATTATACGCTTTAATACATGGATAGGACTTGGGATTTCACTAACACCTCTAGGTGTGGGGCTGGGGGACACACAGATTGAGTACTATACTACTCCAAGGGATGTGATGCACTCGCCACACGGTGCACTCGCTGTCGCTTCAGTCATGTCTGACTCTTTGCAGCCCCATGGATTGCATGTAGCCCACCAGACTCTTCCGTCCATGGGATTCTTCAGGCAAGAATACTGGAGCGGGTGACAAGGCTGTGCTCCAGCGGATCTTCCCCACCCAGGGTTCACACCTGTAATACCTGCACTGAAGATGCATTCTTTATCACAGAACCACCAGGAAAGCCCCTGTGCACACACACCACCCAGCTAATTAAACAGAAGACAGTTGAGAACTTGACTGGTATTGAGTTTCTCATGTCCTGATAACATCACCTCTGAATATGCAGAAACAATACAGAAGACACTGACCAAACAGCCATTGAACTCTTAATGGAAGCAAAAGCTCCACTTACGTATCTGCTACTAAAATTGACCTTTATGTAGGTTTGTACTTCCACGTTTACGACCTTTCAACTTTTCACTTGCTCCTAAGTTGTGGGAAAGAAAGCAAAGTCCTGGTTCCTGTCCCTTATTTTATCTTGGTTTTGTGGTATTTCTGAAGAAATTATGCATGATACTGAAATTCCATTGACAATTAGAATGTGCTGTAAAAAATATTTTGACAAAAAAGAAACACTGTTCTTTCAAATCTGTGGCCTTGAGTTGAAAAAAAGCAATTTGTAGTGAACTGTGCTTGTATTTTTTATTTTACTGATTTCTATTTAGAACTTCAAGAGAACAAAAGAGTTTTTCTTCCTTTTTAAACATACTTAGTTTTATCTAGGTTCTATTCTTGTTTTATCGTAGTTTAACTTTCAAGGTTTTAGATCAGAAACAAAGACGAGGGAGAAAAATAGCTTATTGCCTAGATAAAGAGCGTTAAGAGCAGTGTTGATCTGTTTTGCAGGAAAGCACTAATTTATTCTGCTTTGCTCTAACTGCTGCATATAAACCAGATGATTATACTCATAACTTAAACATTTATAAAAAGAAGGAATATAGGCAAAGAGATAAGGGACCGTTTGCAGTATTAACTGATCAAAGCTACACAGTAAATAGAAATGTTTAGATCTGCAGAGGATCTCTGGAAAGTATAATGGGAAAGCAAACTGAATGATGGTACAAACGCTGAAAGTAAAACAAGTATGTTGCTTTCGAATATGAAAAAAAAATCCTAATTTACAAAATTCCATAACATCAAATGTATATACATTTAGGAATGTCATATAGCTGGCCTAAAGGAAGAGGGAAATTGAATGTGTGTGTGTGTGTGCTAAGTCTGGAGAAGGCAATGGCGCCCCACTCCAGTACTCTTGCCTGGAAAATCCCATGGACAGAGGAGCCTGGTGGGCTGCAGTCCATGGGGTGGCTACTAGTCGGACATGACTGAGCAGCTTCACTTTCACTTTTCACTTTCATGCATTGGAGAAGGAAATGGCAACCCACTCCAGTGTTCTTGCCTGGAGAATCCCAGGGACGGTGGAGCCTGGTGGGCTGCCGTCTAAGGGGTCGCACAGAGTCGGACACAACTGAAGCGACTTGGCGGCAGCAGCAGCAGCAGTAGTGTCTGACTGTAGAAGTCAGTAGCAGTCAGTAGTGTCTGACTGTAGTAGTAGTGACCCTATGGACTGTAGCCCCCCAGCTTTCTCTGTCTATGGGATTCTGCAGGTAAGAACACTGGAGTGGATTGCCATTTCCTTCTCCAGGGGATATTCCCAAAACAGCGAGCAAACCCATGTCTTTTAGTCTCCTGCATTGGCAGGTGGGTTCTTTACCCTTAGCACCACCTGGAAAGCAAGGGGGAAACCAAACAAGTGGGGTTTTTTAAGTGTTTGTTTAATTATCAAGAATGAAAGGATTCTCAGAATGGGCAAAGAAGGTCCAAAGGTACAAACTTCCAGCTATAAAATTAATCAGTCCTGACCATGGGACGCACAGCATGGTGACTAGAGTTAGTAATGCCCTATTGTACACATGAACCTTGCTAGGAGAGTCTCCCCACTCCAGTACTCTTGCCTGGAAAATCCCATGGACGGAGGAGTCTGGTAGGCTGCCACCCATGGGATCGCTAAGAGTGGGACACGACTGAGGGACTTCCCTTTCACTTTTTACTTTCATGCATTGGAGAAGGAAATGGCAACCCACTCCAGTATTCTTGCCTGGAGAATCCCAGGGATGGGGGAGCCTGATGGGCTGCCATCTATGGGGTCTCACAGAGTCGGGCACGACTGACGTGACTTAGCAGCAGCAAGAGAGTCTGATGGACATGGACTAGGCTTAGAGCAGTGATCATTTTGCAATATATACACATATGAAGTTATCATGATGTACATTATAACTAGGGCTTTCCAGGTGGTGCTAGTGGTAAAAAAAAAAAAAAAAACCCAGCTGCCAATGCAGGAGAAATAAGAGACATGGGTTCAGTCCCTGGGTCAGGAAGATCCCCTGGAGCGGGACATGGAAATCCACTCCAGTAGTCTTGCCTGGAGAATCCCATGTACAGAGGAGCCTGGCAGGCTACGGTCCATAAGGTCACAAAGAATCAGACATGACTGAAGCGACTTATCACACATGCATATCAAAACTAATGTAATGCTATATGTATGACTCAAGATAAAAGTCACAACCACAATAAAGTTATGTAGTTGGTATTTCTGAGGTAGGGGATAGATGGTCTCAAGGTTAGAAATTTACAATTGGCCTCCTGTTTTCATTTCATGGTGCAGAAAGAAGTGGGCTTCAGGGTGGATTCTTATGACTACCCTCCTGTATACATCCCTTGAGACAAGAGACAGGTGGGCTCCAGCTAAAATGTTCACAATCAGCCTCCTTTTGGCCCTCCAAAATGGAAGTAACAACAGAAACAGGGTAAATAACAAGACTTTGTCTCTTGCAAACACCTTAAGATAATACTTGTGACGATAGTCAAGGTAATAGTCATAGTAAGGACAAAGAGGGGCAAAGCCCTGTTTGGTAAAGGATTAAGGGACTTCCACTCCTCCCTTTCTGGGACAAGAGAGACACTATACATATGCAGAAAAACTCCTTGGGGTCAAAACTCAGAGGATAATTCCAGGCCATGAGTCCTGCTCCTTCCAGAAGCCTTCACTTCGTGATCCATCTTGGCTGAGGAGTGCATGTGCACTTCAGGAGAAGGTCCTGAGACAAATCAACCAGGGTGGGACAAAATGAGATGACAAAGACCCAGAAAACTGACCCCTTACAAAGGATTTCAACTTCCCAAGGGAGGAACTCTCTCTCTGAGTTCATCTGTGTGCTTTTCTGCAAGTACTTATCTTTTCAATAAGCTTTTTGCTTTAGTCTACCCTCTGCCTCCTCATCTTAATCCATTCATGACTAAGGAGGCAAGGACTCTGGGCTCCAGCTCTAACTGTTGGCTCCTGTGGTCCAGCAGTTAGGACATCCGGTCTGGGAAACTAAGACCTTGCTTCCAGCTACTGTTCATTGCAAGCTGCTGCTTACTGCCGCACGCATCCAAAATCATTTCCAGAATAAGAACGGCTGACAAAACCACTCTTGAGTGGTGAGTTTTAAAGCAGATAAGCCCCATTTTAAAATCAATGGGCCCGTGGGGCATGGGCTATCCTGCTTCCCTGGGCCCTGAGTTATCATTTCTGGTGATTTCTAGATGTATGTATATAGCTTGACAACAGACACTTGTGGAAAAGAAAACTGAACAAGCACAAGTGGATCAGCTAAGAAAGAATCAGGCTTAGTGGTTTCTCTATGCAAAAGAAAATGAAGTTGCGGCCGACTCTTTGCTACCCCGTGGACTGTAGCCTACCAGGCTCCTCCCACCATGGAATTCTCCAGGCAAGAGTATTGGAGTGGGTTGCCATTTCCTTCTCCAGGGGATCTTCCTGACCCAGGGATCAAACCCCAGTCTCTCGCCTTCCAGGCAGATGCTTTAACCTCTGCTAAGGAATGAACTCCTATTTACTGCACAGCAACTCAATCCCCCAATTAAGACTTGAAGTCCAGGGAATTCACAGCCTCAGGCAGCTCTCAGACACCTTCTGGGGAATGTCCATTGTCTCAATTCCTGCCGTGTGTATGCTGCCATTCTCATTATTATCTGCCCACGACACTCTGGATTAAACCTTATTTTAGAATTAGATTAAAAATACATATCAAAGGCTTCCCTCATAGCTCAACTGGTAAAGAATCTGCAATGCAGATTCTTACCAGATTCTTCTGCAATGCAAAAAGACCCTGATTCAATTCCTGGGCCATGAAGATCTGCTGGAGAAGGGATAGGCTACCTATTCCAGTATTCTTGCACTTACCTTGTGGCTCAACTGGTAAAGAATCCACTGCAATGTGTGAGACCTGGGTTCGATCCCTGGGTTAGGAAGATCCCCTGGAGAAGGGAAAGGCTGCCCATTTCAGTATTCTGGCCTGGAGAATTCCATGGACTATAAAGCCCATGGGGTTGCAAAGAATCTGGCACGAGTAAGCAACTTTCATTTCACTTCACTTCTTCACTTCACTTCATAAATATCAAACCAGTCAATCCTAAAGAAAATCAACACTGAATATTCATTGGAAGGACTGATGCTGAAGCTTCAATATTTTGATCACCTGATACAAAGAGCCAACTCATTGGAAAAGACCTTGATGCTGGGAAATACTGAGGGCAAGAGAAGGGAACAGTGGAGGATGAGATGGTTGGATGGCATCCCTGACTCAATGGACATGGGTTTGAGCAAATTCTGGGAGATAGTAGAAGACAGAGGAGCCTGGCATGCTGCAGTCTGTGGGGTCACAAAGTGTTGGACACAACTTATGGGCTGAACAACAACCATCTAGCTGCCACCTGCACTACTTAATTGGCAAGTTGTGTGTTTATTAGAGGGACCTGATTTCATCCACTGAACAAAACAGAGATGTCTGACACTAAAAAGTTTCTGTTTTAGAAAGTCCTCCAGCCAGCAAGCTAAGGGCATTGGAAGATGCTGCACACCCAGGGCTACTTAAAGAAAGGAGAGTGAAGACTCTAGTTCAGTTCTCCAGACTGAGTTTCCTCAAGTACATGGGAGAGATGGAATTAGAAAAGCTTTATCTCACATTTCCTCTGAACTATAAAGGAGCTACATTGAAATCAGCAAGAGTGTGAACTGACAATTCTACAACATAATTTTCTGAATAAATTAACAGGAGAGGCGATTAGCAGAGGCAGGGGGAGAAGTGACAAATTATATTTTCAACCATAAAGAATTAAGAGATTGAATTATTAGGAATCCTCATAAGTACTGTGAAAATCTAAGGAGGGGAGTGGAAAAAATAATATAGGAAAATAAATCCAGTCTCATCTCATTCATATTTGGAGACCAGGGATTACCATGAAATGAATTTTGATATTTCTTCTTCAGTTCAGTCACTCAGTCATGTCTGACTGTTTGTGACTCCATGGACTGCAGCATTCCAGGCTTCCCTGTCCATCACCAATACCCAGAGCTGGCTCAAAGTCATGTTCATTGAGTTGGTGAGGTCATCCAAATATCTCATCTTCTGTTGTCCCCTTCTCCACCTGCCTTCAATCTTTCCCAGCATCAGGGTCTTTTCCAATGAGTCAGGTTGTTGCATCAGGTGGCCAAAGTACTGGAGCTTCAGCTTCAACATCAGTCCTTCCAATGAATATTCAGGACTGATTTCCTTTAGGATTGACTAGTTCGATCTCCTTTGTCCAAGGTAATCTCAAGAGTCTCCTCCAACACCCCAGTTCAAAAGCATCAATTCTTTGGCACTCAGCTTTCTTTATGGTTCAACTCTCACGTCCATACATGACTACGGGGAAAAAACATAGCTTTGACTAAATGGACCTTTTTCAGCAAAGCAATGTCTGCTTTTTAATATGCTGTCTAGGGTTGTCATAGCTTTTCTTCAAAGGAGCAATCATCTTTTAATTTCATGGCTGCAGTCACCATCTTCAGTGAATTTGGAGCCCAAGAAAATAAAGTCTGTCACTGTTTCCATTGTTTGTCCATGAATTTGCCATGAAGTGATGGGACCAGATGCCATGATTTCAGTTTTCTGAATATTGAGTTTTAAGCCAACTTTTTCACGCTGCTCTTTCAGTTCCATCAAGAGTCTCTTTTGTTCCTCTTCACTTTCTGCCAAAAAGGTAGTGTCATCTGCATATCTGACGTTATTAATATTTCTCCTGAATATCTTAATTCCAGCTTGTGTTTCATCCAGCCCAACATTTTGCATGGTGCTCTGCATATAAGTTAAATAAGCAAAGTGACAATATACAGCCTTGAAGTATTCCGTTCTCAATTTGGAACCAGTCCATTGTTACATCTTGATCTGCATACAGATTTCTGAGCAGGCAGGTAAGGTGGTCTGATATTCCCATCTCCTGGAGAATTTTCCACAATTTGTTGTGATACACACAGTCAAAGGCTTTGGTCTAGACAATGAAGCAGAAAAGTAGATGTTTTTTCTGGAATTCTCTTGCTTTTTCTATGATCCAATGGATGTCGGCAATTTGATCTCTGGTTCCTCTGCCTTTTCTAAATCCAGGTTGAATATCTGGACGTTCTCAGTTCATGTACTGTTGAAGCCTAGCTTGGAGAATTTTGAGCATTACTTTGCTAATGTGTGAGATGAGTGTAATTGTGTGGTAGTTTGAACATTCTTTGGCATTTCCTATTAGTCTAATTTATTTTGTTTAAATTGGAATATAATTGATTTACAATATTGTTAGTAAATTAGTTTCAGGTATACAGAAAAGTGATTCAGTTATATATTTATATGAGAGTGTGTGTGTGTATATATAATTTCACTTATAGTTTATTACAAGATATTGAATATAGTTCCCTGTATTGTACATTAAATCCTTGTTGGTTCCCTGTTTTATGCATAGTAATGTGTACCTGTTAATCTCTTATTCCCAACTTATCCCTCCCCCTTTACCCGCTGGTTATCATAAATGTGTCCTCTATGTTTGTGAGTCTTTTTCTGTTTGGTAAATAAGTTCATTTTTACTACTTTTTAGATTCCACATATAAAGTATATCATATTATTCATCCAATATAAGATCACCTAAACACATAAAACAAATGTTACCAAATCCAAGCTCGCTCTGCTTTCTGCACAATAGGCCAAGCAATCCAAGAAACAAGATGTTGAGGCAAGGAAGAGACCAGGGAGCCAGCAGACCGAGAAGATGGCAGGCGAGAACCTCAAGTTATCTTACTGGGATCTGGATGCCAGGTCCTTTTATAGATCAGGGAGAAAGAAGCAATGAGGAACTAAAGCCAAAATTCAGAACAGAGAGGGAAATGCAGTGGGTGGTAAAGTGAAAGGGTCTTCAGTCTTGCAAAACATCTCTGAAGGATGTCCAGCCTTCAGAAGGAGTGTGTTATCTCTTCTATCCACAGGTGGGCAGGGACAAACTATCTCTCCATGAGCTGAGCAAAGGCACTTTAGTTTATAATCAAGTAGAGGGGCAGGGTCCTCCAGGCAAGCCATTGCATATGATTATGGTAATAAAAGCAAGTCAAAGAAACAGTTTCCAACATGGAGTCAAATCAGCTTCCTCCCTGCAACAAAAATACTAACAGACATTGAGAGTGAATGTGATGGGGAATAGCATAACTTACTAACATCAGAAAAGGTCCTTGGAAACATACAACATTTCTTTTCCAATTTTCGGCATGTTTCTCTCTGCTTTGAGAGGAAATGAGAATTCTGTTTTGTGGGATGAGTAGAGCCAAGTCCCTTCACCTACAGGAGAGAATAAATACTCTGAACTGGCCCAGGATAAATTCATCTAGATTGAGCTGGTGGGGTAATTCCCATTGTGCTGACCATTGAGGAAGGGATTTATCTATGATAGAGATCTTTGTTCCTGGTCACCAGGTAACAGTTTTAGAGGTCAAGTCAATGACTGTTTTAATCCTCAAAAATCTAGCAGGGGTAAAGGGATCATTTGATCCACAGACCACTGAGTAACTGAATGGAAGGCAACAATCTGTAATGCACAAGTCAACTTGTGCAACAAGTTTTGCTTTCAGTAGACGATTAAGAAGATAGATGGTTATTTTTCAAGCAGTGGTGAGACAGAGCAGGACCCTGGAGCTGTGGGGCTCCTGGGCACAAAAGCCTTTCTGTGTCTACTCTTTCTCGATTACAGGAAATAGGCTCCATTCAGTCTCTAAGACATTCCTTGAGTTCCAAGGGCAGGTTCAAACAGATACAATGAGGGAAGGGAGGAGATAAAGAGACCAGGGAAGAGTGGTCAGAAAACAGTGGTGTGGGGTTTCCCTGGTGGTTCAGTGATTAAGAATATGTCTGCTAATGCAGGGGACAAGGTTCTTTCCTGATCTGGGAAAATTCCGTATGACACAGGCAACTAAGTCCCTAAGTGTTGGAATTACTGAGCCAGGGCTCTGGAGTTGCAACTACTGAGTCGACACACCGCAGCTAGAGAGCAGTCCTCACTTGCCACAACTAGAGGAAGCCCACACCCAGCAGCGGAGACCCAACACAGTCAATTTTTTTTTTTTAAACACTTAAAAAATAAATAGCATAGCCTTGGAACAAGTCCTGGTTCCCCCTCAAGGGATACACAACAATATCTTTGAGTTGTTTTGCAGATACTGAAATCCCAAGCAGGTGGGAGAAATTAACTGTGGGCTGCCCACAAGCATGTACACCCTAGACCTGTTAGAACCAGAAGGTTGATGATGCTGACTCCAGATTACCTCACCACCAATCAATCAGAAGAATGTCCACGAGCTGACCACACTCTCTTTGAACCATTTCTATAAAACTCCTTGGTATCTCTCCAAGGTGGCACACGTACTTTGGAGGGCATTAGCCCACTGTGATCCTCTTTGCCTGGCAAAACAATAAAGCTGTTATTTCCTGCTTCAATCAAAACTCTCTCTCTGAGATTTAATTCAGTGTTGGGGTACAGAGCCTGGATTCAGCTTCAGCAGCAAAAGCATATGAAATATGGTATCTTTTTTTTTTTCTATTACTGAAAATTCTGTTATTGTGTTCTAAATCACAATAGTCACTTGTCTGTCTCCGTACAGATGAAAGTAACACTTTTTTTTTTTTTCTAGGCACAATCTAAAATCTTGAATGAAGCAAAGAGTTATCGACAGACTTTCTAAAACAGATTTTAGGAACCCATGATCAGGGTTTTGTCAATTTGTTTCAAAATAGGAACTTTCCTTTGTGATTTATGGCATGCATTAAAATAGTCCTAGATAACAACTTAGTGCTGTCAAGTCAACCACAGGGGTCCTGATCGCAATATGACACTTGGGTAGCTAAGCTGCCCCAGGCTAGAAAAAATCATAACACGAATGGCGAAAAGGAAACAGCAGAGGGAAAGCTATTTTCAAATGCATTTCTTTGGGACACCAAAGCATGCCAAATATCATTTTGACTTTGCACTGGGGCTTTTGCAAGTAACTAATCTTTATCAAGTCCCATACTTATGGCAGAAAGTGAGGAAGAACTAAAAAGCCTCTTGATGAAAGTGAAAGAGGAGAGTGAAAAAGTT